>CM027124.1:6176277-6410515 GCA_015476505.1 Urochloa ruziziensis | reverse complement strand
TGTGCAGTAGATTACCAAATACACACTCAAAGAAGACTGAACATTATTCCTTGCTGGTTAGTTTTCGATACTTAATTCCCTTATTCAGGAACCAATGGTCTTGTCCCTGTACCTCACATGAATTTACAACAGGTTAATGTTCTAAGTTGCTTGGAGGCAGCATTTTCAAAGGTGCCACCTACTTTGGATGTCTTAGCTGTTCTCACTCAAGATTGTGGTGCCGGTAATGTTCTTCCTTATCTTTACACATTGTTATCAGCTACATACTGCTAAAGTCTAGCTTATTATCTTCTTATAAGGACAGTGAACTGTTCATGCTCAAAAGGGTTTGAAAAAGTACAGAGATGTCACATTTTTTTTATCAATATGAGATTTTCAGAACCATTGCATGATCAGCAAGATTCAAGTGCGATAGCTGTTCTTCTTCATTGTATAGAAGAGGAAATGCATTTCAGTGTTAGATGTGGAGCTTTCCAGGCAAGTTATCATTCTGATTATGTTGATCTTAAAGATTGCTTTTGTCTGACAGACCTGACTGTTTACATATCATATTCTATTACTCAGTGCCACCCCCTCCCCCCTCCTCCTGACCCCTTTGTTATATGCTTTTCCAATATGATTCTGTCACAACTAGCATTGTTGAGAACTATTGTCTCATCGTTGCAAGTTGTATGTTGGATATTGTTTTCATATTTTTAATGAGCTTTGAGGAAGGCTCAGCTTCGTAGTCTTTATAACAGTAATGTTTTCCCCTTTTCATGTTTGTACAACATATATGTGATGTCATTAGCTGAAGAGACATGTCTAGGTATAATGAATAAGAACATATGGATTACCAATGTGATGTCAATATCATCACTTGAATTGCTGTGCACCCACACCCTTCTTGACATTTATATTGAATGCCCTTGCTTTTCAGCCTTGGCCATTATTCATCCCATT
The DNA here is from genome assembly GCA_015476505.1 of Urochloa ruziziensis. Lineage (NCBI taxonomy): Eukaryota > Viridiplantae > Streptophyta > Magnoliopsida > Poales > Poaceae > Urochloa > Urochloa ruziziensis. The sequence goes on along the minus strand of CM027124.1, from coordinate 6,409,573 downwards.
TTATGTGTGCCTCAGGTGTTGAGATCAGCAGTTCACAATTACCCAAGCTGTGCAAACATTATTTGGGAAAAAATTCAAGACAATGTTCTTGATTTGTTGCAAATACAAAGCTTAGAAGACCAAAAGTGTGATGCTAACTTTGGGCCTACTGGACCTAAAGAAGAATCATCTATCAAGGGAAGGTGTCTCATGGCTGGAATAAAGGTAATGCATTCTCTAAATGTTTTATGACCTTATGGACGACATGGGACCTTCTATGGCATTGGTTAATAGCATGTTCTTTTGTGCTATATCACATTTTGATTCTGTTGTGCATTTCTGAACTTTTAACTTTCCTCCTTGAAGGCAGCATGATAAACTATGGGATACTATCAACCCATTTTTTGCTTAAACATTCATCTTTTCTACTCCAGTTGATCACTTTGCACCAATCTGTCTGCCTAACATGCATTTTTTTTGGAACTATCAACATGTAACATGTAAAGAGTGCATGTGCAACCTTTTGTGTTACATTAGTCTTTGTTTGCATTGTGTCTCATGTGCTTAGATTATTTTATTGATACGTGGTTCACGAACATCCTGTGCTTAGGTTCTTGTGACCTTGGTTGGTTACTATATATCAGCATTTACGAGTACTTTATGCTTTTCCATTTTATATGAGTTCGCGTGTTATAATTGATATATTGAGTTAGAACCTTATAACTTTTGAGTTATTGTAACCATCCATTTTTAGTTATTAATGTACTTTTTAAAGTAGTGGTCTGATCATTTCTTAGTATTCTACAACAACAACAAATCCTTTTAGTTCCAAGCAAGTTGGGGTAGGCTAACCCAACATAAGCCACCGAAAAAACAAAAAGAGGAAAGGAAAAGAGAAAATATTCATTAGCAATCTAGTTAAGATCTTTTTCTCTCTTTGCCAGGTAATGGATGAGTGTCTGCGTGTTTCTTCTGGATTCAAGGGAGCAGATGACATCAGAGAATATAGATTACTGGATATTCAGCAAATTTCTGATTGTACCATAAATAAAGTTATTAAATCTGCACCCCATTTTGAAGTTGAAGTTGCTGGATCGTCACAAAATTGCACTTTGGACATTACACTAGGAGTCAACCGTTGGATTGAGGTGATAGAGACTCATCTCCCTCGGGGGTTATCCCATGACTCTGCTATGGTATTTTACCACTCTAGAACCTGTCTTCTACATTCTCTTATGTTATATGCAATATAAACACCCATTTGATTTTGTTGTCTATCAATAGTCGATATTGTTGGTCCTAAGTTCCTAACATAATGAAGCGTAATGGTGACAAATGCTTGCCACTTCACTCAAGAAGCCAACTAATCCATAATCATCATTACCATTTGTGATGAATCCGAACATAGCAATCTTTCTTAAAATGTGTTATCATGTTCAGAATTTCAGATTGTTGAGTAACATGACACATAATAATTGGTGTATTGAGCACATGTAAATGCTTTTGTTTATAACTAGAGCTAGGAAATATTCATATTTTTCTGTGATTTTCCTGGACTAAATGAAGTATCCGTTTATTTCTAGGTCAGGGCGGCATCACTGACATGTTTTGCTGGCATGACTTCGATGTTTTCTTCTCCCTGCCAGAAAATAAGAGAAACTATGTGCCCGCCACATCTGTATGTTTGGAGTCTCATTAGTTATTTCTGTATTCCTTTGTGCTTTCCTAGCCAGTTCAGGAATATGGTATTGAAATTATTCTTCTCTAGGTTCATGCAGCATTAAGTGATGCGGTTCCTAGTGTTAGATCAGCTGCATGTCGAGCTATTGGCATCATCGCATGTTTCCCTGAAATACTGGCAAGGTAATTTTCACAACTATGCCTGCATTGCAGCCTTCCCTCAAAAGTGCTTAACTCAGGAATCAAGATACTTTTATGAAGTCACTTAATACTGGATGATGGACTGTTTCCTAATGCAGCCCTAGCCTACCTGGCAGATTCATAGATGCCATTGAGTTTAATACACGAACTCCTCAACTCCGGTATGATCTTTCTCCTTCTCTATCTCCCTGTACCGTAATATCTTACAATAAATGTTTATATTTAGGTTCGTGTCACCGCTTCATGGGCTTTGGCAAATCTCTGTTCTTGTATTCGTTTAAAGCATTGGAAGTGCATACAGATTCCTTTGCAGGTACGTGTTTCATGTTGATGGTTACAAATATATATACCGATAAAGCATGCTTACGTGCATATTTTTTTTCTCAAGTGTAGGCGTAGTGAACAAATCAAGCATCTCTCTGTTGTTGAAATTGCTTTGCGTCTGGCCAAAGATGGTGAAAAGGTAGATTGCGTTAGTGAGATGTACCTTTGTTTTTGTTTGTTCCTCGCAGTCAGCACACAGCCAGATTGGCACTTTTAGCCGTAAGTAATGCAGGGATAATTGGAGATACAATATTCATTGTGAAATACGTAAAGAAAGCAAAGATGCTTTTATATGCTGTGAAAAGACTTGTTTTGATTCAGGTAAAATCGAATGCTGTTAGAGCTCTTGGTTATCTTTCAAGATTTATCAGATTCAATCACCAGGCTGGCACAACAAGTGAACCAAGGTTGCAATACCATTCTGTGTGTATCAATTGTTATTCTTTTTCCTGGTTACTCCAACTTACAGTTTTTCTGGATTTTGATAACAGTGATTCAGTTTTTTATGGTGATCCTGTGTGGCTTGAAAGAATGGTACAGGCTTTGGTGTCTTGTGTGACAACTGGGAATGTGAAGGTACAGCAAGAAACTGTTTTACCTAATTTGAAATTGAAGTGCTGAATGCCTTTTTATTCTCTCATGTGCTATTCTAAATTCTGATTCTTATGTTTAAGTCAAGAAAAAATAATATGCAGTTTTATGTTCTTGTTTCATCCTTACTAAACAGCAAGTTCTAGGATAGCGACAAAAGAAAAGTGAACTTTTTTCCCCTATAATTTATGTGATGGTAGAAGTCATTGTGGAATGGTAAGGTTATTCAGTTGCATAACTCTTGTTGCATTTGGACATGTCTGTCTAGGTCCAATGGAATGTTTGCCATGCTCTTAGCAACTTATTCATGAATGACTCCTTGAGACTTCAAGACATGCCCTGGTACGTATTTACACATACAAAATCTTGTTCATCCAATTGCTTCAGACAATGGTCTGTGTCAGCAAAGGGTTATTATGGCCAGCCCATAGGACCCAGGGTAGCTGCCGCACAGGCCTTCCTGGCAGTGCGCCTCCCTCCTCAAGGGACTTATAGATGGACGGTTTTAGATTAGGCAAGGATCTCCTCTGATTGGTGCTATTGCTATAAATCAAACCCTAGGACCTCCTTGCCTATATGTGTACATGAGTCCTGCTCTCTAAATCAACCTATTATTCCCGAGCCATATTGCTTTTAGTCTGCATGCTGTGTTTGTCCCTTGTTCAAGCATTGCGTGTTTTCTTTATCTTTGGAAGCATTTTGAATTTGAATACGTATATGTACCACATACTCCCAGAAATCGATAACTATATGTAAAATTCTAAATCTAATAAAAGAAAATGTCTACCTGCGTAGAAATCTTTTTTTTTTTAAAGCAGTAGAACTAGAACCAAATAGATAAAAAATCATTTTCTGACATTGTCGACCTTTTCAACTGGGAGTCCTACATGTGCCAATAGCATTTGAGGTTTTGTGCACAGTTGATACTATTGAGTCTCCCTGTAGACTGTTTCTCTAAGAATTCTCATTTTCCATATCATAGCATATAGGCAGTCTGCCTACTTGCCTATGGCATGGGCACACAAGTCCACAGAAGAACACATACCATTCTGCACATTGACTGCGCATGTGATTCACACTTACAATTGAACTTCATAGGCATTTAGTTTTCGCACTGGGTGTGCCCTTGTATTGTTTCTTACATTGTCAATGTTTGTCTTATTGTGATGCCTGTCAATCAAAACACCAACTTGACATGTATCTAGTGGTTCTGATCTTCAAGCATTCTGTGTAAACAGGGCATCAAGTGTTTATAGCATACTTCTACTGTTAATCCGTGACTCAACAATTATAAGATAAAGATGCATGCAGCTGTTGCTTTGGCAGTGCCAGTATCAAGGCTCGGTTAGTCCCCTGACTTCTATTTTCTACCTTTGTTATTATATGGATTGCTGTAGATAGATGGGATAGCAGGAAGGAACCGGCTAGTTGCCCTCTCTGGAGGCTGTAACTGCTTTCAGATTTTCTTCTTGCACTCCTTTAATAGCCATATACCATTCTAAGCAACTACTCCATTCCAAACTATAGGTCCTTTTGGGAATTATAAGATTCATAGCTTGCATTATGCACTTAGATAACTCTAAACCTAACACACAAATTAGCTAACTAATTAACAGATGATAACAGCATCCTGCTGCCTTGCCTGCTGCTGATTGCCTTGCTGCTTCACCATGGCGTCAGTGAATCAGCCCAAGGTCTAATCCATAACAGATTAACCATTACCATCACCACCACGACAAAGTCTTAGTCCCAAACAAGTTCATTTGTAGCCTACCCCAACTTGCTTGGTACTAAAAGCACTGTTGTTATTCTTATGTTTAAGTGTTGAATTTCCACGTTTTGAAAATACCAAAACATAGCTGGATCAAAGCTTTGTGCTGTTATTTTTAGATTCAGTATGCACCCACATTCTGTACTGTAAAACTTGTTTCTTCATCATTAGCATTCCAAAACTCAATTCGTGGTGGTGCGAAGTCTTCATTTTGTTGGATAATCCTGATTCTGGACCATGCATATCCCACCACTATCCACGAACCTGATGGAGCTTATCATCTCTCTTCTCTACAGATTATGGTGGCTCATTTCCAGATGTTGTTAGAGGCCTCATGCATGCTCTTGAGGCATTGGGTTCAAACAATTCATCATTACCTTCAAATTTCAAACAGAAAGACAACCTTGAGAAGCAGGTCCGGGTCATCGATGCTTATATAGTGACTTGTTTTACACCAAAGCATATCCTTATCTGGCAGCATTATTGAGACTCGTATCCTGTCTTTTACAGCTTACATTTACTGCTCTTCATTTGCTTGGGTTCGTTTCACCAAACGACGATCCGAGCCTGAAAGATTTTCTTATCAAGGTTAGGATCTCCTTTGAGCCTGTCTATTAGTGATTTATACAATAATAAGTCCCTAGTGATGTTTGCTGTGGTGGCCGTTCTCTAGCTTGCTGATGGATCTATTAGCCTGTTATCCAACTATCCAAGCTAACTCGTTTGCCACCTGTGCAGAAAGCACCCTTTCTAGAAGACTGGCTGAAATCATTATGCACGTCATTCAGTAATGAGCACCAACCTTTGCATACGGAGGCCATAAATGATGAGGATGGTTTCAGCCCAAACGTGACGCAGAAAGTTATGCTATCTTCCGCCGTACGGTCCTTGCTTGGCATCTATGCAGGTAGAAACCAGCAGGCTATCACCCAGAGATTTGAGCAACTGGCTGCAAGCCTCGCGTGAGTGGTGAATAGTCGCTGTGGTATGCAGGTAGAAACCAGCAGGCTATTGCCCAGAGATTTGAGCAACTGGCTGCAAGCCTCGCGTGAGTGGTGAATAGTCACTGTGGTCTCCATCCTCCATTAACAAGTAGCAAGATATTGGTCGTCTACCCGTTGGATGGACAGCCCATCCAGCAATGGATTCTTAAAGTCACCTGAGTTAAGAGAGAGCATGACTTCAATTCCAAATCCCATACTCCATCAAGAGAGATTTCGAGTCACCGGCGGTTGTTTTGGGTCTTGCCGTCATGATCATGCAACACCTGGAAGCGTAGATTAATTGATGTAGGATTCGTGTGTAATTATTGTGAAATAGCTCTTTGGTTTATTTCAGGTGGTCATGTTTTCTACGCTTTCTGTAAAATAGTGACTTGAGTTTACCTTTATGTTGTAACATTATTACTGTGAATACGTAGCATTATTATGTGTATAATGGAATTTTTCCTGGGGCTTAATGCTTCATTATCTGAGTCCAACGGCTATCACGATGGTTGTCTCAATACGAATCATGAATTGCCTGCCAAATCTGTTGAGCCTACTGCATCGACCAACCCTCATAAATGGCTTGACGCTGCACTGTTCCATTTGTTCCAATGTTAACTCCGTAACATTGCTGGACTGGAATGCCTGGTGCTATATTCGCATTCGCATGTTGCATCCTCTGTTTATCGTCAGTGTGTGCTTTGAGCATCTGATTGACGGGGGAAAGGCGTGGTTAATGGTGAACAGGCGATGAGTTGACGGCAATGTTAATGGTAACAGGCATCAGCTGTCCCAGGCATCTTGTTGTGTGTTGTGTAAGTGTGTAACACTGCTAAGCTCTGGATTTCTCATGGGCCTGTTGCAGTGCAGGCTTTGACTGCTCGGGACCCGCTGCTTCTTGGCCCATTTCCTCTGCAGGTTCTGACTGATCCCTATCCCACTCTTCAGTTGCTCTCTGTTCTGCGTTGACTGGGTAGTTTCATTTACTTGCATGTCTTCTTCACTGCTTGGAAGGTGTGGGCCAAATGGGAATAATTCTCGCACAAAATTTCCAACTTGGAGTTGGAGGGTAGCATTACAATGATATGTTCTTTGACTCCTCTGGAAAACTGCATACGCTCTTCTTTCTAGTCCCTTTTCCAAGCCTGTTATTTTTTGGTAGGGTGACATTGCTATTTCCTCTGGAAAGCTTGGTTCTGGATCTCTGCACATGATATAGGGTCTATTAATAAATAATAACTAAGTGATAATTGAATGCTATCAATAGCCAGCCGGTCTTTTTCACTTCTCCCAACTGATGTCCCGTTCGTTTGGGATTATTCTCTGAGCATAGCGAGCGTTATTCTCCTTACAGAATACTATTGAATCAGCACAGCGGATTATTCTTCTCTCAGCTTTCCAGACTAGCCTAGTGAAACGAACCGGGCGGGGTTGATCACATAAGCTTGGATTTGGATAAGCATGCAGAAACACAACCCTAAATGCAATGTTCCAATTCTCATGCGCTTTTATATATGCAGTAGTTATTGTCACTCACATGGCAAAATTGCAACAATCTGTTCACTAACAAACAGCGTACATTCTACAATCACATCCACAGCCCACACGAAAGATGGTCCAGGCCCAACATCATCTTAAAATATAGGCCACGTACGCCACGTACCGCTAGCACAAAATGAGGGCAATATATGCTGAAGGACGAGTGCTGAATAAATGGATTTAATGCTGCATACACAAGTTAATAGCAAATGAGATGGTCACTCGTCCAGGCTCTAGGGGAAGGGCTCCCTACTGTCACTGTCCCTCTCTGGTGCCACAAGATTCAGTTTTTCACGTATACATTCGTTTAACAGGTACGCATTTGGTCTCAGGCCAAATTTCATCTTTCTAGAATTCTTTCCGTCGTCTTACAAGATAGATATTCCGTGTCTGGTGTTAGCACACAAGATATACTCCTCTGAGATTCCTCGTTGGGTAGGAGTAAGTTTGCAGCAGTACGTGGCTACTGGCACTGGGTTCACTATAACCAATGGGCTAAATCTTGATTTTCTTATTAATGGAGTGTTAGTTACTCCACGGTGTGTCAACCATTGCTTGCAGTTAAAAAAGGTGCTGGTCTAGGAGCTTGTACTTGACAAGGAAGCGAATTGGCCTCTTTTGTCACTAATACAAACAAGGACTCCCCTCTCCTACCGAAACTTGGTTTCTAAAGTAATTACAGTACAAGGTTTCTCACATTATGGATTCTCTGTACTGCATAGTGGATATATGTACTGTACATAGTGCCCGGCTGTGCCTTCGGGAGTTCGGAGCGAAAAAGATCAAAGGCGCAATTAGTAAATATTTTTATCTCATAATAAATTAATGTATATGTATACAGTATATGTTTATACCGATTGTGTGATTACTCTGCATTTTTACGATGCACTCCAAGGTGTCTAGAGAAACCTGCTTTGAACATGACAACCGTACCCAAGGAAAGTTTTGGCAGGCATATTACTGTGAACCTGCTTTGAACACAATATTTACATACAGCATGTTGTTGCAAAATGGGTTGCCACCTTCAACCCCCAAATTCTTGCCGTTTTATCTGACGCCCAGCAAGACTTTGGCAAACTTTGACCATCATCAAACTTTTTTTCTTCGAGAACTTGTCTGGGCAAGTATTTCATTAAGGAGAGACTATCGGCATCTTTTCAAATGGTTACATTGCAAACAGGGAAATCGTGTGTAGATTAGTCTCGTATGTAGAAAATACCTTCATACAGTAATTCTGAAGCTTTACTAGTTTTAACAATTACTCCGTACTCCCTCCGGTTTAGTAAAAGAAGTCGTTTAGGACAGCGACACGGTCTCCAAAGTACAACTTTGACTTCTTATTTTTGTAAAGATATTTATTAAAAACTAACATATGTATACTTTTATGAAAGTATTTTGCAAGACAAATCTATTCATGTAGTTTTCACATTTCCAAACTCAACGACTTAAAAGTTATTCACGATTTATATTCCCAATGTTTGACTCAAATCTTGTCCAAAACGACTTCTTTTAACAAACCGGAGGGAGTATATCAATTACCTCACTCACTCACTCACTCACTACCGGAGATGCATGACTGCAGGCGGCAGCGGAGACAATTAAGGCAAGAGCCAGAGCCACCACCATCAATCCGCGTGTCAAGGCCACCGAAATATTAGCAGCTCCATTAATCCTCCACGTGTACTACAAGCCAAAGGCCGGCCTTGATCCATGCATGCATGTTGCTGTGGTCTACAGACCACAGCGTCTAATTCTGCTGATCACATGGTGGCCGCTGGATTCTCGTCGGTTGGTCGAAGCATCAGGCCCCCTGTGCATGGATATGATGCTGAACATTGCTCAGCCGGCACTACTGTTCGATCTGCCGCAGCTGCTGGGGATTCAGGTACATTTTCCTCTGGATCCGTCAGCGTCCACATCAGAACGGTTGGTACTTGGTACGCTACGAACAATGCATCGATCACATATATATGGGAAAAAAGTACCAGGACGGTAGGTGTCCATCTTTATAAACTTGTTTCGACGCGTCGCTGTCGCGCGTACACGTATACGTACGTGCCACGTACGCGTCGCCTGTGCAATTTGCGTATGGTGGTCTGCTGGTGTGTGGATGCACATGCACGGTGCACCTTTCCGTGTGACTCTGAAGGTTTTTATGCTGGTGAGGTTGGATTTTCGTTTTTGGCAGGTAGGTCGGGACACCCGGACATTGCATTGGTGGCCATGTGTGAGTGTCAAATCAACGCATCCTTTTGATTTCTCACCGTTGATGATCATGCAGAAGGCGGGGGAAGTGGTGTGCAAGTGCAAACTAATTTCTTCTATGGAAGTTTCTGTCAAAATCTGCGTGTTTCCAAGCATGACCTGCATTCTTCTTCACTCGTGGTTTTGGAGTCTCGATACAGGGGAATTGACCGTATATTGTGAGCATCTGCGATACGACAAAGTCAATTGAGATTATTTCAACGTGACAATGTGAGGACTGGTGCCGCAGCGCGGTGACATCTTTAAATATTTAACATTTAGAACAAACAAACACGTTAGTTTGTAAGTACACTGATTTATTTGTCCGAAACAATGCACGCTTATTAAGAACCGAGGAAGTAGAATGAGACATGAAGTTCATAATTGGGCCAAGGTGGTGGTTAGGCCGTTTACCTCCCTCTATCTATACACTGTTGGGTGCTCGCTGTCCCTTTTTTTTATATATATTTGCGGCTAGTCCATTTTGGCTTTATTCAATGGTACATGTTTCTTCACTTGCTTAATTAATGTCCTCTCCTCTGTTCATGGCACCAACACATACGGCTAGGAACCTACGACAATTATGTTTTGCAGGGAAAAAAAGCCCCGGCTTTGTGACAAATAAATCAAACTCCGTACGGAAGTTCGGTAATCCAACACGTGGGACGCAACATTCATACTTTGATGCGTGTGTTTCCATCAATTTGATCTCATACAAGAAGAAAGACTCAAGGAAATACAAAAAAATTATGTAAGGTACGTAGTGGAATGCTTTTTAATCCTGACTATATATATAACCCATATTTCCACTTGCTCGCTGAACTTGTATCGTGGTTTCAGTATAGGGCACGTTAATGGCTAGAGAAACAACAATCATATATCACCACGTAAAAGGCAAAGTCCCCTCTACTCTTGTGTCCCATGCATGTTTATAGATTTGTCCATTTCGTATCAATTTGGTACATACAGAATCGAAAAATACAAAGGCCACAACCGCATAAAGTGTAGAGCATTTTTTTTTTTTGCAATGACGTGCACTGTGCCATGCACAAAACACGACTATCCCTTTTTCAAAAAGGAAACCACGGCGACACGTCCCAAAAATCGACTAGAAGACAACATGTGTGCCAATGTCATGCCACCCACCCACTCACACCCTCCATTTTCCAACAAGCAACAGAAGCCTCAAAAAAGCCCTAAAATACAAAACAAACCCCCTTTAAAAAGCAAGAACAAAAAGCCAAAATCCTACTCATCCCATCCAAATCTACATCTACATCCCCTGAACTAAAACTGCTATTTAAAAAAGGCACCCCAATCTCATCACATTCACACACCTCCATTAAACTAAAGGAAGCTCAGCGCCTCAGCCCCAAATCAAATCAGAAATCACCAACCCACCCTTCTTCCCCTTCCCCACCTCGCCGGTGGGCCCCGCTCGTCAGCCTCCGCCGCCTGCCTCACACCTGGCACCCCGCGGCTTCCCTTCCCTCTCTATAGAGAGAGACCAGCCGCTCTAGAGGAGGGAGCAGAGGAGAGAGAGGGAGATGGGGGAGGAGAGGAAGGGAGGGGTAGGAGGCGAGGAGGAGGCCGCGGTGGCGGCGGCGCGCGCGGCGGAGCAGGCGCGGGAGCTGCAGGACGCGGCGGCGGCGCTGTTGACGCGGACGCGGGCCGAGGAGGAGGCCCTGCGCCGCCGCGCCGCCGCGCTCCAGGTGGAGCTCCGGCGGCTGCGGAAGGCCGCCGCCGACTCGCACGCCGACAGCGACAAGGTCCGTCCGTTGCTGACTCCCGCTCGCGCCCTTCGTGTGTGCGTGCCCGCTTCACGAGTCACGAGCCCCTTGTTGTCAGTGCCCGCGGCGGCGGCGGGTGGGGAGGCTGGAGGAGATCGCCGCGGCGGCGCGTCTAGGGTTTTGAGCGCCGCTGGCTTTGGCTCCGCGTGCCGCGTCGGTGGTCGGTGGGTGGCGTGGGGTCGGTGGTGTTGGATCGCCTGGGAGATCTGCTTGTGTGGGACTGTGATTTGGCTTGCTCTGTAATAGTGCCAATGTACCGTGGAGTTTAGATGCCTGGGAGGGAGCTTTCCGAATCCTTGGATTCTGGAATCAATGCGTCATTTTGCTTGCCTACCGTTGATTGATCGCCACAATGTGCATTCTTCGCTCGTGTTGACATGGCTGTGGTTTTATGTCAGGTTGAGGAGGACTTGGATCGAGCGACGTGCCTCATCGCTGATGGTGACGTTGCGTCCCTACTCCCGAGCAAGACTCATGGTAATTGGAGTTGTTTTAAGCTTGATCTCTGCTCTTGGGTTTTGCCTTCTTTTTTAGGGGATGGAGGCTGTATTTTATTTATAATGTCCTGTACTTCTGATGGGTTTGCAGGAACTTTTCTGAAGATGTTCTTGGGCCCAGTGAATTTGCGGGCAACGAGGAAGGAGGTGCAGCTCAAGGTGAAGGAGGAGTACAATAGCTACAGGGTATGTGTTAAAGTGTACTATTCATGGTATTCTAGGTGTCAAGTTGTGTTTTTTAAATGAAAAATTTGGGTGAAGCGTATAAGTATGCCGGAGGTGCCATTACATGTGGAGTTTTGAAAAATTGTTTGCTTCTTGATCTAATTATCTTAGGAACAATGCTAAATCTTTAATTAGCTGACAACATGCACGGTTACAATGTTGAAGTTATTTTCACCATGAGACTGGTATAATAACGGAGTTAACTTGGGAAAGACACAGAGTTGTTAGGTTACAGGTCTGTGCTGCTCAACTGACAGTAGCTACTTATGCTTATTCATTCGTATCTGACACCATTGAGTCAACATAGTGTTCTAACTTGTTAAAGTTGATCTACCAACTAATTTCAAGGTTTCCAAGTAAATAGAGTCAATAATATAATGTAATCGCATTTTACTATGAAAATATAGCCAGGTAACTTGACTTATCTAAATTTACAGAAATGATTAACATAACAGTCCTCTTGACTCCCTTAGTTTTCCTAGTGGGACGAAATACCTGGTGAGTTCAGTGATACAACTCTTAGCTTCTTGTCTTGATTTGTGTTGTCAACATTGCCACCCATTTAATGAAAAATCGTACTGCTTATGCTATATATTCATGGTAAAGGTCAGGATGGTGGCGATTCTGAAATAAGCGTCATTTATGTGCAAATGGAACAGGCAGCATATTAGGAGCATATCAACTGATAATATTAACATGTTCCATTGATTTATTTGGATCATTCTATGCTTGAGCACCCACACAGATTAGGAACTACATGTACATCCTTTTAATCTGCTTATGCAGGAGTTTCACATAAGCTATACTTGTTAAAGCCACTGAGAAATGTGTATAGACAGATTCAGATTAGCAAGAGATCTTATTTTTGTTCCTAATCACGTTTTCCCCTCATTTCCAGGATAGAACTGCTTTACTGTTTCTTGGTTTTCCGGTGATTCTATTGTTTCTTCGACAATGGTTATGGAATGGATGCTTTCCAGCGCTACCGGTCCAGCTATACCAGGTACAGTCTAATTCTTTCTTGTGACAATGCGCATCAGTTGAATGAATCTTATGTTTCACGCCATGCCAAAAGACACTGATATCTCAATTTACCTTTTACAGGCTTGGTTGTTGTTCCTGTATACAACTTTAGCTTTGCGTGAGAACATACTGCGAGTTAATGGAAGTGATATCCGCCCTTGGTAAGGACCACTGAGGCCTGTGCATTTAAGCTTTTCTGAAGAAACTATGCATGTTATGGCCTGTGGGCTGAAGCTTGTAAATTAATTCATGTGGCAATTTTTTTATTTTTTAAGACCTATTTTATCCACTGTTGTATTTTTATTGTGTTCCTGTCACTTCTTGTTGTTTCTACCCCTTAAGGTGGATACTCCATCACTATTGTGCCATGCTGATGGCTCTTATAAGTCTGACATGGGAGATCAAGGGACAGTCACAGCCTGATTGTGCACGTAAACAGGTACATGACTTAGATATTTCCATCATTTAATGTATACAAATGCATGATCTTAACACGTTTCTTCTTTTGACAGAGAGGCGTAGAACTTTTTCTGTGCTGGGCCATAATGCAAGGATTTGTTATGATGTTGCAGAATAGATATCAGCGTCAAAGATTATACACTAGGATTGCTTTGGGGAAGGTAATATTCTGACCAAAAAAAGGGAAAGAAAATGAGCTGCTTGTCTAGACTGTTGCTCTGATGATCTGGTTCTTATTGTCTTGATGAAATTTACACAGTTGCCATGACCTGTTGAGTGTGTTACTTATTGCATGGCATTTACTTGTACAATAATATATTCATGTGCTGATGCTTGAGTAGTTGAGTTTATAACTGGAGTCATACTTGAATTTGTAACTGGAATTTTGCTTTGCCATCAGGCTAAAAGAATGGATGTTGTATGGGGAGAGACTGCTGGTGTTGAAGGTCAACTATTGCTGTTGTGTCCTCTCCTGTTTCTCTTGCAGGTTTGCTTTCGTCCTCTGGCTGCATGTTGAAATATGGCAACCCACAATTATCTACTTAAGCTCATCTAGGATTATAAGTTGCGATTTTTTGTTTTGGTTTTCCAATTTACATGCAATTTATGTAGTTAAGCTCATCTAGGATATAAGGTGCAAAATATTCTTTTAGTTTCCTATTTTACTTGTAAAATTGCCTTTGCATATTTGTAGTAAATATATTGTTTTTGAATTTTTTAATGATGGTGCCAGGTCTTCTATATCAAATAGCATTTTTCGTTCTGGCTTATGATTGCATTGTCTAACACAGAGTTGTAATCTTCTAATAAATGTATGGCCGCTGTTCTAAGATGTTATCCCTTTTTGTCTAGGGATTTGAGGGTTATGTTGGGTTTTTACTTCTTCGTACAGCTCATACTGGTGTCATCCCTGAGTGGCAGGTCAGAAGGCTTCAGCTGTTGTTAATGCATCCAGGATTCCTTTGCATTCTGTCCATGTTATAAGCTTTGTGTCGTTCACAGGTTGTGGTCTGTGGGGTCCTGCTGATTGCAATGGCGATTGGTAACTTTGCAAACACAGTGGACACCCTGATGACTAAGTCCAGGTTCAAAGCAAAGATGAAGAAATCAAAAGGCAAACGTGATCTGGATACATGCCCCTCACCAACAGGTTCATCGCCGACAGATTCTATAGCCAAAGCATGAAAAGTACAAGACGAGAAGCATGATCATCGCCCGTGTTTAACAAGGGCTCTTTACCGTTGTAAATCAATAGCTTTTTTTTTGCCATCAGCTCCTAATTCTGACTGTCTCTGCCAAAGCTCATACTCATGTAATCATCAGACAACCAGGTTGCTGATGGTCCTAGGCTGAAGGTGATCGAGAATAAACTCTTGGTGTTTGTTTATACTGTCCTGAACATCGAGTGGGCTAGATGAATTTAGGATTGTAAGACTTAGCAAAATTTTCCTGGTATAGTTGTCGTGAGACATGTGTCACAATCAAACATGTGAAGTTGTATACAAGCTGTGACCTTGCTTATTCTCTCTTCGATATGGTGCTTGCTTCCACTGTTTTGAAATGTTCCTGATACAGGTTTACTCCAACAGTTTTATGTGAAACATCTGTGCCTTTGTGGTGCATTGGTACTGGAAAATGGATGAACAGCCCACATCTTCAGTTAACCATGACCATAGAGATAAAATGTAAGTCCTTCGGAGTAAATTGCTCCAAAAATGAGTTCTCAACTGAACTTCTGAAACTATTTATGTTTTCGGTGATGGCAATGCAAATGAAAATGCCAAAAAAAGGGGTGGCCTTCACAAAAATGGCAGTATGGCAGCAATACAACAGCAACACTTACGAACGAATACTAGAAACAATTAAGGATCAGTTGATAAACTCCATGTATATGGATCACACCAAGCCATTTGCAGCCAGCATTGGCACGCTGCATCCAGTGGGCATTGATCACAAACAACATTGTGTCCATTGTTCTTCAGAATGAACACTGATACACCATGGGGTTTTGGGAAGGCAAACCAAGACAACGAGGCACACACAACCAGGCAAACCAAGACAAATGACACATCAGTTCTCTGAAGGTGTTTTTCGTTCTGTTTCATGGCAATGAAAATTGAGAAAATGCAGAAGGTATACCCCTTCTAGAGGACATGAAGCACAAACTAACGAACTAGATGCATAAATATATGCGCATGAATACTAGTAACAAATAATAATCAATAGATGCACTCCATGTAGATCAAACCAAGCCATTGGCAGCCAGCATTAGCATGCTGCTGCGTCAATTACAAACAAACATTGTGTCCATTGTTCTTCAGAATAAACACACACACGAAGCAAGCGATTTGCAGCCAGCATTACCATATGCTGCTGCGTCAATTACAAACATTGTGTCCATTGTTTTTCAGAATCCACGCACCTCTCACACCATGGGAGTACAGTTCTGGGGACGCATCAAGCCCAGCTTCTTATTTCAAGAACACACATAAGCAGACAAACCAAAGCACACACATCGTCAGTCTCAAGAGAGACAGGCGTATTCACACACGCACACAGGATCAAACACACACCGATGAAACCAACTTGGCTGATGCAAATGCAAGTAGGCAGCACCAGATTGAAACCAATTTATTCTTGAGGAAGCACACCAAACAAGTCTTGGCAAGCAATGCAAACCATGACAGATATGGACCTGCGCAGCGGCTGCTACCGTCTCCCCATCGATCTGATCCAACAGCGGACTGATCTGCACAGCTCATAACACAAGCAGTGATTAGCATGTAGAACCTGAAATGAAATTAACTTGAAAATAGCATGCAGAGGAAGTTATTCATGTGTGCACCGTACCAGGAGAAGGTAGCAGCAGCAAGGACGTAGGTGGTCAGGCCGGCTCACCGGAGAACCGTGCTCCGCAGGTGGCGCTTCTTGTAGTACTTGGAGTGGCGCGGCTGGAAGAGGGAGGGGTGGTGGCCGGACTCCATCCCGTCCCACTCCAGCTTGTCCCACCAGTCCTTCTCGCAGTCCACGGCCACAGGGAGACGGCGGCACGCGTCCGTGGCCGGGAGACGCCTGAGGCTCCAGCAGCCTCTGATATAGATGGTCTCAAGGTTGGGAGCGAACATCTTGCCCTCGCATATCAGTTGGAGACTGGGGAGCTCATGCAGATACAGGTCCTTTAGCTTCGGGAATCTCAGAGTGCCTTGTTCAGACGAGGCCGCCGCAGCTCTTGTTTCTTCTGGAAGTTCTTGCTCCATGGGAAAGACCTGCCTGAGCTCACCGCAACAGACTATATGGAGGGTCTCCAGCCGGTAGGAAAAGGTGTTCTTTGACGACAACGCGGCGACATATCTGAGCCTGGGGCAGCAATGCAAATGAACAGTCCGCAGGTCTGTAAAGCACCTCCATTCACTTGATTTTGGCCTTGCTCGTCTGCTCCAAATACAATGGGCCCTCAGGAGATGAGCCGCCCAGAATGTTTCCAAGTCACTAAAGCTGTACTTGTTATGGTTAGTGGCGAAGACCTTGTCCAGCTTGGCGCATCTCTCCACAACACACCACCTGAGCCCATTCATTATTTCCTTATGCTCTTCTGGGAACATAACAATGTGTTCAGGGGCAACGGTTGTGATGGAAGAGCTGTCGTGCACGTGCAACGATTGGATGTTGTTCATCATCCGTCCTATCACACTCCTTGCCTCCGTGCTAACCTCGTTAGTGATATCACTGATTCCCTCGCTGATCTCCATGTGAACGTCTAGTGGTGAAAATTGCGCTAAGCTGCTGCTGCTGCTGCTGCCATCGATCTTTGCAGTTATCTGTTCAATGCTAATGTCATGGTAGGCCGACGATTTGGGCAGAGGCGAACACGCAGCAAACTGCACACTATCTTTGCTAGCAGACGCCACCGCCGCCGCCGACCAGCAGAGATTCACCTTATTACACCTGTTAGTTTTCCAGAGAGACACCATGGACTGAAGGAGCCGCAAGTCTGCAAGACCAAGGAAAGCACGGTGGTACCCTCCTCGATCGCCTTGGGATTCTGTCAAAGAATCGCGCGACCATGGTTTTGCGGTCACCTCTCCTCCTGCTCGAGTGTCAATGCACACCAGCCTTAGATGGGGCATTCTGGTTTGGGGCCAAGAAATTGAGCGAAGCCGCTCGCATCCCATGAACAAGACTCGCTGAATATTTCCCACTTGGACCACCTCTTTGAGGTCAAGAAATTTGACTGCTGTCCTCAAGCTTTGGCAATGACCCACACAGTTTAAAGTCTGCTAATCTTGCACACCCAACCAAGCTGATGCAGGATATCTCGGCTGTCTTCTTATGATCCTCGTCTGCTCCTGCGTTCAAGGAGAATGATTCAAGAGATGGAGGGAGTCCCTGAGAGCCAATATGTTCCAACCCAACACAACCATCGAGAATCAGGGTCTTGAGGCTAGTGGCACCTGAAAGGCTCGGCAACACTTGAATGGCGCTGTTCCCAGACAGGTCAAGGAGCTCCAGCTTCACCATATCCATGAATTCTTCCTTTCTTCCTGTTTCCCAAGAGCTTGAGGGCTCAACTATTCGGAGCCTACGAAGGTTTGACAATCGTCTCCATGCAAGGTTGGTGCGCCAAATCCTTCCCTTGTTTATATGAATCTCTCTAACATCCGTTGCAGTGACTTGCTCTTGTGTTTCCAGGGGAAAAGCCAATTCCCAGTCTGTGCGGCATACATGTAGCACCCATAGCCGCTGGAAAATTTCCACCGCTAATGCACCTGTTTCCCCCTCCTCCTCTCCCTTCCCTCCTAGTTGCTTCACATCCATGCACCTATCCAGTCCGAGGAATCTTAAATTGAGGCAGCAATGGAAAGGAGGAGATGAAAAGCTGAAGGTACATAGGCATAACTTCAGTACCCGGAGTTGATCCGCTTTAAGGAATTTGTCACTAGGTAACGATACTAGTGGATCCGACTTTTTGGGTGCAAAGAATATGGACGTTGTCCCTGGTGGAACCTCTTTGAAGTAGGAATTGGTAATAGAAATCCAGTGCTTTGGGGCAAATTCCAACTCAGAAACAAACTTAGGCGGTCTATTCATGTATGATGAGTAGCGGCCCTCAACTGGTGTGTAGTCCTCAAGTATTATATGCTGCTGCATAGCACGGGCAAGCTCCCATGCTAGGTTGTCCTCACCTTCTCCTACAATCCCATCGCAAACCCAATAGCTGGAAGCATGGATTGCCCAGTTGTAGCTAAGGACATCGTCATCTCGGTATTTCAATGACAAATAATACAGGCAGCACTTTGTAGCTATTTCAGGTGTGACGCCAAGGCCAAGTTCATGTGTGTACAAAGCTATTTCTCTTGCTTCTTCCTCTAGTAATGCAGTCCAATTGGCAGCAGCACCATAAGCATCAACAATAAGGTGTGAATCGTACGCCGATTCATAAATGTCACTGTTGATGCGAAGACGTCCTCTAAAGGTCCACAGTACCTTAACACTGAAGAGCTCAGGTTGGGGAATGCCGCAGCTGGTCAAGTCGACCATGACATCACCTCCATTGTGGAAGACAACTAAACATCTGTGCGGTACCAGGGATCGAGCTATCATTCTCGAGATGCCTTCAATCTCTTTTCTAGAGCCTTGGTCTACTCCGCTGAAATCATCCTCCTCGTCTTGCCTTTCAAAATCAGCTGCTACCTGTTGAGTAAGATTAAGCTCATCCGTGATTGCCCTTTGCAATGCTCTTCGGCTCTTCCACCTAGAGCAGTCAATGTGAATGATCTTGTCGAATTTCTCCCATAAAGATAGTGGAGGGCGCTTTGATATAGCTCTAAGAACAGCAGAAGCACCCACTCCATACCATCCGTTGAAGTAGATGACCTTGGGTGCATCCTTGCTTGTATCCTCTAAAAGAGGAGTTATTTGTTGTACTGCCGTCTTGATGTTGGTCGCGATAATCCCCTGCATTTTTGTTTGGTGCCAATTAACTAGTTAAGGTAATGTGCTCAAACCCTCAATTATGAATGTGCTCAAAAGTACATTAACTATGATTCTAAAAAAAGTACATTAACTATGCACTTAATTAATTATTGTACTGTTAATGAGAAATGTTTGTTAAAAGAATTTTAAGAATCTCAATCCATACCATTATTTTATAGGATGGCTAATATTTTCTTTGCAAAACCTCAAACAAGCTGGAGAGCTACCAATTATATTAAAACATAGGCACAGGTTAGGTAGTACAATGACCCTAGATTTCATAGACAATAAAAGTAGCTTAGCCACAAGCCCAGAATAACAACAACCACAACAACTACGAAGACCTAGAAGATATAGGTATAAATATATATAGGAATACCTAGAAAAGTAGCCACAAACCTAGAATAAAAACAACCACAACAACTAATAATACCTAGAAAAGTAGCCACAAAAGCTAATAATTACAACAACCACAACAACTAAGATGTGTCTCCTAGCCTAGATGTGTAGCAAGTGGGGAAGGACAGACTATGGTTTATACCAATAATGGACCATTGAGCGGTAAAGGATGAACAGGTAACTTTATGAGTTGATGTTGATGTTGATGGACCAAGGAGTCCACGGACCCATGCATGATCTACATCATGCACGTAAAGGGATAAGAGTGCAAGGTGATAAAGATGGCATTTTCTAAGCTGAGGATGCCAATGTCAAGCCTCTGGCCTGAATAAGCAACCCATGCAAGGAAACATTGAAAGTTCTGAAGGC
Source organism: Urochloa ruziziensis (assembly GCA_015476505.1). Classification (NCBI taxonomy): domain Eukaryota; kingdom Viridiplantae; phylum Streptophyta; class Magnoliopsida; order Poales; family Poaceae; genus Urochloa; species Urochloa ruziziensis. The sequence continues at coordinate 6,389,523 of CM027124.1, read as the reverse complement.
ATCAGTACGCTTTGACCAAGGTTGGATACGCATTAACATCAGGAGGCTCGTGTAGGCGTTACGTAGGCTACAAAATTGAGCCGTAAAATTGTAGGTGGGTGGAGTTTTTAGTTTGGGCAACAAAATTGAGGAGCACATCAAGTGCGGCAAGTGAGAAGGCATGTTGCGTCATCGTGAAGCTTGCGTGAGGCGAAGAAATATGTAACACCCTGAATTTCATCACATAATTTATTTAGCAACTCTCTAAATTTTTTAGGTTTTATTTAAGGCTTGATTAATTTTTTGAGATTGAATTGGAATTCCTTTTAGACTAAACTGAATTTAAACACCTTATTGAATATAATATAATAGTCCAAATGAGTGTTTGTTTTGCATTATGCTGATGCAATATGGTGTTTCGTGACTGCAAAAGTTTTCAAAATGCATTTATGCGATGGTTAGATTTTCCTGAGAATTTATTCTCATTGTTCCTAGAGCTAAATCCAATTTTTGGATTGTTCTGGAGGTCCTTTCTTGAGCTTCAAATGTTTTATTTGGATTTCTGGTATCCTAAACACCTCCAGAAAATTTCCTGGATTTTTCTATGTTTATAGAGTATTTTTCGTGATTTAAAAATTAATTTTAGGATTTACTAGAATTGTTTTTTCGTCAGAAATTAATTTTCAAAATTGGAAAAAAGGAAGGAAAATAAAACCCAATGGCCGAAGATGTGGAGGAGGATGGCCGAAGAGGCGAGGACGACAGTGTGGACCAGTCCGCGGAGGAGGTAGGGGATGAAGACATGGCCACGGATGAAGAGTGGCACAACCCGTCGACAAAGGTGGGGGAGGAAGGCGCAGCCGCCGGTGAAGGAGACGAGGAGGATGGCTTGGCCCATCTGCTGAGGAGCCAGGTGAGGACAACGTGCCGACCAGCAGAGGAGACGGGGTCGGCGCGTCCCGTCGCTAGGGAAGGTGGGGGAGCGCAGCCATCGGCGAAGGAGACGAGGATCGTGCGGCTGCCGACAGAGGAGACGATGGCAACGCGGGTGTAACACCCCGCCCTCCAAAGCCGCACCGCCCAGCCCTTCCGAGGGGCGGGCACGCGTACACATAGCACCCTGCTTACACTTTCGTCCTCGCTTTGTGTAAAAGGGTTAACCCGAAGATGCTATGGCTGGAGGACAAAGGCTTATAAGTTGGCTCCACCCTTGCTCAACTAGTAATGTGGTACTGAACACGCGCACACCGCGCTAACAGGCCACTACTGGACCGAAACAAATGGGCCGGGTGTGACAGCGGGCAGAGGGTGCGCACAAATGATGAGGTGAGAGGGCAGGTGTCGCGAGAGAGCCCACGCTGATGGCGGGGCGGCGCAGCTCACCATGAAGGGAAGCAGGGGAGCCCGCAGTGCGGCTCGATGACGGAGGGGCAGAGCGGCAGTGGCATGCCACGGAGGAATTAGAGGCGAGAGAAGCTCAGGGGGACAAGGATGCACGACTCGAGCCAATACAGAGGGGGTAAGCTCGGTATTGAGGCAGCAGGTTGTGTGCGTGATGAATATTGGCTAGAATTGGAGATAATTTCCAATTCCAAATTCTAGGACACCCGAACCGAACAGCTGGTATTCAAGGGTTTCAATGCCAATTCCCAATTCAAGCCTCAATACATACATCCAAACACATCCTTAATAATTATTATTAGTTTCTCGCGATCAAATCCAGCTTTAGCCTTTCATCCCTTGGCCCTCGAATTCCTAATCGAAATCACGTATATGCCCTACATTTTCGCTGTTAAGCCCCTAGAAATTTCTAAAACTTGCAAGAAAACCCCTGGAGCTTGTTTAGTGCGTATCGTTATTAGCGTTTCCTGGAATTTTTTAAAACTTGCCAGCAAGCCCCTGAACCTTGTTTAGTGCGTATCTTTAGAATTTGAACTCCGTTTTGAGTGATTCTTTCGCTCACGTGTTCATAGTAACGTGTAGGAAAGTTATTTGCAGAAAAAAACGTGTAGAAAAGTTTTGTTAGCATTGTTTGGTGTACTAATTTGTTTTATTTCTTTCTTTGCACGTGAATGTGTGATGCGTACATATATAACGCGCCATTCGAGGAGTTTGCTAAAGATCAAGGTTTTGATGGTTCTCACCAACATGGTTTTGAGGAAGGCAAGTGTACTTGGTCATTGCCATTTATACATGTGACATGTAATTTAATTAATATTTATTTATGTATTCGCTTGCATTAATTTGATGGGCTCCTATTAAGGTTGATACCTAGTCTCTTTGATCATTCCTTGCAAGCCGGGTTGTTTAATTCATTTTGATGATAAGTGATGTTTAGTTTGCTCCACTAGGTTGGTAATTGAACATGTTTTTACTTTACTATATGTTCTGGTAAGTTTTATTTAATTATAAGACTGCCTCTTTTAATCGAGATAAGTAGAACCACCTAGAAAAACTGTGCAACCATAAGTATTACATGGCTCTGATCTTGGCTGACTAACTAGAGTCTTTATTTCATCATAGCTTTACCCGAAAGAGCTTAAAGGGGATACTGTAGTTGGTGTTTAACCCATCCCTCAACCTAATCTACTCTATGGTATCTTCGTAGTTTGATAGAGGTTTATACATTGCACTGATCATGGATCCTTAGCGAGCTATCCTTACTAGAGGTTTGTAAAGGTCTCGTAGCGTCCCTATACAATCATATCTTGGTTGTGTCATAAGCGCCTGTGTGATGTAGCCTGGTTGGGTCTAAAGTTCTTCGAACTTTTACGAGACATATGGTGAAGGAAAAGTCTATTTTCGACCATCGAACTATCACCTCAATTTAGTTTGGCCATCCAACTCCAAAACCAGGAATCTTTGGCCATTGAACTATCAAATACCGTGCATACTTGACCACTAGGATGTTTTGGTGGACGGTTTTGCTGATGTGGACTACACGTGGCGGTGGATCCACATGTAAGCACCTCTTTCTCTCCTCTCCCTCTCCCTTTTCTTTCTCTTCCCTTCTCTCTCAGCCACGGCGCCGGTGGCTAGCCTGTCGCTCAGCCATTTCCGCCTGGTCCTCCACTGTCGCCCCACGGCCATCCCATGCCCCAGCGCTACTGCATCAATGTTGCCCCGCCCACAGTCACCCCTACTACCCCCTTTAGGGTGTCTGGCCTCAATCCACATCGTGCCAGCGGTGGCTGTAACGTCCCGCCTCCCCGAGGCCGGGCCCGCTTACACCTGGCAGCTCTCTAGGACCTCTAGACTATCCTCACAGACCAACATATGTCTTTTCTGCGCACTTTGTCCTCTCTCATACGCACCCGAGAAGGACTTCCCGATCGGTCGCCCATCATGAAATTGCTCCGGGCCAAGCACGCTTAACCTCAGAGTTCTTTCGAGATGAGCTTCCGGAAAAAAAGTTGCAACTTGTTGATATGAGTATTCTATCAATCCTATTAAGCCCAGGACTGCCACAATCTCACCCCCTAAGGAGACCGACGCCCTCGTCGGTCAACCCCAGGCCACGAACGTCCCCTCCGGCCACATCCATGCGCCCAGTGCCATGCTGTGTGACCGCTCTGGGCTCACACCAGCCATGCGCACCATGCCTGCGCAACTGCGACCCCATGCGCCCATGAAACTGCGAGAGTCGGCTCTAATACCAATTGTAATGTCCCGCCTCCCCGAGGCCGGGCCCGCTTACACCTGGCAGCTCTCTAGGACCTCTAGACTATCCTCATAGACCAACACATGTCTTTTTTGCGCACTTTGTCCTCACTCATGCGCACCCGGGAAGGACTTCCCGGTCGCCTGGCCTGATAGAGATTCGATGCGTGGGCAAATCAAAACGTGAAACGTGGGCAAATAAAAAATAAGACACGTGTCCTGTTTCAATTGGTCCACGTAATCCAATAAAACCACGCCACGTGTGTCACCAAAAAGGAGTACGTGGACGCACCAAAACGCGACACGTGGACAAATAGGGAAACGACACGTGGACAAATATGAAATGGACACGTGGACCAACCAATTGACGGCACGTTTACGACGGGAAGAGTGACACGTGCGCCAATGAACAGTCAACACGTGGACGAATGAAATCGCGACGCGTGGAAGCCTAGGATGACGCCACGACTGCAGCCACATCACTCGCCACGCTGCGGCCACATCACATGCCAGCGTGGAGAGGAAACACGTCAGCTAACAGAGTTCACGGCTCCAGTTGACGGTGCCACGTCAGCAAACGGGGATGACGGCGCCACGTGGATTTTTTTGCTTCAATGACAAAATTTAGCTGTCGTCATAGAAGCAAAACAGTTCTATGACACAACAGATTTCGTCATTGAAGCAATCACTTCAATGACAAAATTGGTCAATTCGTCATGGAAGTACATTTATGACGCTCGCTTAATGACGAACCCGATTCCGTCATTTTTTCGTCATTGATCATTTTTAATGACGAAAACACTTTTTTAATGACGAAACCCCGACGTCATAGAAGCAACATTTTGGTGTAGTGTCATTATGAAATTGCTCCGGGCCAAGCACGCTTAACCTCGGAGTTCTTTCGAGATGAGCTTCTAGAAAAGAAGTTGCAACTTGTTGATATGAGTATTCTATCAATCCTATTAAGCCCTGGGCTGTCACAGTGGCGTGGCTATGTTCCGGCGGTGGCAGCTATGCAAAGTGAGGAAGGAGAGGTACATCAGCAATAGGAGGAACTTATTTGAGTGGTTGGTTGGGGAATATGTTGGCCGAAGGATGGACTTCGATATGAATTTCCAAGTTGTAGCAATAGAAGACGGTGGTGGCCGGGTTTTCTTCAATCCCCGTGGGGGTGGAATCTTGGTTTGGGATCCTAGGAGTTGGGAAGGAAGCTATGGAGGTTAAGGAGGCGCACACATAGTTAATTTGAAAACGGTGGAATGGTGGTGGAGGTATCGGCCGACGCCGTCGTGCTCCTACAGTGTTACTCCCTACCCCCTCTGTACTTTGTTTTTGGGCAGAAAATAAGAGGGCCCTGTTCCATCACCTCTTCCCACCTCACGCCGTCATCACCTACTATGCCTGTGTTGCTACGTCCTCCCTCCAAGACTTCCTTCTCACGCTCGTGCGCCCCCTCCTGTGCTGCACTTCTCGCAGCGAAGTGCGGAGGAGCCATGCGTCAATGGGAGCGGGTAGGAGGGGAAACTATAGGCCAGGAGGTGGATGCAGGGGTGCCGGTGTGCAGGGTCGCCGTGGTTGGGCGTCACTGGAGGACGGGGCGACAATGGCGGAGGGGCAGGCCAACCACCAGTGTCGTGGCAGATAGGCTAGAGAGAGAAGGAAGTGAAGAGAGAGAATAGATAGAAGAGAAAGATTCGCTGACATGTGGGTCCCATCGCATATCATCCACCTTAGCAAAACCGCCCATGAAAATAGCCTAGTGGACAACAAATGTGCACGATATTGATAGTTTGATGGCCGAAGATTCCTACTTTAGAGTTGAATGGCCGAAACCAAACCGAGGCGATAGTTCAATGGTCAAAAATAGACTTTTTCCTATGGTGAATGAGTGCAACCTCTGCATAGTGTCAAAAACTGATATATTAGTTGTGCTCACGATTAAAAGTACTTGGGACCCTCACATGTGTAATTGACTTGAAGATTAATTAAATCGTGTTATTTATTTATGCCTTTTCTATATTAATGCAGAATATTAATTGTGGGTTAGTATACACTTATATTTGCTAGTAATTAGCTGCTTAATAAAACTTGACCAACTAATAAACTGATAATTGCAGTAAACCTTGTCAGACTTTCACTTATAAAGCCTTGCATGTCATTTGTTATTTCTATTGCTGAATACGACATATGCCCACGCTTATCTTTTATTTAATTGCAATCACATACCCAATTTGCCCAGATGTGAAGAACTTTGAGGGTAACCATGGTGATTTAAAAAAGGTCTAGGCAAGTCCCCCACCTGCCGGGTCCAAAGGCTAGGAGCCTGAGAGGGGAGGTGGGGGGAATTTAACACCAGTTTGTGGCAACATCCGGTACTAAAGCGCACCCATCAACCGGTGCTGATGGATGGGCTTTAGCACCGGGTTTTGCTGCCACCACCACCACCACCACCACCACCACAACAACATAGCCTTTTGTCCCAAGCAAGTTGGGGTAGGCTAGAGATGAAACCCAAAAGAAACAAGGATAAGAAAGACATAAAATGGCACAAGACCAAAAGTAAGGTTAGAGGTAAACAAAAGAAGAAACAAAGATCACGTTTCAGGCACGTTGATTGCTAGTCTCTAAGCGCTTCTACCTATAGCTAATTCCTTGGAGATATTCCACTCTCTAAGATCTCTCTTGACCGACTCGTCACAAGTCAGTTTAGGTCGACCTCTATCTCTCTTTACATTATCTACCCTTTCTAGAACCCCCACTACGCACTGGCGCCTTAGGAGGCCTATGTTGGACATGTCCAAACCATCTCAACTGATGTTGCATCAGTTTCTCCCACCACCCGGTGTAAATGTGGCGAGCAGTTCGAGGAGGCAGGCATGCAGCGCGCGAGCACACTTCTCCCTTCTTTTCTCTTCCTCTTCCTCTCCTCTCTTCCCTCTTCAACTTTATCTCTTTTCCTTCTCACTTCTCTCATCTCTCTCGCGGGCAAGGCGGGCGCCGCGACGAGTGGGCGCGGCCGCGTGCACGCATGCGTTTGAGATAGATTTGGGCTTCAGATCCAGTATGCTTCCTAGGTTCAATTGTTCGTTAGGACGTTTGAGATCGATTTGGGCTTGAGATTTGAGCTTGATAGTATAGGTTGTTTCTCTGTATTTTTGCAGTTCATGCTGAAGGCTTGAGCCTTTCATGGGTGGACTACTGGAGTGTCGAGGCTCATGAAAAACCTGTAGAATCTAGAGATTGTGTGACATGGTTATCTGTTATAAAATATGTAGATATTGGAGATTGTAATTTTGAGTTTATTGTTATAATCTAAGTGAATTTTTTTTCTACTCGTCTCATTTTTTCTCCTCTATTGAAGCACAAGTTCTTGATTGAAGCACAAGTTCTTGAAGAACAAGAGCGGGGGAGAATGCGGTAGGGGAAGGGAAGAGAGGAGAGAGAAACCAGTGAGCAATAAGAGAAACCATTTTTTTTGGCGCGTAGAAACCTTTAGCATCGGGCGATGTTACCACCCGATGCTAAAGGACCACCTCCTTTAGCACCGGGACATTAGCACCGGTTGAAAAATCGGTGCTAATAGGGCCTTCTCCAGTAGTGATTGTTGTTCACTAATAGGCTTAGTGATATTTGGGTAATATCTATAATGCACTTGGGTGCATTTTGTATAGAAAATGTACCCACTCTGGTTGCAACCACCAGTCCAATCGCGCAGTTGCAACTGGAACAGGTGCAATTACAACTAGTTTGTGCCAAGCTACAACTGAGTCGAGTCTAGTTGCAAAAAGTTCACGTCATGTTGCAATTGGGTCGGATCTAGTTGCAACTTTTTTTGAACCAATTCGGGGGGGGGGGGGGGGGGAGGGGGGGGGGGGAGAGACCCCCACCTACTCATTCATTGAACAATGGTTCAAGTACATATTCTCCCAGTATGCAGGAGAAATTACAGGTTTTTTCGGAAGTCCGAGGAGAACAACGTGAGGTCGGCAATGCCATAGGAGAGAAAAATAAAAATAACAATGGAAAAATTGGAGCACACCTCCAAGTTACACCCCGTGAGAACATGCCGATCACTAGATTACTCGACTTCCAAGCGACTTACTTGCCGAAGCCGTGTTGACCATTTGTGAGCTTCAATTCCAGTCTTCATCTAACCAAAGCAGGGGTAAGTACCTGTCTTAGTCGTCTAGTTGCCACCCTTCTTGATGCCCTTCGACGCCCTCCGAGAGAGGTGAGAGATGAAGGGGGAAGAACACCTTTGAGGACCCGGTGTGTCCGAGGACCGGTGGATGGTCGCTTCCTGGTGTGATGAGTGATTGACAACGTAGTGTGGATTGACGTTTCCCTTGGCTCAAGTATTGCAGGTGTAGAATGCGGCTTTGTTGCATTGGTGCAGGTGAAGAACAGGCGCGAAAGGTCTTAGCCATGGCGGCCTACGAGGAGTGGAGAGACAAGTAGAATTGGTTCGAGGGACCCGGTGGCCAGATGGATCAAGTGCGGTTCACATGGTGGCAAGAACGAGCGAGGGAACATGGTTCCGGTGTGAGGTAGCGGCTCACAACCGAAGCTCGTACGCGGAAGAGAAGCTGGTGCAAGGTGGCGGCTAACGACCGAAGCTTGTACGCGGGGTTTGGTGAATTGGCCACAAAATCATCGGTGAACGGTTTCCCTTGGTTTGGGCCGCAAAACCAAGGCCGAGGACTCGACGAGGCAAGATTGGGCTGCTGGGCTGAGTGCGGCTGACAGGGGCGGTTTAACCGCCCCCCAGGGGCCGGTTTAACCGCCCCCCCTAGGCAGGCCCAAAATTGGCGTCGAGGAGCTTCGATCCGGAGGACACGCGGCGTGACTGCAAGGCTTGCGTCGGAGGGAAGCTAGCTTGCGGTAGAAGGTGTCCCAGCCGGAAAATATCTGAAACCAAATGTCAAATTTGCCCCTGAGGGGTATGTATCACTTAGGGGTAGTTTAGTCTTTAGAGCACCACCACTTGGACTACTAATAGGCCCCTAGGGGTTGGTGGCTGCTATCTCTCTAGTTATCTCTTTGGTTTTCTCGTTGGACTTGTATTTTCCTTTCATCCTTCCACCTAGAACTATTTCGAATCATTCGTAGTTTGTATAAGTGAATTCATGGTTGGTTGATTGAGTTTGTTCTGTTCACCTTTGTGCCATGATTTGAATCCACAAGCTCCTTTTCTTTTTCCTATTTTTGGAGGTATTTTCGGAGCTATTTTTGAGGGATTTTCGTTCTTCACTTCCTAGGGTGTTTTCTCTCGGATTTCTTTGGGGGAATCACATATGAGTGCCTTGTGCCTCTTTTGCTGGTGATCTCTTGCCTCCAAACGCCTGGAATCGCTTTGGATTTGAAGTTTTCGGGATGAACTCGAGGCCATGGTGTTCTTCCTTAGATTTGAGTTTTCGGGAGTTCTAGTGAGTTAGAGGCCAAGATCTTTTGGGAAAATACTCCACTGGAGGTGTACATCATCTGACCAAAATCTCGCCTCAAGAGCTCAAGCAGTTTGGGAGATCCACTTTTGAGTTGACTTTTTCCCGTGCTCCTGGGCCCGGGCGGTTTAACTGCCCCCTTGACCCGGTTTAACCGCCCCCCTTGGTGTGTTGAATCGAGTCGTGTTTCGGTTCGTTTTGTGTTTGTTTTGATCGGATCGAGTTCCGCTGCGTCTTTCTTGCTCCTAGGGTCAGTAGCTTCACAGTAGCTACGTGATCTTGGCAAGATCGCTTTTGGAGGTTCTGGAGTTGATTTGGGAAAACAGCCGGATCGGTTGAGAAGAATTTTTATCGGCTCCCATTCACTCCCGCCTCTCTGGTCGCCTAATCGGTCCTTCAATTGGTATCAGAGCTGGTTACAGGTCTTTGCGACTCTAACCAGTCTAAGATCCAAAGATGGCGTACCAAGATCGGGGTTCCGGGCCTCCGCACTTCAATGGGAAGAACTATCCGAATTAGGTCGCGCGTATGGGCGCTTTCTTGCGAGGCAAAGGAAAGTTGTTGTGGGATGTGACCAAAGATGAACACTATGTCAATCCCACCATCTTAGATGCCCAGGATGTAAGAGATAAGTTCGAGGCCAACGCTAGGGCTGTCGATTACTTGTTCCGTGCTTTGTCGACTGAGGACTTTGTGCGAGTTTTGGGCGAGGACCTAGCTAGCCAGATCTAGGAGAAGCTCAAGGTAGCCCACGGTGGTGATAGCCATGTGAAGGCTAGGCTTTCTCGATGTATCGCAGAGAGTATGAAAATTTCGTTCAGTTGCCTGGAGAGTCTGTTGATGCTTTGTTTCAGCGCTTCACTTCCATAGTCAACAACATGAAAGCCAACATCACCATCCTCCCATACACGGATCATGACAGAGCTGTGAAGCTCTTGCAAGCACTTGATAGATCCATGTGGGGTGCCAAGGTTGAGGCGATCATGGAGTCGGCTAACTATGAAATTTTGTCAGTTGACGAGCTTTTCTCCAAGTTGAAGTCTTCTGAGGTTGATAGACAGCTGCTTGCCAAGGCGAAGAGTCTGACTGATCCCCATAGTCTGGCTCTAGTTGGTGGCTCGAGATATGGACAGGCTAATACTTCCAAACATTTTGCTTTGTCTTCTCTTGTGTCTCTTCCAGATGAGGAGTATGAGGTGCTGAGTGAGGAGGATCTCGCGTTGCTCACGAGGAGATTCGAGTACATGTACCAGAACCAGAAGGGTTCAAGGCGCGCCGGAAGTACGTGCTACTGATGTGGGAAGATGGGCCACTTCATCGCCGAGTGCCCCGAGGAGATCAAGAACGACTACAACCGCAAGCACCGATCGCGAGACGACCACAAGCACCGCTCCAAGGACGAATACCGCTCCAAGCACAAGAACAAGGAAGAGAGGAGGTCAAAGAACAAGCACGGTGGGCACAAGAAGAACAAGCCTCAAGCGATGGTGGCTGATGCGAGCGACATCGACACGAGCTCCACCAACACGTCATCAAGCTCGAGCAACGAGGATGAAGACCGCGGCCACCGCAAGGAGAAGAAACACGTGAACCGCAACTTCAACGGCATCTCCTTCACCGCCGTCGACTACTGCACCATGGCGCATGACTCCGACAACATGAAGAGCAAGGATGACTCCGACTCCGACTCCGAGGATGAGGTATTGACCGATCCCACCTCTTTGCGTAAGGAGATTGCTAGACTAGAGGAGTTGGTCGATAATCGTGATGATGTGCTTAGGAAGACCAACAAGGAGAAGAGAGAGTTTAGGTCTTTGCTAGGTGAGTCGAAGGAAAGAGTAGCTGAGCTTGAGGCCTTACTTTTTGAGACTGGAAAGAAGGCGATGGACTTTGAGTCTTTGCTTTGTGAGTCTAGGGAGAGAGTAGCTAAGCTTGAGTATGAGATTGGTGTGCTGAAAGATGCTCCTGTTGTATCTGATGAGATTGAATGCTCTTTCTATGATGTGCACCTTCCTGATTTGGTTGCTCTTAAGGAAAAACACATGACATGCTTAGATGATCTAGAAGATGCTAGGGTTAAGATTGCTGAGTTAAATCTAGATCTTCCTTGCTAGGTGCTTGTATTTCTTGTCCTACTTTGCATGCTCAGTTGCTTGAATCGCGTGCCATGATTAGTTTGCCTGAAGCTGAATTGAAATCTCCTATTGCAAACTCTTGTTCTGCCTGTGATGTTGTTGCTTTGAAGAATGTTGAGCTAGCACAATCTGTTGATCGTTTGCAAGATGAGAATGATGAGTTGCATCAGTGTTTGGGTTGGTTGTCTGGTCGTGAACCTCAGCTTAAGATGTTGATTGTTGGGTTCAAGAGAGCCGATGGTCGTGGTTTGGGTTCTGAGAAGGTTGATGAGAGTGGTGGTGAGAAAGAGAGAGAGCAAACCAGTTCCACATCAAACATCCCAACACCACCAGAGAGAACTCCACCAAAGAACAGCTTTACACATAATCCCAACCACTGTTGAATAAGCTTGACACCACTCCAGATCCTCCCAAGTTTCCACCAAAGACAAACAACTTCCAAAGGAGAGTGACTTTCGTGAGGAGTGGGGTTTACCAGCCGAGAGAGAAGCCACAGCCGAGAGAAACCCCAAAGCCAAAACCAGTCCGCTTCCATTGTGAACATTGTGGAAGGGATGGTCACCTAGAAGAGTTTTGCTGGAGAAAGAAGATGGAGGTGAGACGAGAGAAGGAGATGGGGAACAGGGACATGTACTACTCTTCTTGTAGTGTGCCTGTGTCTCGTTCACCTTTGCCTAGGAGAGAGGGCTTTGTGCGTACAGTTCCTTCGTTGAGTAGTCGTGGTGTTCCAACTCGTGGTGAGTTTGCTAGGCGGCCTCCTGCTCGTGGTCAGTTTGGTGCAGGGAGGTTCGACTGTAGCTTTGAGGCTAGGAGAGAGTCTAGGCCACGTTTTCCCCTGCGTGGTGCTAGAGGTCCGATGGTGAGAGACGAGAGGGTTTCACGTGGTAGTGCTGATTTTGCTAACCCCTCTTTTGAGCAGATGGCCTGACACTGGTCTAACTCTTTCTGTGCTAACCCCAGTGTCGAGCCATTCGCTCATTCTCGTTCTCGCTTTTGATTGTGCAGGTGGAAGGCTTGAAGAACTTTTGGTTGATGGATTCCGGATGTTTGAGACATATGACAGGTAATAGGAAGTGGTTCTCCAGCCTCACCCCGGTGGTGTCCAGGCAATACATCACTTTTGGGGATAAGGGTAGAGGTAGAGTGTTGTCTCAGGGTGCGATTCAAGTGAGCGATGGTTTTATGTTGAAGCGGGTTGCTCTTATCAAGAATCTTGGTTTTAATTTGCTTTCAGTTTCTCAGCTTCTTGATGAGGGTTATGAGGTTCGGTTTAAGAGTGGTGATTCTCGGATTCTTGATTCTCGAGGTGATCTTGTTTGTATGATTATTCCCGAGGGACAGATTTTTTGTGAAGATTTTTCTAGATCTTTTGGTCCTTCTCTGTGTTTGCTGGCTGGTACTTCTTCTGAGCTTTAGAAGTGGCATATGAGATTGGGTCATGTGAGCTTTGATTTACTCACACGCTTGAGTGCTCTTGACCTTATCCGAGGATTGTCCAAGCTCAAGTTTGAGAAAGATTTGGTATGTGCTCCTTATAGACATGGTAAGATGGTTGCTGCTACTCATCCACATTTGACAGATGTGATGACTGAGCGTCCAGGGGAGCTTTTGCATATGGACTTGGTTGGTCCCGCTCGCGTTCGCTCAGTTGGTGGGAAATTGTATGTTCTTGTTGTTGTGGATGACTTTTCTCGGTATGCTTGGGTGTTCTTTTTGGCATCGAAGGATGAGACATTTGATTTTGTTTGAGATCTGATTTTGAGGTTGAAAAACGAGAGTAATGGTGGTGCCATGAGAGCTATACGCAGTGACAATGGTACGGAATTTAAGAACACTCGTTTTGATGACTTTTGTCGTGATCTTGGTCTCGAACATCAATATTCTTCGCCATATGTTGCTTGCCAAAATGGGGTTGTTGAGAGGAAGAATCTGACGCTTTGTGAAATGGCAAGGACGATGCTCGATGAGCAGGCCGAGGCCGTGAACACAGCTTGTCATGTTTTAAATCGGATTTTCCTTCGTGCTTTCTAGAAGAAAACTTGCTATGAGCTTTTCCATGGTCGTTCCCCACGTGTGAGTCACTTTCGGGTGTTTGGTTGCAAGTGTTTCATTCTAAAGAAAGGAAATTTGGACAAGTTTGAGTCTCGTTCGATGGATGGAATTTTTCTTGGCTATGCTAGTCATTCTCGAGCATATCGTGTGCTCAATCTTGAAACTAACCAAATCATGGAGACTTGCGAAGTTACTTTCGACGAGACCATTCTGTTTAGCTCTTCTGTCTTTGAGTGTACAGGTGGTGATGAGTTGGGACAGTCCATCTTTGAGGAAGAACCGGTTGATGAGGAAGATGATGAGGAGAATCATGCACCGTGTGGAGATCGTGTACCTTCTACTTCCACTACTACCACGACGTTTGACAACAGCCCCTCTGCTACACCTTTGTCAAGTCGCGCACATGATCGAGTTTAAGTGGAAGCTGATGTTGAGGGGGAGGCAATCTCGAGGCGAGAAGCTCTCCGGCTGGTACAAAGGGATCATCCACCTTCGAAGATCATCGGGAACCTGGATGAACGCACTACACGGTCGAGGTCACAGAACATCTCTCATTTCGCTCATTCTGCTTTTGTTGCGTCTTTCGAGCCCAAAAATGTTGGACACACTTTATCTGATTCTGATTGGGTCAATGCCATGCATGAAGAGCTTGAAAATTTTGAGAGAAACCGGGTGTGGGAGTTAGTTGAATCACCTCCAAATTGCCATCCTATAGGAACCAAGTGGGTTTTCAAAAACAAGAGGGATGAGGGTGGAGGGATTGTGAGAAACAAAGCGAGGTTGGTTGCTCAGGGCTTTTTGCAGCAGGAGGGGATAGACTATGAGGAGACCTTTGCTCCTGTTGCCCGTTTGCAGGCAATTCAGATCCTTCTAGCATTCTCTGTTGCTAAAGGGTTCATGTTGTACCAAATGGACGTGAAGAGTGCCTTTCTGAATGGGGTGATCGAGGAAAAAGTGTATGTGAGGCAACCCCCAGGTTTTGAAAGTGAGAGATACCCACACCGAGTGTTCAAACTCCACCGAGCTTTATATGGCCTAAAGCAAGCACATCGAGCATGGTATGGCAGGTTGAGGGGGTTCTTGTTTAGCAAGGGGTTTGAGATGGGGAAGGTTGATAAGACGCTCTTCTTGTTGAGAAATGGCAATGATCTTTTAATCGTTCAGATTTACGTGGATGATATCATTTTTGGTGGCTCTTTTCACGATATTGTTGCCAAGTTTGCAGACAATATGAGCAGAGAATTTGAGATGTCGATGATGGGAGAGTTGCAGATCTTTTTCGGGCTACAGGTCAAGCAAACCAAGGACGGGACGTTCGTGCACCAAAGCAAGTACACCAAGGACATTCTCAAGAAATTCGACATGAGCGACTCCAAGCCGATAACTACACCGATGAGTACGACTACAGCTTTGGATGCGGATGAGGACGGAGAACCAGTGGACCAGAAGGAGTACCGGAGCATGATCGGCTCCCTCCTCTACTTGATGGCGACGAGGCCGGACATACAGTTCAGCGTGTGTCTGTGCCCTCATTTTTAGGCTTCACCGAGGACTTCACATCGTCAGGCCGTCAAGCAGATTTTCAGGTATCTCAAGTACACTCCTGAGCTGGGTCTTTGGTATTCTGCTGATTCCTCACTTGCACTCCACGGTTTATCTGATACGGATTTTACTGGATGTCGTGTTGATCGCAAGTCTACTTCTGGTCAGTGTCAGTTTCTGGTTCGTCCCTTGTGTCTTGGTCTTCTCGCAAACAGTCCAGTGTAGCCCAATCCACTACACAAGCCGAGTATGTTGCTACCGCTAGTTGTTGTTCCCAGCTGCTTTGGATCACCTACACTTTGAGAGACTGGCTTAGACATGTCTCATGTTCCACTTCTGTGTGATAGCACCAGTGCCATAAGCGTAGCCAAAAATCCTGTGCTTCATTCCAAAACCAAACACATAGGAGTGAGGTACCATTTCCTGAGAGATCATGTGGAGAAAGGAGATATTGAGCTTGCCCATGTTTCTACCCAAAACCAGCTTGCAGACATTTTCACCAAACCACTTGACCAAGTTACCTTCACCCGCTTGCGTGGAGAACTTGGTGTGTGTGCGTTTTTCTGAGCTGAGTTTTGGAGGCTTCTCTTGTAGCATATGTATACTATTGTACCATCTTTGTATCTTGATATACAGTTTTCGATTTTGTATCTTGATGTATAGTTTTCATCTTTACATCTTGTGATATATCATGCTGCATTTGTATCATATCTTAGGATGAGCTTCTCCTATATGCAGCGATTGCTACAACTTGCTACATTTTAGAGTTTAGACAGGCTGGCTAGGGTTTGATTGTATGGATGGCTATGCTCTTGATGGTTTTGATATATATTCTATTGAGATAGCCTCTTTTGAATTAAAATGACAAACTGAACTTAAAATCCTTCACCAATGAGTAAACGCCTTTGCATGTCTTGTTTGGGCCGAAATGGCCATATCTTGCTTAAGATCATGCTAGGATGTGATATTCTTTTCAATTGGGTCAAAGACCTTTGTCATTGTAAATGTTTAGCCCATGCTTTATCTTGTGGAGGAGTATAAGCTTCTTTTTGTCGCAAAGACATTTCATGTACCATGATTAATTTGAAAAACTTGAAAATTGAGATGTCTATGCATGAAAGAAGAAAGGTGAGAAAAAGATATATTTCAAGAAATTTATGCTCATGTCTCTATGCTTTCACCATTGCACACACTTGCACACATGGGTGCTAAGCGGTTGCATGTTGTTTGCCGGAGAAGTCTCCCTTGAGAAGTGAACACATGGCTCCGTACTTTGACATGACATGAGATAGAATTTGGACGTTTATAATGATCTTTTGTCAAGAATTCTTGTCCTATCATAATCTTGGTGAGTTGAAGTTTGTTTTTGCTTAAATGATCCATGTTTAGGACTTTGCTCATGTGGTAACATTTTTGATATAATTGAACAAATTGATCATGGCTTTGTCAATCGGCTATATGTCTTTACCTTCTTGATGGCAATGCCCGAGTGACATGATGAACTATCTAGTTTGTCTCTTCTCTAACTTGTAGCATTTTGTATTGCTCATTGTATATTTGAGAAGCTTGTAGTTGCATTTTTGTACATTTTTGCTTTGATTTGTGCATTGTCAACAAGGGGGAGAATTTCTGGAGCATTTCGCAAGGGGGAGAAGTTGCTGAATTTGTGAGAAAGTTTTTGAGTTTGAAATTGTTGGATTTGTGAGAATTGGTGAGAGCTTTGCCAAAAGGAAGTTTCTGAAAATTTGTGAAGTTTCTGATGAGTTTCTGGAGGAAAAACATTGCTGGATGCTATTGAAAGCTTTTGAGTTTGAAATGGAATTATTTTGAGATTTTTGTGTGAGATTTGGACTTTTGATGTTGGTAATCTGCCAGGGGCGGTTTAACCGCCCCCCATGGGCGGTTTAACCACCCCTGTGCTAAGTGCACATAAGTTTGTGGGATTTTGAGCATTTTCGAGTGTTTTTCGCACGCACAAGTTCACTTGTTCAGGGGGAGTTTGCATCTTTGCAGGGGGAGTGCTTTGAGTGTTCTGAAAAGTGATTCGGAGATTTGAGACTTGTGTTTTGTGCTTTTGCTCTTTTGCCGATGGTGTTGAGCCCTTTTCGCTTCCTATGGAAGGGTCGACGTTTTCTGAGTTTTTCTCTTGTGAGTGACTTTGTTTTGGCTTGTTCTTGCTTTTAGTCACTTGCTTGAGTGTTGTTTTTTGATTTTTTTCTATTTTCTTTCGATATCTATGGAGACTATGTGTGTGTTGTCAATGCACTCATCAAGGGGGAGATTGAGGACCCAGTGTGTCCGAGGACCGGTGGATGGTCGCTTCCTGGTGTGATGGGTGATTGACAACATGGTGTGGATTGACGTTTCCCTTGGCTCAAGTATTGCAGGTGTAGAATGCGGCTTGGTTGCATTGGTGCAGATGAAGAACAGGCACGAAAGGTCTTAGCCATGGCGGCCTCCGAGGAGTGGAGAGACAAGTAGGCTTGGTTCGAGGGACCCGGTGGCCAGATGGATCAAGTGCGGTTCACATAGTGGCAAGAACGAGCGAGGGAACGTGGTTCCGGTGCGAGGTAGCGGCTCACAACCGAAGCTCGTACACGGACGAGTAGCCGGTGCAAGGTGGCGGCTAACGACCGAAGCTTGTACGCGGGGTTTGGTGATTTGGCCACAAAATCATCGGTGGACGGTTTCCCTTGGTTTGGGCCTCAAAACCAAGGTCGAGGACTCGACGAGGCAAGATTGGGCTGCTGGGCTGAGTGTGGCTGACAGGGGCGGTTTAACCGCCCCCCCCCTTGGGCAGGCCCAAAATTGGCGTCGAGGAGCTTTGATCCGGAGGACACGCGGCGTGACTGTAAGGCTTGCGTCGGAGGGAAGCTAGCTTGCGGTGGAAGGTGTCCCAGCCGGAAAATATCTGAAACCAAATGTCAACTTTGCCCCTGAGGGGTATGTATCACTTAGGGGTAGTTTAGTCTTTAGAGCACCACCACCTGGACTACTAATAGGCCCCCTAGGGATTGGTGGCTGCTATCTCTCTAGTTATCTCTTTGGTTTTCTCTTTGGACTTGTATTTCCCTTTCATCCTTCCACCTAGAACTATTTCGAATCATTCGTAGTTTGTATAGGTGAATTGATGGTTGGTTGATTGAGTTTGTTCTGTTCACCTTTGTGCTATGATTTGAATCCAGAAGCTTCTTTTCTTTTTCCTATTTTCAGAGGTATTTTCGGAGCTATTTTTGAGGGATTTTCGTTCTTCACTTCCTAGGGTGTTTTCTCTCGGATTTCTTTGGGGGAATCATGTATGAGTGCCTTGTGCCTCTTTTGCTGGTGATCTCTTGCCCCCAAACGTCGGGAATCGCTTTGGATTTGAAGTTTTCGGGATGAACTCGAGGTCATGGTGTTCTTCCTTAGATTTGAGTTTTCGGGAGTTCTAGTGAGTTAGAGGCGAAGATATTTTGGGAAAATACTCCACTGGAGGTGTACATCATCTGACCAAAATCTCGCCTCAAGACCTCAAGCGGTTTGGGAGATCCACTTTCGAGTTGACTTTTTCCCGTGCTCCCAGGCCCAGGCGGTTTAACCGCCCCTTGACCCGGTCTAAGCGCGCCCCCTGGGTGTGTTGAATCGAGTCGTGTTTTGGTTCGTTTTGTGTTCGTTTCGATCGAATCGAGTTCCGCTGCGTCTTTCTTGCTCCTAGGGTCAGTAGCTTGACAGTAGCTACGTGATCTTGGCAAGATCGCTTTTGGAGGCTCTGGAGTTGATTTGGGAAAACAGCCGGATCGGTTGAGAAGAATTTTTATCGGCTCCCATTCACTCCCCCTCTCTGGTCGCCTAATCGGTCCTTCAACCTTGAAGAGAACGAGGCCTCTGTCCTCACTAATCCGGCTTCAGACGGGAGGAGAATCCACAAAAGCCTGCACTTTTCCGAACACGAAAAACAAACCCGCTACGTTCGGTTGCTCGATGACACCAAAGATCGTCTCCACTGAGTTGACAATGATGGTCCCAAAGTGGTTGCCCGCATTAAGCCAGAACAGAGGTTGGCTTCTCAGATTGCCAATGAGTCGAGGGCCCTCCAACGCCCTATGGGGGAAGGAAGCCCCAAAGGAGGGAGGGCCACCGACGAATGCAGCCACCAACAACCAAGCAGAGAGGATGGAGACGAAGTTAGGAGCCTGGAAGAAGAATCGCTAGATCCTGGCTGGAGCGAAAATGGGGGCAGAGAAGGTGCAAGGAGATGAGGAGCCCCACAAGTGTCTAAGCGTCAGCGGAGGAGGGGATGCACAGAACCGACGCCTCCAGGGAGGGTAGCGGTACCCAAGGGCGTCGCCGCCGGCGAGCTACTCTGTAGCGTCATGCTTTCGCAGTGCTTCCGGAACATCCAACAGAACAACAAGATGTGGAGGCCACTATGAGGATGGAGAGGTGGGGGTGGATGAGCCGGTTTGGGGATGGAGCTGGGGGGAGGGGGGCACGAAATCCTGCTGGATAGCTCACCGTCGGCCATCCAAAGAAAACGGCAGCGCCCCGGGCGACTCCCGGTCTGGGGGAGGGCAGCGGAGGCGAAGGTGAAGGGGAGAGAGGGCGGCGGCGCGGAGGCGAAGGAGAAGGAGAGGAAGGGGCGGCGGCGTGGTGGCGGAGGTGTGGTGGCTTTGTGGCGAAGGGGAGGGAGGGAGGCTGAGGGAGTACGGCGGCGGCGGCGGCTAGGGTTTGGTCCGCGCGCCGCCATAGCCGTCGTCCGGCCTGCAGGCGGCTCTGGGGCTGTGGATCCGACGACGGGGAAGCCGGATATGCCCATGGCGCCGCCGGATCTGTGGCGCCGCCGGCCCGGTGCGCCGCCCGGCCGGAGCCCAAATAACGGCCTTATGGCCCCGCCGTCACCTTCCTCACCGGTCCGGCGGCCCGCCCAGGCGACGACGAGGGAGGGAGGAGGGGGACGCGGGAGCTAGAGGCGGCGGCGCGAGGTCGCCCCCCCTCCCCCCCCTGTCGCCTTGCGGGAGCGACGCGGGGGGGAGGGGGGCAGGGTCTACGCAGACCGCTTGAACGATCTAGTTGCAACTGGTCCATGAACAGTTGCTACTGGATCAGATCTGTTGCAATTAGTTTCGTTTAGTTGCAATTGATCAAGAGTTATAGTGGCAATTGATCAAGCCCTGCAGTAGCAACTGTGAGAGTCGTGCATTTGATATACAAAATGCATCTTATTGCATTTTATTCTCGTCTGCTTGTAGGCTAGCTAAGTTCAAATGAGGAATAGAGGGATTGAGAGTAGGAACCTCTCACATTGATTTCTTCATCTTTAGTGAGGATAGATGAAGGGAAGTGGCTAGCCTGATGGCTATGTAGAAACTTTTTTAGTTAATCTAAGCTTTCATCGTTGTGATTTCGTGCTCCAATTTCTCCTTCTGCTTCGTTCGGCGACTGTGTTGCCCTCGAGTCACGCCCCTACATTCCTACAATAATGAAGAAATAAATGCTCCACTCACTAATTTTCGTAGATTCGGGTGCATAGGATATGGATATTGTTATCTAGGTTTCTCATTTCTGCATTTACACATTTTGAACGTTTATAAAAGGATTCTTAATCTTTCGCAGAAAAAGGATCACTAATATTTAATTAATAAATGTGATTATTATACGGGTTGATGCTACGAAAGCAAACATCATAGGCATGCGGCGGGCTGCCGTTCGCATATGGATTTGACACACATTCTAAAGACTGTACCGCTAGTGTCGAAGCTTAGGGGGGGGGGGGGGGGGGGGGGGGGGGGGGGTGTCTATGTACGTACTTTCTCATCAGCAAGCATGTTGAATTTGTCCATCTCAAGTCGCTTCTTCCAGATGGATATCTCCACTGGCTAAGTCGTCATTGCAATGCAGCAAGAGCAAAGTTAATTACAAGCAGTCCGTCGGTGCTACGTGCACCTATTCTTCAAATAAATGCACTTACCTGAGCAACTGAGCTGAGAAAACACAAGAATTTGTGGTGCTTTATTTGTTAGTTCTTTCCAGAGAAATGGGGTGTGTGTGTGTCGGGAGAGAAGTGGCCACCATGGCAAGAGGTATATGTCCCTAGGCGAGAGCTGCCTGCAATAATATAATAAGCTGCTCCTCGTTCGGTTGCATCTGAAGATTTCTTCACCTTGTAGTTTGTGACATTGGCTTTCAGAAAAGGATATGCACAGTGCTCTTTGCTTGGGGCCGGAGCCAAGAATAAAGATAGACTTGTCCTGCAAACTAAAGTGCTTTCATTCGAAACTGTCGGAAATGGCTCCAAAGGCAATCTATCATCCAGCACGGATCATGAGTTTGCACGGTCGCGCTGGAGATGCAGCTTAACGGTTTGATATGCCAATTTAAGAGTGACCATGTTTGGTTAGGCGAAGTTAATCACAGTGAGCATGGACCTTCTTTTCTGTTTGTTTATATGTATTATAAGACTTGAGTACCACTCACTGTGCTCAGCAAATCACCATTCCATTGGCTTAGCGTCCCTTTGGTTCAGCTGTGAAACTGATGTGGCTTTTAGAAAAAGCCAATAGCTGAACCAAAAGCCCTTGAATGGCCCAATAGCTTTGTCCCAAAGCAAGCGTAAATTTCACAGCCCTCCGGACCAGCTTTTAACGGCTATTAGATCAGGAAGTTGGGAAATATTACCCGTGTGCAACTGGTAAGTGACCATACCGGTTCTTCGTTTTTACCCATCCAACCCCCACAGACAGACGCGACCGGCCCCATTGTCCCTTCCTCGGGAGACACTCCCCCACCATCACTACCCCCTTGCCCCAACCACCGCGTTCTCCAGGACATCTACCGGCCATCTCCGGTCGTCGGAGCACCTGCCGTGACTGATTTCCCCTGCAATGCTCCCGGCTAGGGTTGCAGGGTTGGCGGCCACCGGAGCAACGCACGGCTCCCGTCCTCCCTTCCCTAATCACGGCAAGAGACCCTTGGCCCGCGGTTCCCTCAGGTGCCCATCTTTCTTCCTCCTATATCTGAATGCCTGATGTTCGATTGAATTGATTCGTGCATGACTAGTTATTACTTTAGAGAGGTATGTGTAACATTCCCAAAATTTAAAATGTATTTATAATAGGGACCCAAAAAAATTCTTTTAAAATTTATATAGTAACATAAACCCTAGAAGCATGCATACAAGTTTTGCATCGAAAACTTATTTTTCAATCACACATGCATTTGCTCGAACTAACTTGTAGTTATATTCTAAATATTCCTAATTTTGTCCCTACACCCCAAAACCCCTTCAAATTTGAAACATATTTCAAATTTGAATTTAAACCCTAACGTAAACGAAAAATAAAAGGGTAAACACCCGTCATGGGCCGAAACCCACCCCGCAGCCCACCTCCACTCCATTAGGCCCTGTCTGGAAATAGGAAATTCATAGGAATTTTAAAGGACTAGTCGTTAACCCGTGCATTCGCACAGACTAGGCATGAAATCTTTGGCTTGTATTATTATCCATTTCGTAAAAAATGGTATAATTTATATGAAAATTTAGAAAAAATCTATATCAGTTCGCAAAGGATCATATCAAGCTTAAAGTATATATCCTGGCTCCTTTTAATATCATGAACTGCAACTTTGTTACATTGACTGATTCACTAAGATAGTGAGAAAGATCAAAGCAAAAGTTACTACTCACTCTGGCCAAGCTTCTTCAGTAACCTCAATAGAGTGTTAAACTATAGGAATCTTCCAAATTACTACCCTAGTCCACGTTTGAAGTACAGCACCTTAGAACAAAGTGCGGGATAGTTTGCCACTGTGATTGAGTTGTTATTTTGTTGATGTTAACTGCTGACTGAATTTTCACAGACATCCCTCATGTATGTAGCCTTCCTTAAACTTCAAGACACGTGCATGCATCACCACAATCTGCCCAGAGTTGTAGTTCTTTCGTGTAACCCATTATTCCTTCTTTATCTATACCTTCACCAGTTTTGTCAATCGATTGTTCTTGTTCCTTTTACATTTACATTCTTCACTTCAAATAATTTTTCCACCGTGTATATATCAATTACCACTATTGTCTCATACGTCTCCAAAATAAATATAACAATGGATATACAAAACAGGTATATTATAGGGACCTTTGTCCTTTGTACGAATCTTTTATTTCATCTAATATAAACATATACCATTATAAGATTCAGCCCATCAGGTAGATTTATAAATTATCATTATAATTTATATTACTTTGTGCTCTTTATATATAACTCACGAACCATACTGGAAATTGCCTAACAGCGCATCAGTCCTTTATATATCCGCCACTTCTTGATGTTGATGAGGATTGAGAAGTTGCGGCAAGATGGCTGAGGCGTCCTCTCCCCATGGTGCTTTGTTAGGGTTGACGAAGTTGAGAACGAAAGCGCCGAGAGGCGATCCAGATTTCCTTCCTATCGCTCGCGTACACGTCGTCAAACTGTTATACCTTCACATGCCCCTCTCCGTCACGATTAGAAGATTACGGTCAGTGTTATCCTAAACGCTAAACGGTAAACAGTCGGTCACTCACCGTTTAGCTCATTATACGGACTAAACGGCCAATTAAACGGATTAAACGGCCATTAAACGGGCTAAACGGATGATTAAACGGACACAGTTAGGCACTGTGTAGCGTTTAAACGGTGTGTAAACGGGCTAAACGGCCGTTTAGGCGAACAGTGATTACGGTAAACACATGGTGTTCTCGAATACTTGAAGGCCTCTTGGAATTTTACTGGATGGAATACGTGAGATGAGCCGTGAGGGCATGTCTTCCATGGGCCTGGTGAGCGGCCTCTTAGATTTTGTCAGATGAAGGCAATGTTATCCTAAACGCTAAACGGTAAACAGTCGGTCACCCTTTGTTTAGCGTTTAGTCCGTTTAAACGGTGTTTAAACGGAGTCAAACGGCCTAAAAAGTTTTGCATAGTAACACTAAAACATACATATTTGTGTACATAAAAGTCAAACTTGCTAGAAGTTCTATATATTTGCACATCTAAAAAGTAAGTATTCTACCAAATAATATTTTTGGGAGAAATCTATATCCTACAACACTTCGTATACTTACGATTTTAATTACTTCGAAGTTCATTATGGTAGTTGTAATCATCCTATTGACTAAATTATGAATTTAATGGTTATTTAACTTATGTAATCATGATTAACTCGAGTGTGTTTAGACGGTTTAGATGATTTTAAACGGTTTAAACGGGTTTAAACGGTCCAACCGTTTAATCCACCGTTTAGGGCTAAACGACACAGTCGACCTCTGTTTACCGTTTAAACGGTGTTTAAACGGACTAAACGACCGTTTAGGCGAACAGAGGATGAAGGAACACGTGACGTAAGGCATGAGGGATGTTTGGCTTGGGCCAGGTGACTAATTTGGTATGCACTAATCAATGGCATGGTGGGTAATTTTGACCAATTTTTCTCTCTTAATGTCTGCCGTTGAAGCTTGACTATACAATAGATAGGTGGCCAGAAATTTTTCTTTTTTCTCCGATTAACGTGGAAATTTTTTGAGAGTCTGTGTATAGAATATAGATAGATTGCATTCCATACGAAAGGAACAACATTGAAGCATTTGGAACAACGGAATGCCCCATTCCATTCTGGAGGAAAGGAAATAGTAGTCCATGCACATTTCACAGGAAACAAAACATCCATTCTGTCCCAAGGGAAAGAATCTTTGCTTGCTCTCACCCTCCTGATCCTGTGAGCAATCGGTGGATTTGCTCCAAGTGAAAGAATGAAAATAAATATACTCTATGACTAGTGGGACCTATCTTTAGGCTCGTATGTTAATAAGTCTTTGGATTTAGTCGTGGGAGGTATATGTTGATCTGCAAATATTATTGATGGTTCCTATGTTTTAATTCCTGCGTTTCAAACACCTTGTTCGAAGGTTTCTTGAATTTTTCATTCCTCTGTTTTGCCAAAACATACATACTCCATTCCTGTATTTTTTTTCCAATCCTGCGTTACGTATTCCTTGGTTCCAAACAGAGCCTTATTCCCTCAGTATGGTCCATCTTTGCCCCCTCAACGCCTTCTTCCCCTCTCCCCATGCACGACCAAGTCTGACCCTGCCGCCGCCGTCTTCCTCCTCCTGCTGTCCTTCCCCCTTTTCCACTTCATGCCGCGCATACCACCCCTGGCGCCTTCAATGCATGCCCGCTGTGGGGACCTTCCTTCGGAAGTCCTTTAATCACGTGTATCAGTCCCTAAATCAGTACGCTGATACAGATTTTACACAGGTTTAGAATCTGAAGCAATATAAGGCGCAACAAATAAAGAGTAACTACATTCGCTTTAGCGGAGAGCGTATTATAACTCATTCCATGGAGGGAATGAGTCGTAGTGCCCTACACGTCCATGTACCTGTAATAATTGAAAGCAAGGCTGAGTACACTTATGGTTGGTACTCAGCAAGACTGGAGTAAAGAACTATAATATATGCAGGGAAGTGGGGTGTAAGGGTTATACTCTGGTGGAAAATGCAAAGTAAGGTGATGTTTTAAAAACAGGGGGACGAGTCAGGGGAATAATAAGTTGTTTGGCCCTGCAGGGGAATTCTCATCCCTGCCAGTTCCCATATTTTAGTTCTGTCATATAGACCATCAGGGTCTTCCTGGGCCGGCTTATGCCTTACTCTCTTCGGGTCTCAGCCCGTCTCGCCATCACACATTTTATTAAAAGTGAATTGTAATCGACAGGGGCTTTGACTAAATGGGCTCATGACCGTGAGCCACGGCTATCCGGATAGGTTAATAACTCTGCAGAGCTTGTACACTATGCCATACGTTCGGTCAGCCCATACCCCCGCGAAGGGCGGTACTGACCTACGAGACCCTTACTCGCTGGTGTCTATCTCTAAACAACATTCCCTAGGTCCATCCACATATAGTACTGGGGGCTAAGCAGGGGCTACTAACATCCGCCTCACGGATATCAACCCGGGTATGAGCTCATAAATTGGGACCTTAGGCCCTCTGGGTCTCTGACCCTCTACTCTGGTCAACTTGTGCCGCCCAGTCCCAGCCCTCTGTGTTGGTCTGTCTCCAGCATACCCGTTTCCCGACTTGGAACGTGCACGACTAGGCACCGGGTGCTACCCGGTTTTCGCTTGTCGGCACATTGCACCAATCATTCGGCTGCTTGGGATGGATTGCTAGGGTCTGGTAGCAGGGTGTGGATCAAGGCCTCACATGAATAGGTATTCCCGAAGGCTATACCTTTTTGGCACGTACGGCGATACTTGGCATTAGAAAGACTCTCCCGTGAACCGGTCCTTATACGACCAGAGTAAGCCTTTGGGACAGGATCCTCTATCGAGGCTGCCTCCCTTACTCGCAAGTCCATCCTTACGGGGTTTCTATTAGTTTGTTCATTTTGGATTAAACCATACAACACACATATCTCTCGGGAGCTTTCCATGATAAATCATATATTTGAAGAATTCCTAAGAAATCTACTTCTAAATAACGCTTGTTCATCAACAGTCGTGACTGGGGTTATTAATGGGTTGTTTGGCTAGAAATGGCTCTAAATCAAGGAAGAGATAAGATATAGAGGGTTTTCCATATGTTTTTTATAAAATATGTAGTCCGTATTATTATCTTGGTTGATTTTATTATATAGAAACTGGGACTGGCATGATCAAGGAGGTGGTTACCAGGAGTTGCCTTCAATAACGGTATTTGGACGTCCGCTAATGCGTACGTATCCCAGGCTTGGGCTTCTGTCCTTCCGGAGCTTCGGCATCTCGATCGGAGCCTGGTCAGGCCATTGATCTATCGATTGGCAAAACATAGAAAAATAACATTCAATATAGCAATACATCAATCAATTCCTACAAAAAGAGAGAAAGAATAAAAACTGAATATTAGGGTTATTGAGAAATAATCCGTTAATTAAAGGTGGGATTTTTGGGAGGAATTTTATGGGAAATTAGTAAGTAATTTTCACGGGGATGATAAAGGAATATCGAGGGTCGGGGGTTATATGGATTCTTAATAATAACTCCTGGATGACTAATAGATGATTATATTAATTATTTAGAAATAAGTTTCTAAATAATTAATGGTATGGGAATTCTAATGATGTTTTTGGAAAGTTAATAATTAAATTTTCCAAGGATTTCTGAGATAGAATTGGGTGGAATAATGGCTAGGGTTTTATTAAAAACCCAGGGTTTTGATCGGGCTGCAGAACGGCTATGTGGGGTCTCAGACGGTGTTTCGGTTGGGCATTATAAGGGCATGGTTGGTCTTAGGATATAAACTCTAGGGTAATAAGATATGGAAATGCTTAGAATAATTTCCTAGTATTTACAAGAATTTTATAGGGTTTTGGAATGAAAAAGGAAAATTTTTGGAGTACACTAACGGGGCTTTTATATTGGATGAGAGTTACTCTTTTTGTGTTTTGGGTCAAGAAATATCGTAAAATGGTTTAGATGGCTCTAATAGGTTTAGAAATATTTCTAGTATTTTTGGACAATTTTGGAGAATTTTTAGAGTGAAGGAAGTGCTCGAAATAGAAGCTTGTGTACGATTTTGCGGTGTACCTAGCATTTTCGGGGCGGCTAAATCTGGCGTGGGGACCGCCCGGCGCACTGTTCTGGGCACCGTGTTCGCGGGCGCAGTGGACCGCACGCGTTGCGGTCTGCGGTCCAGTGGACCATGTCCACCTACTGGGGTGATGGACAGCCATCCGACGGCGTCGCCTCGGGCCCGCGCGGCAGTGAGTGGTGGCGGGGACGGCGTCAGGCCACGACCGACGGCGTCGGCCTGGGCCCACATAGCAGCGAAGGCGGGGGAGGAGACGACGTTGGGGCGACGGTAGCGGTGACGACGTTGGTGGCTGGGCCCGCCCGTCGGGTTTAACACCAGAGAGAGGGTGTGACGGCGGAGGACGGGAGCGGACGGCGGCGTACGGCGGTTTACCTGTTCGGGGGAGGATGGCGGCGCCATCGCGGGTGCCATTAGCCCTGCCGTGGGGGCTCGCTGGCGGCCCTGCGACTTGTACCAGGAGGACGAGGAGAACACAGTGAACTCATTTGTGCTCAACAAGAGGGAGGATAAGAAGCCGAGCGGTGTGGCCATGACGAATTGGGAAGTTCGGCTTGGCTCGAGCTGTGCCGGGAGAAGGGAGGGGTGGCCTCCCTTGTATAGGCGGGGAAGCGGCCGTCGGGGCTCGCCACGTCGCTTGCAAATATAAGGTTCGGCCGGAGGAGCGGGACACGCGGCGGCACGGAGGAGCTCAAGCTTCACCGGAGGGGGCTCGTCTCGGGAGCTGGAAGGAGTGGTCGGCACCGCACTCTAGTGCGGTGGCGGCTCGCGGCGTTGACACGCGTCGCGCGCGTGCCCTGACGGTGGATCTCGGCTGATGGCTGGGGATCGGGCGGCGGCGGCGGCGACGACGACGAACTGCTCCGGTATGGGCGCGAGGAGGGGGAGAGGAAGGAGTGACGTCGTGCTGACGTAGTGCGGGCCACGCGCGCCAGCTGGGCCGGGCAGAGCGGGCTGGAGGAAGAGAGAAAGAGTGGGCCGCGGGCCAGCCGGAGGAGGGGAGAAGGTGAGCAAGGCCGAGAGTTGGAGGGGGAAAAACAGACTTCACAATTGGGCTGAGCGGAATAACTGGGCTGAAAGCGAGGTTGTTGGCCCATTTATCAAACAAAGGTTTTTTTCTATTTGTTTGAATATAGTTTTAGATTTAAATTTGAATTGGGATTCAAATTTAAATAGGGTTTTGATGTGAGGCTTCAGATGAACATTATTTTGGGGTATTTTAAAGGATTTGAGATAGGGAGTTAATATTCAAATTAGATTTAAATATTAAACCCAAGGATTGGAAAGAGGGGTTTCTAAACATACAAATGCAACACATATGTCCAATTAAATGTATAGTTTAATTTAGGAAATGTATTTTGAATATTGATAGAGAAGAGATTAAGTTTAATTGAAGAAAATTTTTGAAAAGCTCGTATTTTTAAATGCCTTAAAAAGCATGGTGTTACACCCGCACCACTGACGCCACTACCGCACCACTATCGAATGCGTCAGTGCCACCGCTATCGTCCTCACCACTTGCACCCCTTCAAAGTTCCCACCTTGCACCAGAACTCAGCCGCCCCAATCCACTTGTACCAAAACGGGCACACCGCGTGCCACCTCCGCCACTCGATCTCCTTCCCCTGGGCCCGAGTTGTTCCCCTGAGCACGAGACCGACACGTGCCTGCACGAGGAGAAGCCACGCACAAGTTCTCAATGCCTGCAGCATTCACTTCGGCTCGGCCTCACGTGACACGTGTGGCAACTAGGTTGCTGATGGTCCTAGGCTGAAGGTGATCGAGAATAAACTCTTGGTGTTTGTTTATACTGTCCTGAACATCGAGTGGGCTAGATGAATTTAGGATTGTAAGACTTAGCAAAATTTTCCTGGTATAGTTGTCGTGAGACATATGTCACAATCAAACATGTGAAGTTGTATACAAGCTGTGACCTTGCTTATTCTCTCTTCGATATGGTGCTTGCTTCCACTGTTTTGAAATGTTCCTGATACAGGTTTACTCCAACAGTTTTGTGTGAAACATCTGTGCCTTTGTGGTGCATTGGTACTGGAAAATGGATGAACAGCCCACATCTTCAGTTAACCATGACCATAGAGATAAAATGTAACTCCTTCAGAGACTAATTTGCTTCAAAAATTTGAGTTTTCAACTGAAGTTTAGAAACTATTTCTGTTTTCTGTGATGGCAATGCAAATGAAAATGCAAAAAAGGGGATAGCCTTCACAAACATGGCATCCATACAACAGAACACATATACGAGCGAATACCAGAAACAAATAACAATAAGTTGATAAACCCCATGTATATGGATCACATCAAGCCATCTGCAGCCAGCATGGCACGATGATACTGCATTGATCACAAACAACATTGTGTTCTTCAGAATGAACACATACACACACACCATAGGGTTTTGGGAATGCATCAGCCAGGCACACACAATCAGGCAAACCAAGACGAACGATACATCAGTTTTCTGAAGGTGTTCTTTGTTCTGTTCTATGGCAATGCAAATGCAAAAAGGATTTTCCCCTGCTAGCTAGAGACAGGAAGCACACAAGCTAACGAACTAGATGCATAAACATATACACAGGAATACTAGCAAGTAACAAATACAGTAATAATCAATGGATGCACTCCATGTATACCAAACCAAGCCATTGGCAGCCAGCATTAGCATGCTGCTGCGTCGATTACAAACAAACATCATGTCCATTGTTCTTCAGAATCAACACTCTCACACCAAGCAAGCAATTTGCAGCCCAGCATTACCATATGCTGCTGCGTCAATTACAAACAACCATTGTGTCCATTGTCTTTCAGAATGCACACACACTCTCAAAGCATGGGAGTACAGTTCTGGGGACGCATCAAGCCCAGCTTCTTATTTCAAGAACACACATAAGCAGACAAACCAAAGCACACACATCGTCAGTCTCAAGAGAGACAGGCGTATTCACACACGCACACAGGATCAAACACACACCGATGAAACCAAC
Organism: Urochloa ruziziensis; assembly: GCA_015476505.1. Classification (NCBI taxonomy): domain Eukaryota; kingdom Viridiplantae; phylum Streptophyta; class Magnoliopsida; order Poales; family Poaceae; genus Urochloa; species Urochloa ruziziensis. The sequence goes on along the minus strand of CM027124.1, from coordinate 6,359,125 downwards.
TTGGCTGATGCAAATGCAAGGAGCCAGCACCAGATTGAAACCAATTTATTCTTGAGGAAACACACCAAAACAGTCTTGGCAAGCAATGCAAACCATGACAGATATGGACCTGCGCAGCGGCTGCTACCGTCTCCCCATCGATCTGATCCAACAGCGGACTGATCTGCACAGCTCATAACACAAGCAGTGATTAGCATGTAGAACCTGAAATGAAATTAAGTTGAAAATAGCATGCAGAGGATCGTTATTCATTGGTTCGACGTACCAGGAGAAGGTAGCAGCAGCAAAGGACGTAGGCGGTCAGGCCGGCTCACCGGAGAACCGTGCTCCGCAGGTGGCGCTTCTTGTAGTACTTGGAGTGGCGCGGCTGGAAGAGGGAGGGGTGGTGGCCGGACTCCATCCCGTCCCACTCCAGCTTGTCCCACCAGTCCTTCTCGCAGTCCACGGCCACAGGGAGACGGCGGCGGGCGTCCGCCGTCCGTGGCCGGGAGACGCCTGAGGCTCCAGCAGCCTCTGATACAGATGGTCTCGAGGTTGGGAGCGTACATCTTGGTCTCACATATCAGTTGCAGACTGGGAAGCTCGTGCAGATACAGGTGCTTGAGCTTTGTGAATTGCAGCATGCCATTTCTGAATTGCCAGGACTTTTTATGCGGGGCAGCTATTTGGTCTTGGATTCTTCCCTCCACGAGGAAGACCTGCCTGAGATCGCCGCAAGAGAGTATGTGGAGGGTCTCCAGCTGGGACAAGTCGTCGTTCCATGACACCTCGAGCACATATATGAGCCTGGGGCACAAGTGAAGATGAATAGCCCGCAGTGACTCAAAGGATCGAGAAGCCCTTTCCGACACTGACCTTCTTGGGCTGCTGTGCCAAATAGAGCGAGCCATCAAGAGACGAGCGGCCCAAAAGGTTTCCAAGTTACCAAAATTGACGGCTTCATATTGGGTGGTGAAGACAGCTTGCAACCCGGGGCATCTCTCCACGCGGCACCACTTGAGCTCATTCATTACTCCCCAGTCATTACCTGGGGACTGGAAAATGTGTTCACGGGTTACCGCGGTAATGGAACAACTGTCGTGCACGTGCAACGACTTCACCTTGCTCATCGTGTAGAATATTGCACGACTTGCCGGTGCGCTGGCTGTGTTGTTAGGGACGTCGCAAACTCCCTCGCCAATGTCCATGTGGAAGTCTAGTGGCTCGAATGGCGCCGTCGTCGCGCTGCTGCTGCCATCAGTCTGAGCAGTTATTATCTGGTGTTCGGTGCTGACATCAATATCATGGTAGGAGGTTAACGAACTGGGCAGAGGTAAACTGCTAGCAGCTACCTTTCTGCCGCCCATCTTCTTCTTGTGAGAGCTTCTTCCATCATCTTTGCTAGTAGATGACAAGCAGAGGTTCACCTTAACTTTAGGTGACCAGGCCCACATCCTTACCCAAATACTGTCTGAATCGAATAGGATCACCAAAAGAAACTTAATGGACTGAAGGAACCTCATGTCTGTGACGGCAACAAATGCATGGCAGTAGTACTCTTTTTCTCCATTGTCTTGGTAGACCATAAAAGAATCACACCACCATGGTTTTCTGGCCACCTCTCCCCCTGGTCGGGTGTCAATGCACACCATCCTCAATGAGGAAGAGGAACTCAACAGATAGGGCCAAGAAATTGAGCGGAGCTGCTTGCATCCCACCAAGAAGACTTTTTTAAGGTTGGACCACGTGTCCACATCTTTAATGTCAACCATCTTGACTGCTGTACGTGAGAGGTCCAGCTCCTAAAGGTTTGGCAGAACCCCATGCAGTCTAAAGTCTGCTAGTCTGGCACATCCAGCCAAGCTGATACGTGATATTTTACTTTTGTTCTTACCACCCATGCCTGGTGGTCCTGAGTCGAAGCAGAATGACTCGAGATATGGAGGGAGTCCTTGAGGGCCAACATGTTCCAACCCAACACAACGGTCCAGAACTAGTGTCTTGAGATTAGTTGCACTAGAAAGGTTCGGCAAAACTTTGATGGTGTTGTTCCCAGACAAGTCAAGGAGGTCCAGCTTCATCATGTCCTTGAATTCATCTTCTCTACCTTCCTGTGACCAGGACACTGTAGGCTCAACTACTCGGAGCTTGTGGAGGTTTGGCAGTCGTCTCCATGCAAAATTGCGACGCCAAATCCTTCCCTTGTTTACATGAACCTCTCTAATGTTTGTAGAGACTATTGGCTCTTCTGTTTCTAGAGGGAAATCCAATTCCCAATCAGTGTGTCCTACATCTAGCACCCATAACCTCTTGAAAGTTTCCACTGCTAGTTCACATGTCTTCTCTTCCTCCTCTCCTAGTTGTTGTTCATCCACGCATTTATCCAGTCCAAGAAATCTCAAATTGCGGCAGCAATGGAAAGGAGGCGATGAAAAACTAAAGGTACAGCGGCATAACTTCAGTACTCGGAGTTGATCTGCTTCATGGAACCTCTTGCTTGGTAATGATACATATCCACGTCCATGTGGGGGTGCAAAGAATAGGGATGTTGTCCCTGAAGGAACCTCTTGGAAATAGGAGTGGGTGTGACAAACCCAATGTTTTGTGGAAAAATCCAGCTTAGAACTAAAATGACGCACTGTATTAGATGAGTATTCCTCTATTCTCATATGCTTCTGCAGAGCATTAGCGAGCTCCCATGCTTGGTCGTTGTTCTGGCCGCATCCTACAATCCCATCGCAAACCCAGTAGCTGGAAGCATGCATAGCCCAGTTGAAGTAAATGATGTATCCACCTTGTTGGCTTAATGACAAGTAATACAGCCAGCAATCTGTAGCTATTTCAGGGGTAACACCCAAGGTTAACTTTACCGGTAAGGGAAAAAAACCGGTGGTTGCCGATAAACGTGTTTATCGGATTTATCGGATTCACCGTTTTTCTTTTGGACAAAATTTAAAGAAGAAATTGCAGATTTAACAATCTAAATTATCTCCAAACAATCTAACATGAACAATAACGTATCACAATGTACAGAAATGAGAAAAATATATGCACTAGGAGGAAGGGGGTGGGGACATATTCGAAATTATCAGAATTTTTAACAAACCAGTCATCACCGAGAAATACGATTATCGGGTTTCTCGTTTTTTTCTCGCCAAGAAAATTTTCCCTGGTAACACCAAGGCCAAGCTTTCGGGTGTACAAAACGGTTTCTCTAGCCTCTTCCACCAGTAATGCATTCCAATTGGTAGCATCACTATTAGCATAAAGAAACAAACCTGATCTGAGCTTCTGCCCTTCAGAAATTTTTCCGCTAGAGGTCCACAATACCTTAGTAGTGCCGACGAGTTCAAGTTGTGGAATGCCACAGCTGAGCAAGTCAACCATGCCATCGCTTCCATTGTGAAATATAACTAAGCATCGATACGATACCAGTGACATAAATATAACTCCAGCGATGGTTCCAATCTCAGCTCTGGAGCCTTGGTCTATCCCACTGAAATCATCCTCCTCGTCTTGCCTGTCAAAATCAGCCGCCACTTGTTGAGTAAGCTTAAGCTCATATGCGATTGCTCTTTGCAGTTCTCTTCGGCTCTTCCACCTCGAGCAGTCAATGTGGATGATCTTGTTGAATCTCTCCAACAGAGATGGTGGAGGGTGCTTTGCTATAGCTCTAAGCACCGTTGAAGCACCCAGTCCAAACCATCCGTAAAAGTAGATATCCTTGGGCTTGGATCCATCTATGGTTAGACCTTCTAATAAGTAAGGAACTATTTCTTGTACCGCCGTCTTCACGTCGGTCGCACTAATTTCTATCTTCTCATCCTGAAACGCAGTGATTATATATAGTATATACTAGCACTAGTCTTGTTCTTTGTTTTGTTGGAACTTGGAACTGAAGTGTGCCCAAAAGCACACTAGAATGATTTAATTAATTGTTACGCTACCTGCTAATGATGAGAAAGGTGCCGAGATTAAATAATAGAGGTCTTCTTCGGTGCTTAATACCACTCTACACTGGTGTTTTAAAAGGACTAGTATAAAAGAATCCGACGGTCTAAATTAATTGTATACCATTGGAAACTTGAGCTGTGGTATAGGTGGTATATATAGGTGGAGTGGTGTAAGGGTATAGGGATATTATAGAAAATATTATATTTTCATTTCTTTTTCATATGATATTTCGTGTTTATAAGATTATGAGTGGCGGATGCCCGGGAAAAAAATCGGCTCGGGTTGTGCAGTCTTCGACTTTGGCCGGTAAAAAAAATTTGAGTTTGATTATAAAATTACCCTTCCCTCTATACTCTATACCACCATAGGGTGGTATGGAGCACCGAAAAAGACCTTAACTAATTTCAGCACCATCCTTTGTTGCATAAGACAGGCTAATCTTCCTAGTTACTGCAATTTTTTGTAGATTCAGGAACGTTGACCTCTATAGAAGGCGGGTCAACTTTTATTAAAAAAAAAAGATTCAGGCATGTAGAACTGACACTAGCTAGGTTTCTCATTTCTCCACTGAAATTTTGAACGTTTACAAAAATCACTGATAATAAAAGCGATTATACTGGTGCTGATAGCACGCGCATATATCTCTGCATTCTGCAGTGTGTGGGGAAAATACGTACCGCTGCAGCCATATCCTGATGTGAGTTTCTCTGTGAAAGAAGGACGAGCAAACTGAAGAGAAGCTCCCGAAATCTAACCCATCTCGCTACAACTCAGCTCGCTTCCAAATAGATTTCCACCAGCTAATCTAGCCCATACATGCATGAGCAAAGTTAATTGTACATCCACCGGGTGAGAACTACTGAACATATGCACCCAAATTTCAAAAAACATATAGGTATATATCTAAAAAATGTGCAAGTAGGAATAGACATATCGAATTAAGAAGGATGTTACCAGTACCTTGACAGCTAGCTGCAATATGCGTATGGTGGTGCTGTGTGTATTTGTTAACTTTCTCCAGATTGAGAAATGGTCAGGTGCCCGTTCGGAAAAAGAAATGGTCCGTGCTGTGGCCTGCTGGGAGAGAGCTAGCTTGCTCTAACTCGAACCGTGCCTGCAAACAGCTCCTCGTTCTTCGGTTGCTTTCTCAAGATAGCTTTCACCAATCTTGTAGCTTTTAACATTGGCTTTTAGAAAAGAAAAAATCAAAAGAAAAAGGATTTCTGCGCAGTCCTATCTCTTTGCTTGGGGATGGAGACAAAGAATAAATTAAAGACGAAAGTGGCAACCTGCAAATTAAAGTAGCTTGCAGAATCGTCGATCGATCTCTTCTCCCTCCTGCACGGATGATGATCCTTCTCTCCGATGGCTTGCAATGTTCTGAACAGATCAGCGTACCGGACGTTTGTGTATTCGTATCGAGCCAGTGGCACAGCTGGCCAAGAATTCTAGGTGGGACCGACTTGCGCGACAAACCATCTATTACTAAAAATCTACTGCATTCGCATATCGCATTTTTGTTGAGATCACAACAATAAACACACAATTGGCTAATAAATGACCTATTTGAAGGTTTAGGGTCTGTTTGGTTGGGTTGTGACAGTGGAAAAAAGTTGTTGTGGGTTGTGGTCGTAAAAAATAGGTGTTGTGAGCTGTCACCTATAAGAAAGCTGAAACTCGTTTGGTTGAATTGGCTGTGGGTGTGTGGATTTGGTTGAAAATGTAAGTATGCCCATGAAGTCCTAAGATACTGTTTATATGAAAAATGATTGTAAAACACTGTATTATTGTGTGATTAACATGGAAACATGATTCAAATAATGATGTCTCCCTCTACATAATTATCTCCCTCTTGAACTCATCAAAGCGTCACCTATCCTACTGCGAATAGTATTCATGATATCCTCATTCTCTCCATCTAGATTCTCATCTCCTTATGCTTGTGCCATGGTCTGTTGTAGCAGGTACTTCTCATCCGCATCACATCTATCGAACTCCCTATCATGCAAGTGGTTGTCACGTATAAAATTATGCAATGCCATACGAGCTATAATGATATGCTTATGAGTACGAGTAGGGAAACTTAGAATTTTCTTCAAGACTCCAAAAGCCTGCTCAATGACATTACAAGGGTATGAATGCAAGTAATTGAACACCTCGTACTTTCCTTGAGGAGGACGCCCATTACGGAGTTGTAATTCGTATATGGTACATGCTCCCTTTGAAAGGGGCAAGATATCCAATTCGGTTTGGATAACCAGCGTTGACAAACGAGATAATATTTTCCTTTAAAACCAAATCAGTAAGGCAAATGATAATAGAAATATTGATAACTTAGGAAGGAACTGGAAAAGAATTAAAATTTGCTAAAGCATGTTTGCGTGAGATTTTAAGAATTTCAACAAGATACTATTGGCGTAACTCATTGTGTAATCGTGTAATCCTTGTGTAGAGGGCATAACTCTGCCCATATGACTATCCTTTGAAGGCAATCATCTCCTGTGTGTGTTCATCCCATTGCTCCGAGCAAAACCAGTCGGGCAGAGCGGAGCCGATTTCCAACAGATACTTTGTCACGTAAGACGGTTAATCTTCCTAGTTATACTATAATCTAATTCACAGATTCAGATTTCAGGTACATCGAATACAGGTACAGGTACAGGTACTAGCTAGTATAGGTTTCTCATTTGTCCACTCATATTTTGAACGTTTCAAAAAACAATTGACAATAGAAGTGATTATGCAGGTGCTCTTCTGAAAGCACGCACAGCGGCATGACGGATTTCTCTTTAAGGGAAGGATGAGCAAACGGAAGAAGCTCCAGACATCTAACCCAGCTCTACTCGCTTGCATCAGACATCTAAAATACATGCCATACATGAGCAAAGTTAGTCACACGTCCGTCGCTAAACTAGCATGGACCTATTCTTAAGAAAACGTGTAGATATACAAAAAAAAAGTGCTAACCACCATATGGGAAAGTAACAAGGATATATTATTACCAGTACATTGGCAGCAAGCTACAGTGTATGTATCCTGGAGCTGAGAAGCACAAGAACTTGTGCTGCTATATATGTAGTAGTTATTAACTTCCTCAAGGCTGAGAAATATAATGGTGTCATGTGTGCTCTGCTTGGAGATCGAGAGAAGTGCCTGCCACAGCCCACAGGCCACAGCAAGGTAGCAGAAAGAAAATAGCTAGCTGCAAAAAATGATTCGGTTGCCTCTGAAGAGCAGCTTAACTGTGTAGCTTTGAAAACGAAAGGATACGTGCAGTGGCTCTTTGCTTGGGGATATAGCCAAAAAATAAAGATGGCTGAAGTAGCGAACCGCCCCCACGGTTTTTTTTTCCTGAATCGCATGCCCACAGGGCTACCACAAATTGGTCGTGAACGTTATTTACATAATTCACAGTACATATAGTTGAAAAATGTAGTGGACGATAAATTATTTTGCTTTCCATATAATAATATAAATAAATAAATAAACAATCGCAATACTGCTCAACACAACAGAATGACTGCCAGGGATAGATTGTAGCTACTTCAAAGCACCCGGATGCCGGCCAAGCAACCGGCCTTGCCCTGGAAGAAGCGAGCACTGCCATTCGGCTTTGCCCTCTCCACGAAGAAGCTCCCCATCGACACCACAACCATTGTGAGTATTGCCAACCGGCCTAATCTTTACTTGTTTTACCTGCGAGCAATAGTTGCAAAAACAAGTAGTACATATGAGCAGAAGGTACTTTACAAAGCGAGGTGAAGTATCCCCATATTCTAGCGGGGGGAATGCAAGCTAGCAAGTTTAAGGATGTCTAGGACTGGTATTCTAAAGCTGGTTATACTAACTGCTGCACAGAGTGAAATGCAGAAATACGAGTCAGTCGCAATACCTTGACATATTCCACATAAGGGAGTAGGAGATGCCAGCAAAGCTGATAGGCAACAAAGAAGCAAAATAGTTTGAGTCTGCCACTTCCATGGACAAGAATCAAGTCCAGACTCCCATCATCATGCTGAGCTTTTGGTGCGATAACTGGAGAAAGCAAACCCCGTGCAGGCTTGCAAAAGTGATTGCAGACAAAAATGCCAAGAAACTCCCCTTTCCTGGTAACCCAGCTATCTTCAATCCTACCATCAAGATGTATACCTCCCCTAAGCTTGTCATCATCAGAAAGCTGTTCATGACATTTTTCAGTCAGTGGTTTCAGTTCAGGATTTGTCCCTGGTGATAAAGGCAGGTAGTCCACCTCAAATCTGTATTGAGGTAATGACAGGAACTTTAGAAGGCCAGCAGCAACATATCGGAAGGGACCAAGGTGCAGGCGGAAGTTTTCAGATAGTTCCAGAACTGGAAAGAAAAAGAATATGTTATAGGTTGACTAAACATAGCATATATCAATATATGGGTAGAAGATAAGCCGCATCATATCTGGAACATCTGGAATTGTGCTTTGCAAGTAGTGTACGATGTAATTAAGCAAGAATTACATATAAAAATGGTGGCATGCTTGATATCTGTAGAGCAAATTTTAAATCATTCAGCAGTATTCTATTTGATAGCACAAACAGAAGGTGATCGAGGGAGTATTCAATTACCCAGATATGAACCAGCATACCCCTTTCTAATCCTAATAAATCTGTCCAGAAATTCTCTTCCCCAGACCCCCACCTTGTGCAGGAGCTTTAAGCACTAGGTACTCTGATTCCTGCTACATTATATAGTCCCAAACATCCTATGTAAAATCCCTTTTATTCTTACTAACAACTAAACTAAAAACAACAATTATCGCAATCTTGTTAGAGGCCATAACTTACTTAAGTTTATCTGGCTAGCAAACAACTTTAAAAAAAAAACATTCTATATAACTTCTAACCTAGATCGACAGAGTTGGAACCTAGTCAAGATATCAAGTGTGTTACATCAGAATTAGAAGTGCAGGAGAATGAAAAATTACCATCAGCAACAAAACCATAATAGGAAGCTGTCAAACCAAAATGAGTAACCCCAGCTTTGATCCATTTTACGGCAAACACATCTATTGGAGTGAAACCGCCCTACAGAATAATGGCCTTACAAATTAATATGCAGTCAATTTTGAAGATATGTCGAATCAGAGAGAAATCGCCTCATTGTTGAACGACCTAGTATAAAATGGTTGAACATAATATAACCAAATTACCTTAGCTAACACAATTGCAGCAGAAACAGGATCCTTGATGCCAAGAACAGTCCACACCAATGAATTATCAGAACCAGCAGGTATTATCCCAATGGGAAGTCGAATTGCCACTTCAAAATCATCTCTACCAAGTAAACCATTCAAAACCTGTATTAATACATAGAAATATATCATTAGCAGGATGGATAAATTTTAGACAATAAAATCAATTCAAAATGCTTCAACATATGCCATGGTACACTTATGCCCACCACCAGTCGAAACTCAGACAAGTGTCATGGCAACATACAAATCTAAACGACCACAAATAACAACTTTTAGAGGTCAGCGCTAACTAACTATGAGCTTAACATGGTAGCTTTTATGAAAGGAACGAAAAAACCTATCCAGTACATACATGGTTTAATATGCACTAAATGGAAAGAAAATGTCCACCCAGGTACAATAAAGAAAAATAGTATCCCAATTCCCAGTTCAGTTTCTATAACGAAAGAAACATATGTAAAGAGCTGACCTCATTAACAATTCCATCACCACCAACACATATAATACCTGTGAATAAGATAGAAGAAAGACAGCACATTGAATAGTGAAATGCACATAAGAAAATTTGCAAAAAAAAAGATACAAAATTGATATTACCATCAGGGAATTTGCTGAGGTCAACAGTAGAAGCAAGAATCTTTGCATGACCAGCATATGCTGTTTCGACGACTTCCATCAAGAAGCCTGAAAGCTGCACCAGATCAAAATTCAAACGCAAAAATATATAAATTACAGTTAAAGATACTAAGGAAGTGTATTTGTGATATTCTTCTAACACGCATATAATCTACTTTTTTCATGGTCTTCTGCATACTATGTAGTTTACAGAAATAAATTGGTGATGATATTCATCTCATTGGATGAAAGGAAGTTAGAAGAATACACCATAAATAAGTGTAAATAATAAATGTAAAGGGTTTTGAGTTTCGACTGAAAAGTTAGGATCATATTACCTTTAATTTTGATTGCACTTTCTTGTAGAAAACATCCCGAGAACTTCGAAATCCAGAATTAGGATTCAAGATGACAAGCACTTTACGGACAGCTCCCTGTCTTGTATTTGATTGGTCTGGCAACACATTGACTGCTAAATAGTTGGGCACTTCTTCTCTGCAGGAGGTACTAAGGTCTGTTGAACAGTGTGGTACGAACTTCCTCTGGGTGAAAAATGAAGTGTTCCGCTGAATTGATCTCCTTAATTTGCGAGGTAAAAGTGTCTGGTCTACTCGGAAACTTTGCAAACTCATAGTGGTATGAGGATGCTGATAGTAGTTTCTTGAACGGCATGTATTAGAGGTGAAGCATCCATTAATAGCAGGACTACAGGAAACCTGCCATGATTATTACATGACATATGAGCAAAAGAGCAAAGGTATGTCCAATAAATTTGACAATATTAGTTAAGGTCTGCAGAATGTCAGAGCAAATCTCTAAACCTAAAAAGAAGGATTAGGGTAGTCGTCGACCGCGACAATTGGCGTCACGCCCTCACGCCCTCTCTGCGATAGTTGGCGCCGGCAGGTGGGACCTCGTCCTCGCGAATCGCCAACGCCCCCAGTTGATCATGCCCCACGCCTCCTCTGCGATCCCTTGCGCCGGTAGGTGGGCCTCCAGGCCTCCTCTGCAAGGCAAAAGGAACGCCGGCACCCTTTCATTAGCGAAACCGCCCGCTAATCTCGCCGATCCGACGTCCACCACCACATCTCGCTGCTGCAACCGCTGCCACGCGCCGCGCCTTTTTTCCTCTCCATGATTCCTTCTCGCGTAACTGAGTCCAAATTTATACGCCGCAGAGATCGTGTAGAGATGGAGGCCCTGGTCATTGTCGTCATGGAGTTCTACGACTGGCTTGATCACCGGCAACTACCAAGTTCTTCGTCGACGGCCGCGATCACCGCCTGCCCTCAAGTTCTTTCCACGGCGGCCGCAGTCACCTCAAACCACTGCCAGCGTCGGTACCCTGGATTTCGTCAACGTCGGCGGCAAACTATCCCTAGGTCATCGCGCGGCTGCGACCACCTCCAGCCACCAAGATCTTCGACACCGCCAGGAACAACAGGCAATCTTCAACACCGCCAGGAACAACAGGCAGCACCATTCTCCAGTGCTATCTTCCACAGCGCCGTCTCGAGCAATCATCCCTTTCGTGGACATCACTACGTCAGAACGGCGGGCGGCGGCGGGCGGAGATCTGGCAAGTGGTCTGGCCATCATCGCATGCTCGTGTACTCCTGGCGTGCATCGATCTAGCGATCTTTTCCTCGTGTCCTCGTTTGGATGGATGGCGGCAGAGTGAAGCGATCATGGCGGTGAAAGGTTACTGCAATTGCTATCTACCTCTTCTTGTGTTTATTCGACAGTGTCATTGGTCCATTAAGTGCATGTTTGATTCATCTTGCAATTTATAACATCAATATGTGATCACTAGCTACTTCGTTTGCAGAGGTACCTTGAGTGGGAGGTGTGTGGTTAATGCCTGACTGAAGATAAAGGACATGAGAAGATCCATGCGAATGTATGGATCTGCATCAACGTGGGGCACTACTCTTGCCCTGAGCCTGCTATTCGTTTTGGTGATCCAATCGGATTCTGTTCCATTTAACTTTCTCAACTGGTGTTTGCATATTGGGCTAACTGCAGATGAAACTCAGCAAGTAGCGGAACACTGGTGCAGCCATCCAACAAGCTGGAAGGATACCTACAGATGGTGCCCTCCTGATCCTTCTATTCTTGTTATCCTTTGTAAAAGATGGTCAGCTTCTGAAGGTCAGTGCAATTGGTCAGGTTCTTTAGATTATCACAATTATATATTTATGTTTTGGGTTCCATGCGACCTTTGGAAGAGGCACAGAAGAAGAGGACGAGTCTAATTGACTGCTAATCTTAATTTTCTAGCTTACAGTAAACATCTAGAATGTTATGTGTGTGTTAGTTTTAGCCTTGCTTCTAATTCATCTATGTCTGATTATTACTCTACTAGGAGGATGGAAAACAGCTTTATCTTGTTCATTTGAAGAGAAAAAATGAGTCTGATTGTCTGCTAATATAAAATTTCTAGAGTAAACCTATATGTTAGTTTTAGCCGAAGCTTCTAATTCATCCATATATAGACCTAATTTTATCTATCTGTATCTACAAACTCTTTTTCTCATGAATCAACGCCCTCTACTTTATGATGTGACAAATAAGTCAAACCCCATAGAGCCTGCTGGCACTGCGGTTTGCGGAGTGTTGCTAAGATCATGCACGCAGTGCTGAGCTAAATAACTGCCGCAAGATCTTATTTCCAAAGTGAGCATTATAGTGCTATTTGATTGGAGTGCACTTAATTTACTGAATTACAACTTTGCTTCAATAATATATTTTGACAAATTATTTGATTTTTGGTATTTACATTGCTTAATTATAAAGTTTGTGTTTACATAAAAAGTTGATGCTTACAATCTTAATTGGTTTTAAAATATTTTGCGACCCGTAGCAAACACTCTGCTATTTGTATTAACTAATGTCAATATTTAATTTACAGTATTATTGTTATGCGATCTATGTGATTTTAGTACAGAAATTTTGATGTCCCGTAGCAACGCACGGGCATGATGCCAGTGGACAAAAAAAAAAGAATGTTAGTCAACAGATGATCTCAAAAGTAGTATTTTTATGCACACTTGCTAAGGATGAAAGCAAACAATTACATTGTACATGCAACACATCCCTGAAACTTAGTAAGATGTTCGATAACTCAGATTACAATGGAAATCGCAGAAATGTGTGCAACATCGGACTTGAAAGAAACATATATGTCCTTAACATTATGCTACATGATTAATTCAGCTGCTGCATAAGATCTCAAACGCCTTCTAGCTTCCCCATTTTGACACCACCAGTCCATGAGGACAACAGAAATTGCACAACAATGTACAAGCAACATATGCCAAAGCTCCTCCCAAACGAAAGGCACATATCCCAAAGCTTGCAGCTTTATGTTCGCAGGCTATTCACAGGGCAAAATTGAGATGTTCGTCCCACTCCTCATTCATCTTCTCTCCCCTCAACTTCAGAAATCAAGAAACTTCCCCAACCACGCCCTCGCGCTTTCCCTCAGCAACCATAACGGATCGACAGGTACAGAAGCGGATATCGCAAAAGGAACAAACAAGCAAGTAAAAAAACAAGGCACAGACGAGAACGACAGGGTAGAACTAACCGGGGATCGGACGAGATTTCTCGAACTCATGATCACTCCCGGCGCACGGCGGCTCCACGAGATCCAGCGACAGCCTTCCCGGCCTCTGCGCCTCCTCCTCCTGTCCTCACCGCACGGAATCGGAGCAAGCCGCTGAGCACGTGATACACGGCGAGGGCGGCGGCGGCGGCGGCGGATGCCCGGCGGCCCGTGGATTTGGGAGGGGGAAGGGGAAAGCGTGGAGCGCCAGGCTGCCCTCTCAGTGGAGTCCTTGGTTTTCGGTGTGGGGGAAATTTCATATTTTTAGTAACCGTCCGATCTACTAACCGCGATTATTGGCCGTTCGATTGGATAATTTGCTTGCCAAATAAATTGTTTATGGCTTGTATCAAAAAGTCAATAACCTTTTCCGTTTAACATGGATTATTTTGTGGTTATGGCTTAAATTTATGTGAAGCCTAAAAGCTAAAAGTAACACAAATTTAAATAAACTCTAGTAGAGGGTTTGAATACATTTAGTCGTTCTATAACATACGATACCCTTTCATCCAAGCACACGAGATTATAAATAAACCTATCTAAAAGTCTAAACTCTAAAGTTGTGAAAATTTGATTTGATTTTTTTTATAGGAAAGTCACAAGCTAACCTAACGCGGCAGCGGATTAGCCGCTGCCTCGTGCCACAATGTTACCGTAAAAAGGGAGGTGGCTATCAAGATTGCAAAAATGTAAAAGGGCAGTAACGAATTTTGTTTTTGGAAATAGTGGCACACAATAGGCATGTCTAGTTTTCCCATTTTTAAACGAAAACAAAAGGAAGGAAAAAAACAACAGTATCACATCAATCATGCTTGGCCGGGTCATCGTCGTCACGTCATCAGCACCTGCCTGCAAATCCCGTTTGTTTTATCCATCGCAGCTCCGGCTACGCAAAGCTTTCCTTTCCTTCCCCGGCCGGCACGAAACCTTCTCGAAGACGCCACAAATCCAAGCTGCCAACTCTCGACGCAATCCAGAATCCGGGCCTCATCAGATCCTCGCCTCCTTCGCCAAGGCTCCCAATCCCATTGGGTTCCGCTTCCAGACCCGAGTCAACTCGTCGCAGCGCGGCGGCTGTAGGATCTTGTCCGGCTGCACCACTTCGCCGGCAGGTCGTCGGCAGGATCCACAAGGTGAGCTTGCTGCTCCGGCGATTCTCTTTGTTTGCTTGTAAAACTGGTGGTGGTGGTAGTGCTTGTAAATCGGAGTAGGGCGTGCAAGAACCCAAGAACCATTCGATTCGAGAGCTTGGTGGGCGATCGGGTCGACCGGTGCTTGACTAGCATGTGATTCGGTTCGACGGGAGCTTCTTAGGCTTCTCATAGCTCATTCCTCTTGGTTTGATGCTGCCGGCGCGGGCGAGTTGTTGCCGGTGTTGGAGCTACGCGGACTTGGGTTCTCTAGGACAGTGCTGACCCTGCACAAAGGGGGCAAATGATTTTGCCCCTTTGTTGTTGAGCTGATGAGCCAATTGCAGCCACCGACATGCCACGCCTCACTTCAGCTGAAGAACCTTAGCGAACAGGGTGACATTCTAAATTCTTGTCAGTCAAAAGAATTGTAAAACTAAGGTGTTTCTAACTCAATAGTTGGAAGCAACTCAGATTAGCAAAGTTATGACCTTTTTGCTGAATCTAACTAGTTATGGACTTAGGCGTTTCTTTGTATGCCGTTTTTAATACAGCACAAAAGTCCTGGCCTTTTGGTACTAATTTTCCTTGTTAAAGATATGTTTTTTTTTGTGAAAACAGTAGGAGATCCTGTTCTTTTGTAAATATGCTATAAAAATATTGAATAAAAGTTGGAAAATTGTACATGGCCTCAAAAGGCCAAAAACAAAACAAATAAAAGCACAAGGGAACAAGCAGTAACTATGCTCCAAGCTATAAACATAGTTGAGGATTTGTTAACCACTAACTGTTTCTTACATTTAGGTTTTTTGTAGTTGCCAAGTCATTTGAAAGAAGGACTTCTCATCAAATGTTAACATTACGTTAAGGTGGTAAATGTCTATGTTCAACGTTGTGGATCAATATCCCATATTTTATTTTTGAGAAAACCCATTAATGTACACAAAGTGAATGCTTTTGTTGGTGCAATATAAAGCAGTAAACTTTATCTTTGCCCTGCGATCTCTAGTCTTGTGTATATATATATCATATTTTTCTATTTGAGTGACAAAGTCGCAATTATTCACTTAACCGGGCATTTCTTATAGATGGCTTCTTCGAATGGTGAGACTGAGCACCAGTGGATAGAGAATGTTAAGTCTGGAGGAGCAGTTCCTTGTCTAGCACCTGAAAGCTGTCCAAATGGCTGGGCTACACCTCCCTGTGATTCATTTATGGTAAGAGGCCCAGGATATCTTACAAACAAGGTAAAAATACCAGGTGGAGAATATCTTCTGAAGCCTCTTGGATTTGATTGGATCAAAGGACCAGTAAAAATCTGTGATATCCTGAAAGACAAGAACCATCGTGTTAGGAAAGCCATTGATGAGGAGGTTTCCAATGGTAAACAGCCTTTTGTGTGGGCTTTCAACTTGCAGCTGCCCAAGGATAACTACAGTGCAATATTCTACTTCGTATCGCTGGAACCTGTACCTGAAGGCTCGCTTATGGATCAATTCTTGAAAGGCGATGATGCTTTCCGGAAGTCCAGGCTTAAGTTAATAGCGAACATCGTTAAGGGGCCCTGGATTGTTCGAACTGCTGTAGGTGAACAAGCCATCTGTATATTGGGGAGAGCTCTCTCATGCAAATATGTTCAAGGATCAAATTTCATTGAAATTGACGTGGATATCGGGTCTTCTATAGTTGCAAATGCAATTGTGCATTTGGCATTTGGTTATATTACAACTCTAACTGTAGACTTAGCCTTTCTTATCGAGAGTCAAACAGAATCAGAGCTCCCTGAGAGACTTCTTGGAGCCGTAAGGTTCTCTGAGTTAAATCCAGGTTCAGCTGGTCACTACGAAAGGCAGTCTGAAGAGCATCAGGAAAGCACTCAGCCTCGGCCAGTTGGATTTTGGCAGGGCTTCTGGTCAAACAACCAAGGCAACCCAACGGAGCCACCCCCTAGCTTACAGAATTCTAATGGAAATTTGCACAAAGAAGAAGCAAATGAGAATTCGAAATGGTAAGTACTTGGCTAATGTCTTGAATATTTTTTCATCGGAATCATACCTTGACAGATAAACAAAATATCTCTAGTGCACTTGTTTTTTCTAAAAGAAAGAAAGAAACTGTCCAATGAGTATGAACATGTTGAGATATTTTTATAAGTTATGACATGCCTCAATGAGCCATGAACAGTCAAGCACTTTCCTTTTCGTTGCAATTTTCTATGTTATCTTGAGGAGGCTACTCAATCAAATGTCTCCACCATTGTGTTGGTACATTCTGTTGTATTATTGGAATGTGTAAAAAAATGTTTTCCATGTTTCATGATGCTTTATAATGTGAAATGATGATATAATCACATGTGCTCCTCTCTTGCAGATATTCTTCGGACCCCTACTAGAAGACATCAAAAATATCTTCATTGTTTGGGGGTCAATCTATCAGTTCATCACTGCAATTCTTCAGTAGGATGATCATTATTAGATAGTCGGGCTTGTCTTTGCCCCTCATCTTCTATAAAAATTGTACACTGGCCACAGAAAAACTGCATCACTCTGTACATTAACTGAACGCCTCTCCTAAATGTTTTATTGTCTCGTCGAAGAATTGTATGAAGTTCAGGGAAAAAATGTTTCATTCGACAGATTACAGATGTGACACACTTGAAACTTGAAAGTATCTGCATTTCAAAAGGGAAAACTTCAGACCACCTGATTCTGGTAAAGATGGAGAGGAAAACATCTGATGATGAAGTGTGATGAAATCTGCATATCAAACTGACAGGCCACGGGACAGGATGCTATAATCACTTACTATTGATCTGGTCTGTCCTGTAAGCTCTAGAGTTATCATGTGGTGCGTTTAGCTGTCCTGTCCTGGCCTTTGCTTGCGCGACACATAGCCTACCATGGCGAGACCTTAATTTTCATTAAACACATGTTGAACACACGAGGTTTGTCAACTTTCAGTAAATTCCGTAATGTCCTTACCCTGCTTTTAATGAAATTATGAACACTCTAGTCTGATAGTCTCCTTTATAGGTAACTTGTTTGAAATCGAGTCCGTGCATGTCATGCCCACAACGACAAGCTGAAGACGTGGATACCGGAAGGCGCGTTCTTATTGTGTTGGCGTATTTTTTGTATTTCGTTTCGCACTCTGTATGACGTGTGGGCCCGGAGGGCAGAACTGTAAACGTGAACCAGCTATATGGGCGCTGGAGTGTCGATCGAAAAGACTATTCCGCAACTGAAAACAGAACCCAATTCTTCGGGTGTTAGGGTTCATCGCCCCACCCTAGTTATCGAATCGATCCCGTCTTGTTCATTCTCACACCGTTGTTCGATTCACGGTTACGGGTATAACAAGTGGTATCAGATTCACCGATCCTTGGCGCTCACGACAAGGTCGACATCGAGTTCATCGGGTAATTCATCGATTTCCACCTTTCGATCGAATTTTTCCCGATTTCCACAGTGTCGGTGATATGATCTCTGGCAGTCTTCCACGGGGTAGCCCACGGAAGTGATTTGTATGGAGGGAAGATCGCAAAGATCGAGAGCTAGATGGTTAGGATGGACAGACACAAGGATTTAGACAGGTTCGGGCCGTCAACTCGACGTAATACCCTACGTCCTGTTTTGGGGTGTTGTATTGCGTGGATTGTTCTCTTGAGAGATTTCGTGATGAGAGTTGTCTGTTTTGAGGGGGTCCCTGCCCGCCTTATATATCGGAGAGGCAGGGTTACAAGTCGGTTTGTAGCCGATCCTATCTCTAAGGATCCTTTCCTTCTTTACAAAAACTCCTAATCTAATTAGAACTTCCCCTTCCGGGTCCTTCCTTCATGCGCCGGCTTGTCCCGCATGTCATCAGGTCCAGAACGGTGGGCCGGCCGCCCCCTATTGGAGGGCTGTCAGGCCTGCTCGTGAGGTACCCGGGGACTATATCCCCCACAGTAGCCCCCGAGCACTTCTTGGCCGATCGTTGGCTGTAATTGACCTGTCTTTTTCTTGCATGATCCGAGTGCTCCGCAATTTTGCCAGAATGCTTAATCAGATTTCCGAGTAGTCTAAGACTTCATCCGAGTGGTTTCGAGGAAAATCTGAGTGCATGCTCAAACGTTCCTGAAAATGATTCTTCAATTGTAGCTGTAGTGAGGGGAAGAAGTGCTCTTTTTCACGACGCGAAAGCGAAGTGTATACACTTAGCCCCCGAGCCTTGGGTAATTTTAGTATAAAATTGGCCAAGGGTCTTCAATTTTTCTCCACGGACATCATGATCTTCAATGGCGTGCACCTCCTGGTGCACCCATTGGGTGTAGCCCCCGAGCCTTGAGCAGAGTAGAATAGTCTGGTCGAGGGTCAAAAATAGAATCCTATAAAGCTCTTTTTGAACTTAATCCATCAATGGCGTGCACCTCCTGGTGCACCCATTGGGTGTAGCCCCCGAGTCTTGATTCGACTCGGCACGATCGTGTCAAGACTCTAAAAGCTGTGAATCCTGGCTGAATCTTTTAGCCCCCATGCCTCTGGGCATGGATTTCGAATAACTTCCTCCTTTTAGGGTATTTTTATTAATTTCCCCCTTTAGGAAACTTTTCTTGAGTTCTTTGAACTCGGTGTGACTCCCGAGTCGTGTCCCACGACCCAGCTTGACCATATGGTAAATCACCTTCTCACAAGATTTATACTTATCAGCACTTGACCCGGATTTCCGAGTCAATTTAGCGATAGTATCGCATGCCTTAAGTAAAAATCAATTGCAAGGTTGCAATATTAATTGCAAAAATAAGCCTGGCCGTCGACTAATTTTAGCCTCACGACCGAGTGGTTTCTGCCCTTGAGCATTTGCTCAGGAGCCCACGTAATTGTCAACTAACAGAACCGAAAGGTCGTGTCGTTATTATTTAGCCTATCAAAGGTTTAAGCCAGCCCATTTAGGCCCATTAATCCTGTTAAGCCCATTGTTTCCTATGGAAACCAACGGTTGCCTTATGAAGCCAGAATATCACGAGATATCGCGACTCCAAATCGTATCTTTGAATTTAAAGCGACGCGACGTGCCAGCGTCAGTTGAGTTCCCAAGACTGGCATCGCGCCGCGCGCGGGAGGAACGGTTTATTCCATTATAAGCCATCGCCGCCGCAATCTTCTTCCTTTCCTCGCCCTGAGGTAATAAATCAATTTGGTGTGTTCAATTCCACCCATTGGGTGTAATCCCGACGAAAAACTGAACCCAACTTTGATATGCAGGGTCGAGCTGCTTATGTATCAATCCCAAAGCTCCAATCGCCAATGGTCTGTCCAAGGACGTTGTCGATGAGACTGACAAGGCTGGCCCTTCTGGTGGTGGCGATCCTGCAAATTAATTTTTGTAGATTATCTGTAGTATTGGTAGTAGAAGTATTTTGAACAATGTTTAATCTTCTGTGCTTGTATATAAGTTTCTGGAGGTGCTACTCCCTTCCTTTCTGCGCTGGCCGTAATTTCCGAGTGGTTGACCTGTTACGGAGTAGATTAGCCTCGTTGGTCTTAGTCTCATGCCGCAGAGCATTATCGTGCGTGTAGAGCTTTGACTTGGCGAGTACTTTCCCCCACGATTTAAAGTTTGTTCCACTCGTACTTTATGTGCGTGACGCCAAAAAGAAATTCGAGTAGTAGACATAATGTAGATAGAAGATGAAGTCAACTTTGTTGACAACTCATATAACATTTATAAATCTGCCGAGTCGAAACTGGGGATGATTATCCACAAAAGCCACTCGTCGACGATTATTAAAAAATATTTTAAAGAAATAAGAGATTAATACATAACTGGGTATGAAGCGCGGGTGATCTTCCCGAGTGAAGGTGATCGGTATCTCTGACCACTTAAGGTACTCAGGTACCGGTGGCTCCCTGGCGTGCATGACCTGTCGGTTGGTGAGCTTCTGCTGGCGCTTCGTCTTGAAACCTTCCGATCCTCCGTAGATCATACGGACCACTCGGTCGGCCTCATTGCTCATCGAGCATGCGCTGGAAATCCTCTGGAGTTATCCGGCCTCTGGGCCGGTCCAGAGTGGCGACCATATCGCCCTCGCTCTTCTTTTTGCGGGGGTGACTGTCGCTGCGACGATGATCATCGCGTCGTCCTTCGTCCTCGCGGCGGTCGCGCTTGCGGGTTGACTTGTTCTCTTCCTCCCAACGGCTCTTGATCTCATTGAGTTGTTCTTTCTCTGCAATCTCTGCGTCCGCCCACGTACTAGCGACCCGGAACATGTCATTGACAGTCGCGGGCGGCTTTCGTGTCCACTTGTGGATCAATCTTCCATCGGAGATGCCGTTTTGGAAAGCGGTCATCACCTCCAGGTCCGTCACGTCCGTGATGGAGTTGCGCTTCTTCGAGAACCTGCGTACGAAGTCGTGCAGGGACTCGTTCTTGCGCTGTCGTACTTGGCTGAGGAGCCGCTTGCTCCCGGGCCTCTCCCAAGTTCCGAGGTAGTTACCGATGAAGAGTTCGGTAAGTTGGTCCCAGTTGTCAATGGAGTTCCGTGGGAGTCCTGCTAGCCAGTTGCGACAATCTTTGGTCAGCATGATGGGGAGGTAGTTCGCCATCACGTCTTCGTCGCCGCCAGCAGCTTGTACGGCGGTGTAGTAGATCTGAAGCCACTGGGATGGATCAGATTTCCCATCGTACTTGTCGATGTCTGATAGCTTGAAGCACCTGGGCCAGGTCACGCTTCTCAAGCGCTCAGTGAACGACTGGAATCCGCCGATCCGACCTCTGGGGTGGGAGCCATTTAGATCCGAGCCATCTGTTGTCCTTGGGGGAGTGCGCTCCCTCCTGTGATCCCGATCCCTGGGTGGGAAACAGGTCCTTCGAAAGGTCCGAGTCCTGGGAGGAGATCGGTCCCGTCGGTAGGTTCTGCTGCGCGGTGGAGTCTGCTCCCTTTGCGGGGTCGGCTGCCTTCGTGAGGGAGCCGCTCGTCTTCGCGATGTAGTCGGTCGTCGAGGCGGAGTACGACCGCCGTTATTGCCCCGTCTTGGTCTACCGGAGAGATCAGAGTAATCAGTATACTCTGACTCCGTCGAGTAGCCGTTCCGGTTAGAGTTACGACGGGGATTCCCATGCTCCCGATCATATTTCTCGCGATGTCGAGCCTCTTCGCGGTCACGTTCCTCAGCGCTGCTGCGGATGATGTTCATCGCGTCTCGGTCTCTGTTGATCGTGTCACGAAGATCTTCATCACGGTCCGATCCGCCGCTGGTCCGGCGTCGAGACGACCCGGGCTCAGAAGCGGCCGTACGTGATCTGCTCTGCATCTGGTGAACCTGGACAGAGGCGGCCTGCACGAACGCCCTTACCTTATCCAGGCCTGGAGTACTGGGTGGTAGCCGACTGATCTCCTCGTCGATGGTGACGAGGTTCTGGACCGGTGTCTCGTAGACGTTGAATCCATTGTACTCGAACATGTCGTCGCGCATCAGGTTCCGATGGCTTCTCCTGTCGCGTCGATCCTGACGACGACGATGGTCCTCCAAGGGTGGTTCTCGAGGTTGAGCGGTGCCAGAGGCCCCTTGCGGTTGGGTGGCTCTGCGAGTCGCCCGACTGGCGTTGCGTCCTCGACGCTGATCCCTGGCTTCAGGTGCCTCGTCGGCCGGGGTGAGTTCGTCCTCCGACACGGGGTTAGATGGCGTCGATGGTGCCACCATGTAGCAGTACGACCCGGCTCCGGTTCTTCCTTGCGTGAGGTGATCTTCCTCGGACTCGGAAAGATCGGTTGTGGGCGTGCCACGCTCCGAACTGCTCGGAGTTGACCCTCCGGGTGATCCAAATAGTTCCGGCTCCGTAGAGGAGTTGGATGCGGTGTAACCTTCTTGCAGGTCGTCCAGGATTGAGGGTCCCCGTGGGTTTGACTCGTAGGAGTCGCTCTCAGAGGGGGAATCATCCGCCTGGACGATCTCTTTCATCTTCTGTTGCTGGGTAAGCGCGCGGAAGCCGGAGGTCTGGATGGTGTTGACCTCAGGGCTCGGAACGCGCGTCTGCTGAGCGTTTACGCTCTGGGACGACTCGGTGACGTGACTCTCGAGAGCCGGGTCGGAACCGAGTGGTTGCTGATCTGCTCCCGACTGGTTGGTCCTCGCGTTTTGCGATGGACTCAACGGGGCAGATACGGCACGATCAGATGCGATCGGACCGGATTGGGCCGTGATGGCCGAAGTCGGTGCCAGAGAGGAAACCTCCGTGGCGGCTGTGGTGCTCCCGAACCGGATCTCGACTCCGTCGATGTCCGGGAGGTTGCAGCTGTCCAAGATCTTGACGCGGTCCATCGGGCTCACCAAATTGATCTCGGCGATACCCCCTACCTGGCGCGCCACTGTCGGTGATCTTTCTGTCAGTCTTCCACGGGGTAGCCCACAGAAGTGATTTGTATGGAGGGAAGATCGCAAAGATCGAGAGCTAGATGGTTAGGATGGACAGACACAAGGATTTAGACAGGTTCGGGCCGTCAACTCGACGTAATACCCTACGTCCTGTTTTGGGGTGTTGTATTGCATGGATTGTTCTCTTGAGAGATTTCGTGATGAGAGTTGTCTGTTTTGAGGGGGTCCCTGCCCACCTTATATATCGGAGAGGCAGGGTTACAAATCGGTTTGTAGCCGATCCTATCTCTAAGGATCCTTTCCTTCTTTACAAAAACTCCTAATCTAATTAGAACTTCCCCTTCCGGGTCCTTCCTTCATGCGTCGGCTTGTCCTGCATGTCATCAGGTCCAGAACGGTGGGCCGGGCCGCCCCCTATTGGAGGGCTGCCAAGCCTGCTCGTGAGGTACCCGGGGACTATATCCCCCACACACAGCCAGTCTTCCGAATCCAGTTCGATCGGCGCGGTTCTGAGAGGTTGCAGCTCACCCGCGTGAAATTCCTACTCAGTACCCGGATTCGTGAAGAACAACCCCAGATTTTCCCTTGAAATTAGCTCCAGATTGATTCAAGTAAGTGTTGCAGAGCAAGTCTCTGTGTAAAATTCCGGAAACTTGGAATCAATTGTGGTTGCGGAGGCGTTGGTGGGTAGTGCTCTTCGACAAGGGTTGCAGGGCGTTGTCTCTGTGTAAAATTCCGGAGTCGGATCCGCGCTACGGAGGTGTGGTAGTGATTCAGCTAGTTCACATCGAACAAGTTGAATCCGAGAAGAGACGAGCGACCAGCAGAACTACAAGAGGTATCAATCACGGCTCCACCTAAACCTTCTCCTCAGTCTCTGTTTATTCTGAAGGCGATGGAAGAGAGAGCGACCGTGGAAGATGAAAAATGGGATCAGGTGCTAGAACAGTTGGATGTTCTGTTTGCAAGAGTGGGGGATATTGATAGAAAGCAGGTTCGCATGGAAACACAGTTTGATCTGACTAATCAGGTGATGGAGCAGATACTCAAGGATCAACAGATACTAGCCAAGCAGATGGAGGTAACAGGTCAAGCTGTTGCCCAATTAACCATCAACCAGATGAGATCCCGAGTGGATGAACCACCTAGTCCAACTTCTACTGAAGCCAATGAGGAGAATCCATTTGGTAATGTCAGGAACAATACCAGGGAGGTCCCTCATCCTAATAGATCAGGACTGAATGGAGGTAGATCTGGAGCAACCAATCGAGCACCAGGGACGAATAGAGAGTATAATCGACCCTACATGCCAACCATGGAGTTTCCATTGTTTCTGGGTGACAATCCCTGTATATGGAAAGACAAATGCCAGGATTATTTCAAGTTGTATAATGTGCCTGAGAGCTTCTGGGTGACAGCTGCTTCACTGAACATGAAGGGCAAGGCTGAAAAATGGTTCAAAATTTACAAGGCACAAAAAGGGGTTGTTGAATGGGCACAGTTTATAAAAGATGTCCAGGAGAAGTTTGGAGAGAATGATTACAGGGAAGCAATGTCCAAGTTCTTAGAGCTTCATCAAACAGATACTCTGGAGGTATACATCGAAGCTTTTGAAGATTTGCAGTATCAGCTTACAATGCATAACAGTGGGTTGGATGATCTCTTTTTCACCACACAATTCATCAAGGGTCTGAAACCTGAATTGGGCAATATGGTAGAAGCCCAGGTGCCTGCAAATATGAAAAGGTCAATCTTGATAGCCAAAATGCAACAGCAAGTCTTGGACAGGACCAAATTGAGAGGATCTCGTTCTTATTCACAAGCAAGACCAAGTATTACACTGAACAGGGGTGAACAACATAAAGGAGACAATAAGCATATCACACCAGCTGGAAACTTGTGGAGAGAAAGACAAAGGCGAGATCACTGTCGTGCCAATGGTCTTTGTTATTTCTATGGAGAATCTTATGATTCTAATCATGCCAAGACCTGTACTAAGAGACCGCCTGCACAAGTTAATGCATTAGCACTTAACAATCTCGATGTTCAACTCACTGATGAGGTACTGAATCAACTAGCAATTGAAGATGTTCTTGCAGAGGATTTCTGTCAGCTATCACTAAAATGCAATTTCAGGGACTGAGACAGGGGAATGTATGAAAGTGAGAGCTCTAGTCAACAACAAGGTTATGCTCATTCTAGTGGATAGTGGAAGCTCCCATAGCTTTGTCAGTCAGTCTTTCTTGAAGAAAGTGGGGGTACAATCATTACCAACAAAGGCAAAGCAAGTGAAACTAGCAAATGGGGATACTTTGATTTCTGACCAATGGGTTCCTCAGATGACTTGGTGGTCTAGTGGGCATACCCTTGCTACAGATATGAAGGTACTGGAAATGGGTGCTTATGATGCAATTTTGGGATATGATTGGTTGAAGCCAAGAAGTCCTATGCAATGCCATTGGGAGAACAGAACCATAACATTTCAAGAGAAAGGCAAACAGATTTCTCTCCAGGGGGTGAAACCACCAAACAACCCACTGCAAGAAATGTCTATTGAACAAGTTCTCAAGAGTTCACAAGGGAATGACATCTGGGCATTAGCTGTTGTAGAACCAGTGCCAGAAGAGCCTGAATTAGCTGACTTGGCTGAGTTGAGAGAATTATTGCAGCAATTTTCTGATGTTTTCCATGATCCTAAGCAATTACCTCCATCCAGGTTCTATGATCACCAAATCCCATTACTTCCTGGAGTTACACCAGTAAATTGCAAACCATACAAGTATTCACCCCAGCACAAAGATAAGATTGAGAAACAAATTAAAGAAATGCTGGAAGCTGGTTTGATTGTGCCTAGTACAAGTCCATTTGCTAGTCCAGTGCTGTTGGTGTTGAAGAAGGATGGCAGTTGGAGATTCTGTGTGGACTATAGAAGACTGAACGCAATCACTATCAAAAATAGATTTCCCATGCCACTCATTGAGGAGATACTGGATGAACTAGCAGGGACAAAATACTTCACTAAACTGGATATGAAATCAGGATATCATCAAGTCAGAGTGAAAGCTGGATATGAATTCAAGACAGCATTCAAGACACATCAAGGCCATTATCAGTTTAAGGTAATGCCTTTTGGCTTGACCAATGCACCTGCTACATTCCAGTGTGTCATGAACGACATATTAGCTCCTTTTCTTCGAAAATTTGTGATGGTCTTTTTAGATGACGTCCTTATATATAGTCCTACTCTAGACTCACACATACAGCATTTGAAAATGGTGCTTAGCAAGTTAAGAGAGCACAAGTTATTCATGAAACAAAGTAAATGCTCATTTGCTCAGTCACAATTGGAATACCTTGGTCACATTATTTCTTCTTCTAGGGTACAAACAAACTGATCCTAGCAAGACAGCTGACATGCTCAAGTGGCCTGTCCCAACCAATGTGACTGAGTTGCGAGGTTTTCTGGGTCTTACTGGATACTATAGAAAATTTGTCAGGAATTATGGAATTATAGCCAAACCTTTAACTCACTTACTTCGCAAAGGACAATTCCAATGGAATGATGAAGCTCAGCTAGCTTTCACACAACTAAAACAAGCCATGATAACTACACCAGTGCTAGCACTCCCCGATTTCAAGAAACCATTTATTGCGGAAACTGATGCTTGTGATGCGGGGATTGGAGCTGTTCTTATGCAAGGAGATCAACCTGTAGCTTTTCTTAGCAATGCCTTGTCCTCCCCACATAAACACCTATCCATATACGAAAAGGAGTTTCTGGCACTGATCATGGCAGTGGAGAAGTGGCGCCAATATCTCCAAGCACAAGAGTTCATTATTCGAACAGATCATAAGAGCCTCTCCTACCTAACGGAGCAGAATTTATAGTCTGAGATGCAACGTAAAGCAATGACTCGGCTCATGGGTATGCAATTCAGAATTGTGTACAGAAAAGGCAAAGAAAATCTAGCAGCCGATGCATTATCTCGAGTTGGGCATCTATATGCAATTCAGGCAGTTTCAGCAGTCAAACCAGTGTGGGTCCAGGAATTGTTGAATTCATATGCCACTGATGCTCATGCTCAGAAGCTTCTTACTCAATTGGCAATTACCAGTCCTAATGCTCTGGGTTTTTCCTTGGAAGATGGCATACTGAAGTGGAAAGGGAAAATTTGGGTGGCTCACAATTCGGCATTGCAGACCAAGCTCATTGCATCTATGCATTCCAGTGCCATTGGTGGTCACTGGGTCCTTGGCAACCTATCAAGACTGAAAAGATTGTTTTACTGGAAAGGCATGAAACAGGCAGTGGAGGAGTATGTGAAGCAATGTGCTGTTTGCCAGCAAGCTAAGCACAACAATACACATCCATTTGGTTTGCTGCAACCTCTGCCAGTTCCAAATGGAGTTTGGCAGGATATATCTATGGATTTTATAGAAGGCCTGCCCAAATCTGATGGATACAGTGTTATCTTGGTGTTAGTGGACAGATTTACTAAATACGCTCATTTTGTTCCACTTAAACACCCTTATACAGCACAGACGGTGGCTTTAGCAGTGTTTGATACAGTGGTAAAGCTGCATGGTCTACCCAAGTCTATTGTATCAGACAGAGATCGAGTGTTCACAGGAACTTTTTGGCGGCATTTGTTCCAACTTATGGGCACTCAGCTCAGCTTCAGTTCAGCTTACCACCCGCAAACGGATGGGCAGATAGAGAGGGTCAATCAATGCTTAGAAATGTACCTTCGATGTGCGGTATCTGAAACACCAAAGCAGCGGAAGTCTTGGCTTTCACAGGCTGAATTTTGGTATAACTCATCGTTTCACACAGCTTTGGGTTGCTCACATTTCAGAGCCTTGTATGGTTATGATCCTGATGGGAGTCTGGTTCCAACAGTGCCTGCAAATACTATACCATCTGTAGCTGAATGGTAACAGGGTTACAGCAGCAAGCTACAGTGCTGAGAGAACATCTAGCAAGGGCTCAGAACAAAATGAAGCAGACAACAGATAAAAAACGGACAGATATGGAATTCAATCCAGGAGAGATGGTGTTACTCAAACTTCAACCGTATGCTCAGTCATCATTGGTGAATCGTCCCTTCCCTAAACTATCTTTCAAGTACTTTGGTCCATATAAAGTCTTGGAGAGGATTGGCAAGGCAGCTTATCGTCTTGAGCTACCAACAAGCAGTCTCATACACCCTGTCTTCCACGTCTCCCAGCTGAAGCCATTCCATTCTAATTATACTCCAGTATTTTCTACCCTTCCTAACATTGCAGAATTGGATACTACGGAAATCGTACCGGATACAGTGCTAGAGAGGAGGTTGGTCAAGAAGGGAGGTAAAGCTATTCCCCAAGCTCTTGTCAAATGGGCAGGATTACCTCGTGAAGCCTCAACGTGGGAGGATTGGTACGTGTTGCTGAAGAGATTTCTGGATGTGTTTGCTGGAGGACCAGCAAGTTCTCGGGCAGGGGGAGATGTCATGCCCACAACGACAAGCTGAAGACGTAGATACCGGAAGGCGCGTTCTTATTGTGTTGGCGTATTTTCTGTATTTCGTTTCGCACTCTGTATGACGTGTGGGCCCGGAGGGCAGAACTGTAAACGTGAACCAGCTATATGGGCGCTGGAGTGTAGATCGAAAAGACTATTCCGCAACTGAAAACAGAACCCAGTTCTTCGGGTGTTAGGGTTCATCGCCCCACCCTAGTTATCGAATCGATCCCGTCTTGTTCATTCTCACACCGTTGTTCGATTCACGGTTACGGGTATAACAGTGCAGCTCAAAAGTTTCACAGGAATCCATCGAAAAGGAAGAGAATTGTATATGTGTTCATCTAAAGAAGAATTAGTTTTAAAATCCTATTTTACTAGTGCACTAGTATTTTCCAGTAAAACTGGACCGGTAGTTGCAGCTGCCAGGAGTTAGCAGCTTCGTAGCACAATAATTTGTCTGTTCTTCAGCCTCCTTTCCCGCAGGGGAGAGAGAGAGAGAGGGGCTCCCAAATCCATCTTCTTCCCATCCACTACGCACTAATCGATCTTCTCTGCGAGCGACGGCGAATCTAAGAGCCCCTCGCTGAGCGGAGGCGGCGAGTCCGTGATGGTCGCCCGCCGGCGGGCGCGGACATGCACCATCGCCCCTCTTCCTCCTCCGCCGCCGCCGCCGAGTTGTCTCTACCCCTCTCCCCCGCCGACGGCTTCCTCTGCGGTACCCATCGCTTCCAATACCCTCCTCCCGTTCGGCTGCTCTCTCCTCCTCAGGGGATTCCCGTCGAGCACCTCGCTAACCCGAGCCCTGTTCCTTGGGGGTTGTTTGTGGTGGCTATGCAGTGAAAGACGGCGTGGACGGGATGATCAAGTACGTCGCCAACGAGCCCTCCGTCGGGCTCTACTTCGTCCAGCAGCACGCCCGGGCGTCCATGCCCATCCTCCTCGACGTCAAGGTTCGCCGCCTGGCCTGCCCCTGCCTCTCCAATCTGTTTCCTGTTTAATAATTAACAGTGCTAAAGATGATGGCTCTGTATTGGTGGCGATTCAGCTTTTGGAGTCGTATATTACCCTTACCCTAAGCAATGTATGAAATTAGAGATTTGGGCTTACTGGAGACAAGTTGAAAAGGATTGATTTTTTTTTTTGGTGTGTGTTTGCTGCATTTTACTGACAAAGTAGCTACTAGTAATTGATTAGGGTGTGCAGATTTAGAAGCATGTTAGTTAGTTACATTGTGGAATCGAGGCACTACATATATCCTTGTAAGATTACGGTGATACTGCTCAAGTGCTTTATCTGTTCCAATTTCTTGCTGTTTGGTATCAACTTGGTTCCAGTAGTTTGGATATAGTCAAGATTAATTTCGTGCTTGATAACAACTAGGTCTCCAGTGATTTACGGTTGCAGGATATAGTTTGATAAAAATTTAATGGCTTCATGGAATAGAATGGCACAATTTTGGTGCCACTTTTATGCAATATCATCTGAATTAGTCACCTAGTGTCTAATGCAAGTTTCTGGAGCAAACAAAGTAATATTTCTCTAGCTTATGGTAATCTTATGAGCCGTCTAATGATGTTATCAGCTCTTGGTAGTTGGTACTACAAACCAAGATGGTGGGTTAAACAGTATTTTTATGTATGGCTCTAATAGAGTTTTGTTTCTCTCACCAGGGTAAGCTTGTGGAAAAGACTAATGAGGTAACACTGCACACAGAAGACATGGAGGACTCTATTTGTGCCGTGAGATCCATGGCTGATTTTGGACTTCCACTTGCTGATGATATGATCAAAGACATAAGTAGATCGTTGCAACTAATGTCAAAGACCCAACCAAAGAGAGGGTACATATATACTGATGCTTGGGAACTTTATATTTTTATTCAACTTCTTAAGAATTTGATAAATTATAGAAGCCCGGCCTATTTGCCTTCTTCATTCAGGAACAGGCCAAATTGATAGATTATGTATGTACCCTGAAGTTAATTAAGATCTCTTGTCTAGTTGTCTTTTACTTGAGCTCTATAGTTAGGTTCGGAACTCAGATCTTGCTTCGTGGCACCAACAAACCACTATAGAACTTTGGCTGACAAACCCATATTCCCTTGTTGTATGTATTATATCTGTTCTGAACATCATCTTGTATAGTTGGTTTTAAGACAACTTTCATTACATTCAGGTTGATCCAGAACCCCATTTGGGGGTTCCAGTCAGGAAAAAGCTCAGGAACATTGGATGAATTGGGTGCTACCAATGGAAATAGCAGCCGGAACTACCTCTCTTCAATGTTCAACACTGCCAAGCAAAAGGCGTCCAGTCTCAGGTGGGCACAGCCTGATTTTACAACAAAAGATGACAGCAGCGAGAATTCAGCGTCATCTGCTGCACCAGAATCATCCCAAGCTGGTGGACAAGGTGCATCAACACCAGATGCAGAGAGGGATGACATCCCTGTTTCAAGTCGGTTGTCAGATGGTACAGCCGCAACTGATAAGAGTTTGCCTGCTACTGATATCTCCGAAACAGTGGAGACTTAAAATAAGTTCAAAGAAGAACAAGAACTGAAGCTCCAGGAGTGGCTTAAAGAGGCTGAAAAAGCTGAAGATAATAGAGACTGAGTGTGTTATAACTTCTTCAGTTCTGCGCCCTTCTAATAACATAGCAAGATGTCTCCTTTACCGGACTTGGTAAATTCGCAGCTAAAACACGGAACAAGGTACCTTTTTTCAGGAGACAGCTTGATGGGTACAGATGCGTCGGATGCTGGAATACTGTAATTTGTGAGATCATTTTTGTCACATTCTTATTGATCAATAAATCTGAGAGTCATCACTGTACTCTGAAACACTCTGAATAATGTATGACATTTTTACTTAACACGATGTCACGATTACCTGTATTGCGAGTCATATATGTTTGAGAGACAGCATGAATATACTTGTATCTTATATATTTGCCAGATCTCGTTACAACCTGAAATAGTGAGCAAAGTGTATCCACCCTGCATCTCACTGTGCGTTCTAGAGATGATCTGTTTTTGTGACAACTGTAAATTAATGTCAGAAGTCATTCAGATATGTGTGAAGCATTTACCTCCCATCAACATACCGTGTTTCTTGCTCGCTGTAACAACGATTCTTTCACCCTACGACAAATTCATCAGTGTTGCCAATTGTTATCCATGGACCATGGACGCTCGAGGAGTCGGAGCACCACGCATCCTGTTGACCTCCGGAGCCTGGTGGCGACGTCGCTCGCCGCTTGCCGTTGTCAGCGGGGTGACGGTGCACCCTCCCGTGCCGCGACGACCGCGGCGAGAGCGACGGCGCGGCCCCGTGGTGTCCCAGCAACGTCGCCGGCGCTGCCGCCTGTGACTGGTCACTGGGAGTCTCAAGTCTGAGGTCTGAGCCTGACCATTCCACCATGCCCGCTGCTGCCGCGCGCTCGCCGTCGCTGTCCGAATTAACTGACCGGATTGTACCGAGTCAGAGCAGGCGTGTGATCGCAAATTTCCCGCGGTGATCTTCGTTTCCGTCCGTCTGCCAAAACAAAGAACGAAAAAAAGACAGAGAAAAAAAGTCGCATGAGGTGTCCGATCTCAATTCTGATAGGGTATGAATTTGACATGGGGAGGCTGGGGAACTTGTTTGCAAAAAGTACCATCAGTACCATGGAGTTTCCACAAAATGTTGGCCCATTACTATTTTAAAGGGATTCGCAATGAAATATGGATCTCAGTTACTATTTACTAACCACAATCGGGTTTGGAGCAAAACCGCGGTGACCATTTGGCCAAAAGAAAAAGAAAAAGGAACAAAACTAATGACCACAGTGAAGTCAATCATGAGCTCAGATTCAGAAGGAACAGAACACCCAATCGAGAACATGGTTCAGCTCAAGCAGCCTTGAGGGAGGGAGAACCCATCCCGTTCATTAATTTGCAGCTAAAAAAAACGGTAGTGACCATTTCGCAAAAACAGAATCATGTCTCGATCTACACAAATCCATGGTTTATTCTCGGTTGCTAGCTACATCTTTGATCGAAGATGACGACGCCTAGCCGTTGCAGCGAACCTTGCAGGGGCAGTTGATGACGCATTCGGACAGCGACGGCCAGTTGAGGTTATCCTTGGTGCAGACGAAGTTGGACGCCCTGGCGTCATGCGGCAAGCATCCGTTGAACACGTCATCGCCATGGATGACTACTCCGGCCTGCTTGTCAGCGCCGATGATCGCCGTCTTGCTCATCTTTCTGCCGCCGCTGCTGTCTATCATGCTCTCACCTGAATGAAACATCACAGACAAGTTAACGATTTATATACGTTCTTTTTTTAATCTAAGAATGAAACCAAGAAACAGTGACGTGCATGACAATGAAAATCACCAAAAAAAGAGAGAGAGATTGATTCGTCGAATGATTACCGCTGATGGGTGCTGGAATGGCAGAGACTGCCAGTACAAGCAAGGAAAGGAGCAAGAGTCCTTGGACGCTGCTGCGCCTGCTCTTCATCATGAACGTCGCCATTCACACTGATGAGGTAGCTATATGTGTGCTATTCGACTGGTGAGTGTGTGTGAATACTGGTTGCTCCTTGGTTGAGGCATTATATATAGCAGGAAAAAAAATAGCATGAGATCAATACTTGCCATACTTGTGCCACATATAAATAGCAGAAGAAAAAAAAGTGAAATCAATACTTGCCATACTACTTATGGCTTATTTTATTTCCCAATAACGTTCAATTCTACTGCTAAACATTGCGGATGGTGCATTCAAATACCTACTTGGCTACTTTACTCTCTCACCTCCAAGTATAGCTGCCTATTGAATGCCAAAACAAGACACTATTAATTAGCTGCCTTTCTAATATGGCATATTAATTATCTTCCTTATTTATAAAATAGGGGTATTTTTCACGTTTTCAAATTCGGTGAAATTTATTTCGAGAGATGCGAATGGTGAAATGCGGGCTTAATTTATTGGATTCTCTATAGAACTCTAGTTACTAGACATGGCAAAAAGTTTAGATGACGGTGTGGGTCGAAGTGAATGAATTCGAAAGAAGGAAGAAGTAAGGAAATGAGCTGAAGTGCCAAAGAAAGAAATTTCATTTGGCAAGCATAGTGGTGGTGGTGGTGGTGGTGGTGTGTGTGGGGGGGGGGGGGGGGGGAGGGGGGGGGGGGGGGGTGGTGTAAATTTTCCACCTAAATTGTATTGGACGGGCTTCTTGCAATCTAAAAGTTTACATCAAGGGTGTTTCAGCAGTTATTGAGGAAAAAGATGATTGTTATACTTTCATGATACAAAAAAAACACCGTTCATGAATTCATAACAGAAGTTGTTTTCCATCATTACAAATTTTATTTTACACTATATAGGATAAATTGAAATGTTAAATGGTTTTTTTAATCTGTTCTACTGTATAAGCTAAAACACTCCCGCCTCATATTTTCAAACGCCAGGACAAACAACTTTCAGAGTCTAATGTCCTAACCGCTAGACAGAGAAGACTGGAGGATTCTGGAAAATCTGGCACAGAATTCAGGAATCGCCTGAACACATAGTTTGTACTAGGTGCCCTGTTCTGTAGACCGGTAGTTTATGCTATCTTGCCAAACTTGTTATTTGTAAGCTCCTCTGGTGCGCTGGTTTCCCCAGCCTTGCCTTTTGTAACCAACATTATATGCTTTCTATAAAAGCTGGGCTAAGCCTTTTTCAAAAAAAAAGGACAAACAACTTTCTAAAACACAATGATACTTGCCTCTTTTGGACAACTGTCAAGCCAATTGAGCTTGCTCATTTTTCTCTCCTTGTTAAATACTACCACCATTTGTCGCAGCCTTGAGTTCTTTTTATTGAATTCACGAGATTGAAAATTAGGATTGAATGAATAACCTGGAGATATCTCCATCGGCGCTCAATGTGCTTGGTGAACGCTTCCAGGCTGGGCCGTAATAGGAATAGAGTTAGTGGAAAAGGGGGTTGAGTGATTGGGCCTGCGAGTCTCGTTCTGTCGGCATTGGCCCATGTACTGAATTTTTTTTTTCGAAAATTTCCATGTACTGAATTTTACATGTCCCTGAAATGAACAATGAACCAATTTGTCCCCAAACCTACTGTTGTTTGCTGCTGCTTCTTCTTCCTCCGTTCCTAAGGAGTATATCTGATTTCTTGCGTTGCTGTTCTCTAACTGGATTGGCGTGCCACCAATTGATTACAGCTCTCCTGCTCCTGGCCATGGCATAGTTCAGACAGTACTAACAAAGTAACAATGGCTTCATTGGCTATGCACATAGAGGAGTGGCTCGATGTGCTTGGTTGCTTGCTGAATGCGGAAGACCTACAAATGCTCTGGAAAAATATACAAGTGTTGTGTTGCAGATACTTTTCATTTGGAATTCAGCGGCTCAAATATTTACTAACAGGTGCCTTATTGTACAGACATATACAAACACACTAGTGCAGCATTACCTCACTTCTTCTACCTAAGTTCCCAAAAAAGAACAAGAGAACCTTGATCAACCTAATCTTTGGTCTCAACTAGTACCGCCATTCCTCCTGCTCCTGGCCATGGCGGAGTTCGGACAGTAGTAACAATGGCCTCATTGGCAATGCGCGTAGAGGAATGATGGCTCGATGTGCATGCTGAACTCTGAACACTGCTTCCAAATGCTCTGGAAAAAATATACAAGTGTTCTATATACATTTTTATTTGGAGTTCAGTGAAGTAAATGTTCACTAACTGGTTCCTTATTGTACAGACATATACAAGCACACTAGTGCAGCATTTCCTCACTGCTTCTACCACTGATCAGCCTAATCTTTGATTATATAACAATCCCGTGGCAAATAGCTAGAGCAACAAGCAGACTCGATCTGTTCCCAATTCATTGACCTCCTTTCATGTGATGAAAGCTGAAGCAGAGAACACTCAGAATCAAGCAGCTGCGACAGCGGGCATCGGCGGCGACCGCAGCGGCACGGCCCTGGCCATGAGCCGCCGCTTCATGACGACGGTGAACTCAAGCTTGGCCACTCAAACTCCCTCACAAGATTAGCCACAAAGTACTCGAGACGCAGCAAGGCGAGCGCCATGCCGGGGCAGACCCTGCGCCCTGCGCCGAACGGCATCATCTTGATCTCCTTGCTGCCCGTGAGGTCGACGTCCTCCCCTTCGCTGCCGGGCATGAACCGCTCCGGCCAGAACTCCAACGGCGCCTCCCATACCTCCCCGTCGAGCCACCGTGCTCTTCGCGCAGGCGGGTCTGAATCGTCGGGCCACCGTGCTCTTCGGCCCGGCACAGCACGACTAATGGGCCATAGTGTAGTACCTGGGCCAATGGGCCGGCACGGTGGCACTACGTGGCACGGCACACGGTGGGCCGTCGTGCCAGGTCGGGCCCGTGTCGTGCCGGGCCGGGCCGGCCCGTTTGGCCAGCTATAGGTCCCTGTAATGAACGATGAACCCAATTTGTCCCCAAACCTACTATTATTTTGCTGCTTCTTCCTCCTCCGTTCCTATATCTGATTCCTTGCGTTCTTGTTCTCCAACTCGATTGGCGTGACAAAGAAATGAGCTCCAATGCCAAAGAAAGAAATTTCAAGTGGCAAGCATAGTGGGGAAAATATTGCACCTGAATTGTATTGAACGGGCTTCTTGCAAGCCAAAAGTTTACATCAAGTATGTTCCACAGTAGTTTTGAGGAAAAACAGGATTGTTATACTTGCATGATAAAAAAAAAAAAAAAAAAAAAACACCGCTGATGAATTCGTAATTGAATTTCATCAATGAGCTGGAATAATGGAAGAAGGGCTTGCTGCCTTCTTTTGCCCGGTTGGCCGGCGTGCTCGATCCGAGCTCATACAGAAAATACCGGTTCGATTCCAACATATAGATTGTCACCCCAGCATCAGGAGATATCAGGTCGATCTCAACACGAAAATCAATCTAGCACGCACGGGGTTTCTTCAACCATAAATCATCTTCGCCGGCGGCTTGCATTGTTGGATCGTCTCCCTCACGGCCCGGCCGTGCGCCATGAATCCTCCGGCGACGGACTTGGAGCTCGTGGATGCCCTCGCGCAGAGGCTGCGTGGACTACCGTCGCCGCCGTCGCAGCCCTTCACCGTCCACGACAACATCTACATCTTCAACGACAATCCCTCCTACCTCTACGGTACGCCGCCCGAGAGGCCGAAACTTTGATCAAATTAAAAAAAAAAATTATCCCTGAAACTCTAGATGATGATCAATAATTCGTTGCTGCATCTGCCACGTACACTATACAGATATGTATGGCGGCGGAGAGGATTGCGTCTACTTCTTTTGCAACCCGGCGTTCAGCGACCAAGACGGCTGGAAGGTGGCGGCCGGAACCCAGGGGATCTTGGACGGCGGCGGCGGCGCCGTCATGGGCTGGAAGCACACGCTGGTGTTCCACGAGAGCCGATGGCTCCCGAGGATTCGCTGGGCCATGGACGGGTTCGTGGCCAACTACCAGGAGGCGTTCAAGTTGTCCTCCGACTCGATGCGCCTGTACCGCCTCCACCGACCGGCTTGATCGATCGATGAGCCGGATCGGAACAAGGCTTGCTCCGGATATGCTGCTCGTTCGGGAACTGATCCATGGAATGATCGAGCTAAGTTAATCTTGCATTGTCGTGCCGCTTGAAACTTGAGGCACACAGTAGGATTTGGGATTCAAAAGTCAAAAAAATTCGGACGGCACTGAAATAGGCAAAATTCGGAAATTTCGGACCGGTTCCGTTTAAGTTGACCAGTCAAACAATTCGAATTTTGCCAAAATTTGACTGATATTGGCTGAAATTTGACCGCTATTGGCTGATATTGGCTGAAATTTGAATCCGACCGATTTTTTTGAATTTCGCTAACGCAAAAAATTTCGGCGCGCGTGGTGTCCTACGCGGCGTGCCAGTCAGCTTGACCATTCATCTGACGAGGTGTACGATAACGTTGTATCGGCCAGTTAATAGAATCAGGATGCTGGGCCGACACGATGTGACACCGTTGGGTTTCTCATCTTATTGCATTGAGAGCCATCAGCCAATAAAGATTAAACTAATACCACCACCAATCATTCTAGGTGAAACGACAGCGATGCGCCCGAAAGTTGCAATGTAGAAACACTGATAGCAGGACATCAATCTAAACTTCACCAGCTGATAGTTCTATCCACAATAATACTAGATCTCAACACATGGTAACCAAAATTAAGATGCAACAGGCTATTAAACAATCTATCGTCTATTTCAATAAGAAAATAGCTAATCGAAGCCAATTTAATATTAAGACGATAGATACAGCCGATACAATCTTAATCAAGGCGGGGTAACTGGTGAATACCGTAGATCAAGACGGAAGCGATGCGCCATAGGTCGGAGATCCAAGGTGCTCGATAGCTTGGTAAAACTTTGGAATTATTCCTTCGCCGGCCATAGATCAAGACATTGCAGCCCCGCGTTGAGTGCCGAAGCTCCACCAATGATTAAACTAAAAACATTACAGAAGATAAAAATCGTGTGACGAGCCTTTTACAATGACCGGTGGTATATATTTATACTCCTACAGCCCGCACACAAATTTGCCTACAATATCTAAACGAAAGCTAAATTATGATACATGGAAATCCCCTCCACTTAAGAGTTCTTTCCCACCGCGTACGACAATTCTAGCACATCTGATATGTATACGAGATTGACGTGCCTACTCTGGACTCCTTCCCACACGGTGACCTCTTTGTTTATTCCTATCACCTCTGTATGCACACGGCAGCTTTCTAAATCTTTCCTTGCACGGGGACGTCATGAGATTTCATCCAAAGATTTTCCTTATGCACAACACTTGCCTTCTTTTCTCTTAATCTTATTTTGCACGCACGTATCAGCCATGTCCTTTACTCAAACAGACCAGCGCATACCAAAAGTCTTTATTTTAATTCCTTGCGTAGTCCGGCCAATCAATATTAGAATATTTCCTCTCTCAAAGTATTTATCAAGCCAGACTCCTTCAGTATACTCAATACTTCCCGAAATCTGTAGTAATATCTTCTATCAATTTCATCGGCTTCATGAACTCCATTGGCCAACTGCTGATAGATAAACAGCCGATCATCACATAATTCATATTACATTAGATTTACCAAAATCTGGTGTCAACACAGCCCCCCAGTTTCGGAATATGAAGGCTTCATGTTTCGAAACTAATTATAGAGATCTGATGCTCTTGTCTTTAGCTTATGAATTCGTTGGCAGTTGTAACAATAAATCAGTATGTTGACACCAAAACTTGGTGCAATAACCAGCAAGCTTTTGTTGTCAACTCATACAGGCCCCCTAATTTGAAATATGAATTTTTCATGCTTCGAATTATTTTATTGAAATCCAATGCTCAACTGTAGATCCGATGTCTTCTAGCCGATGAAAATAACCACTTGACACGTTGAATGAAATAATTGCATCGGCTAACCGTCTTTGAATAACCATCGCCTATATCATAGTTTGGACAGTTGGTTGACCATCGGCTGCAGTGGCTGGATTGGCTTTTTCGGCAGCATACTCCTTTGCAATCAAACATGCAAATCCATTACCAGTCTACTGTCTTCCACCGGGACACGCAGTTATGTGCGTGTAGGGAGTAGAGCCAGCGCCAGGCCATTTGACTTTCCAAGCTCCTAGGCGTAAGAATTCAGGGTCTTTCGTTGACACCTCACTCCATGTTGTTGTGCCCCATTGTTAAGTAACCTGCTCTGACGCGTGGCAGCACACATTCTCCTGCTTCTCCTTGGCTGTGCTCTGTGCACTTTAATCAAAGAAGTGTGACATCACATCACTGACTGTACAATGTAATACTAGTGATTGCCGCGCGCCCATGCGTGCATTGCACGGCTTTAGGTACAATTGGACAAAATATGGCTAATCTTCCAATCATAATTGCATCCCAATTTAATGAGGCCACTGATAACATAGAGATAATTCCCCAATATCACAACAAATTAGGCACAATTGGCTAATCTTCTTGACATAAGCTGTACGGAAATATGGACAAACCTTCCTACAGACTGAATGGCAACATATTAAATCTCTAATAGCTCGTGAATTTAATAGATGAGGAAGAATGGGTATCACAATACACCACACCATTGTAATGGCATGAACTAATTAGTGCCTCAGTCATCACAACACTGGAAAAGCCAATTTAGCAACCACAACATCTAGAATCACTATAAGAAGGGGATCAGATCCAAGGAACTAAAAAGAAGATAAATGAACTAAGCACACCAAAATGCAACTGATTTGAGTGAGAAAATCAATCCCCTCCTGTCTGCCCAGGACCTGCAAAATGGATAAGACATACAGAGTATGAGGAAGCCTAGGAAGCAAACCTGCAAGGCTGTAGCAAATATTTTTTTTTTTATATATGCAGCAAAGTAACAGAGGACCATCAATCTAGTTGCATAGGTTTCTTATATCGCCTGCTCCTCACTGATCCCCATCGGTGCTGCACCACAACAACATGGGGCAACTCATAGTCAGACATTGCATAAGAATCAACAAACTTGAAACATCTATTTGCATACATTCGTTAAACACCTGCTCCTCCCTGATGACTATCTGAAGTTCCTCATCCACTGGTGTTGCACCACAACAGTATGCCCTTGGGGCAATTGACAATCAGATGTTACATAAGAATCCATTTATTATTCGAATTTCAATTGGTGCAAAAGAAAAAAATTACAATCAACAAACCCTCATTGTCAATAATTGCCATCGCACATATCATTTTCATGAGCCATTTCATCGAGTTCCCAGGCTCCCACCATGACCTCTTGACAAGCCCAGGTTAGACCAGCTGTCGAACAGTTTGTGAGCACGTCCTCTGGTGAAGAAAACAAAAATAGATGTAGCCCAATCTGTATGGTACAACTAGCTTCCCCAATCTCCAGACTATCTAATTAAATTTAATTCCGTAGGAATATGTCCACAGATACATTCAGGTTTACGTAACCAATCCATTTTGCATTCTATCGTTGAGAAGGAACCTGGCTCACCTTCGTGGCTTGGAGTACAGAGATG
This sequence comes from Urochloa ruziziensis, assembly GCA_015476505.1. Classification (NCBI taxonomy): domain Eukaryota; kingdom Viridiplantae; phylum Streptophyta; class Magnoliopsida; order Poales; family Poaceae; genus Urochloa; species Urochloa ruziziensis. Next base: position 6,318,663 of record CM027124.1, on the reverse strand, counting down.
GGCTGGAAGAGGAGGCAACACGGAGGGAACTCAAGCTTTGTTATGGACGCCGGATGCTCAGCTCTGGCTTTGCTGCTCGAGCGGCACCGGCTCGGGCAGATGACATACTCGCCGTCGTTTGCGAGCTGGATCAACGGCAGCGCGCGGGGGTGGCGGGACCATGGCCGTGTCCATCGCGAGGACGGCGGACTGCAGATCCCGTGCGTAGAGGTGTTGGGGTCGTTGAAGAGGCGGCCGTCACGGTTGTCGTAGATGGACGCGGCGGAGGCTTTGAAGGAATGACCCGGCGCGGCGGGCGGCAGAGGCGGCGAGCTGCGGGGCCGGGCGGATCTGGACAAATCGCAGGCGCGGCACGGGGCTGACGGAGTTGGAGACGTAAGCACCGAGGATGCGCGGTGGGTGGAGAACTCGGAATCGGCGGAAGGAAGACCGGGACGGAGGCTCGGAGCCGTGGTTGAGCCAGCGCCTCACGCTCGCGCCCGCGCAAGTGGCGGCCGCCTTGCCCCCCGCACCGCTGGCCGCGTCTTAGCCGGGGCCGTCCGTCAGCCGCGCCTGGGTCCCGTGAACCGAGCTGAGGCCGATTTGTCACCGCCGGCAGGTCACCGCCCCTGGCGCGGAGCCGGTGCCGAGCGTGCCAGGCGGTCGACGACTGCACCTCGCCCCTTGCGCGCCGCCCGCCCGTCGCGCACTCGCGCGTCGCCCGCCGCCGTCGCTGCACCGCTCCAGCCTCCACACGCCCTTGAGCCGGTCACACCTGCTGCTCCCCCTGCGCTGTGCTGCCCTGCTCGCCGACGGGATTGCGGCGGCCGAGGCGACTGGCGCCGCGTCGTGGCCAGCCACGCCGGAGGCGAGCGGCGGTGCAGGGAATGAGTCCCGGCGGCAGCGGTTGGCACAGAGGAAGGGGCGTTTTTCTTTTCTTTTGCCGATGGCGGCTGTTTCTCCCGATGGTTCGGGAATCGCGAGGGGCAACAAGATTTTTAGTGGCAGTTGCGGAAGGAAACCACGAACACCGTGAACATCGAATCCGACGGTGAAAATGTTTTTTACTGACGTGGCCTAGCTGGCCATCGGTGGACTCCGGCAGCTTTAATGATACAGAAAATCTCCAGCCGATACAACTCGAACTAGCTGATAATAATTCTGTAACTTGATCGGCTTTCGGAAGCTTCATGATTTCTAAATTCATTGGTTGCACTACATATTTCTGAATTGATGACACCGTTTGACCATGACTGTACTAAACTCAAACTGACTGATAACCAATAATGAATCACCGCACAATTCAATGATATTGGCTCTTGTTTCTAACCATTGAGAACGTATCAGCCATCTTGTAATATCATATTTGGCACATGATATCTGAATTCAGGCGTGAAATAATCGTTGTCTCACCGGGCGTGCCAATTTCGCTAACGCAAAAAATTTCGGCGCGCGTGGTGTCCTGCGCGGCGTGCCAGTCAGCTTGACCATTCAGCTGACGAGGTGTACGATGACGTTGTATCGGCCAGTTAATAGAATCAGGATGCTGGGCCGACACGATGTGACACCGTTGGGTTTCTCATCTTATTGCAGTGAGAGCCATCAGCCAATAAAGATTAAACTAATACCACCACCAATCTTTCTAGGTGAAACGACAGCGATGCGCCCGAAAGTTGCAATCTAGAAACACTGATAGCAGGACATCAATCTAAACTTCACCAGCTAATAGTTCTATCCACAATAATACTAGATCTCAATAGCATGGTAATCAAAATTAAGATGCAACAGGCTATTAAACAATCTATCGTCTATTTCAATAAGACAAAAGCTAATCGAAGCCAATTTAATATTAAGACGATAGATACAGCCGATACAATCTTAATCAAGGCGGGGTAACCGGTGAATACCGTAGATCAAGACGGAAGCGATGCGCCATAGGTCGGAGATCTAAGGTGCTCGATAGCTTGGTAAAACTTTGGACTTATCCCTTCACCGGCCATAGATCAAGACATTGCAGCCCCGCGTTGAGCGTCGAAGCTCCACCAATGATTAAACTAAAAACATTACAGAAGATAAAAGGGTGACGATGCGCCAAGTTGTATTATCGTGTGATGAGCCTTTTACAATGACCAGTGGTATATATTTATACCCTGAACTTCCTAGACTCCTACAGCCCGCACACAAATTTGCCTACAATATCTAAACGAAAGCTAAACTAAGATACATGGAAATCCCCTCCACTTAAGATTTCTTTCCCACCGCGTACGACAATTCTAGCACATCTGATATGTATACGAGATTGACGTGCCTACTCTGGACTCCTTCCCCTTTGTTTATTCCTATCACCTCTGTATGCACACGGCAGCTTTCTCAATCTTTCCTTGCACGTGGACGTCATGAGATTTCATCCAAAGATTTTCCTTATGCACAACACTTGCCTTCTTTTCTCTTAATCTTATTTTGCATGCACGTATCAGCCATGTCCTTTACTCAAACAAACCAGCGCATACCAAAAGTCTTTATTTTAATTCCTTGCGTAGTCCGGCCAATCAATATTAGAATATTTCCTCTCTCAAAGTATTTATCAAGCCAGACTCCTTCAGTATACTCAATACTTCCCGAAATCTGTAGTAATATCTTCTACCAATTTCATCGGCTTCATGAACTCCATTGGCCAACCTGCTGATAGATAAACAGCCGATCGTCACATAATTCATATTACATTAGATTTACCAAAATCTGGTGTCAACAACTGGTTTAGTTCTATTTCGGGCCGAAACGAAATGGGCGAATTTCAGTGAAATTCGGACATTTCGGTCCGATTCCCAAATCCTTAGCACATACCATTGTAATATGATATTGTTCAGGTCAATTAGGGAACTGACTTCGTACAAAATCATCAGTCTCTCGACAAAATTGTAAATTATTCTGTTTTTTATTCCCGTGTACAAGGACTTGTCGGTACGAGGAAGAGAAGAAAAGCCACCGATCGACTGATTCTTGGTGCTGGTGATAATGGGAATGGGCATGCGAGGCAGTTCACGCATGGACCAAATTTTCCCGCTTCTGAGAAGAGGTTCCAAAATCGTAATCAGTTCACATATGCTGTCTGGCCCCACATCTTGACTTTTACAAGTTTTTTTAGAACTAGCAGAAGGGCACGTGCCGCATGCACGTGTTTTTTTTTTAAAAAAACACTAAATTAATGATGTAGCTAATATGGACTCTTTATGTTTAATCTAGAGCGTTCGACCATAATTAAATCCGGCGGTGTAGATATTTTAAGAGTAAGATGTAAGTTGGACTCTTTAGATTAATCTAGAGCGTTCGATCATCATAAAATCCGACGGTATAGACATTGCCAGAGTAAGATGTAAGATTTGATGACGGCGGTGACGCCAATTCTTTCGCTCTTTATAGATATATAGATAGATTACATAGACTTTTACAAGTTCGTCAAGCGCGGCGGGAGCGTGTGGAACGTGACGGACAGTTTGGAGGCGGTGACAAAGGCGAGGTTCTGCTCGTTGGTGATGTCGGTGATGGCGACCGCGATGGTGTAGCCCTCCTGCAGGAGGGCGTCGGCGAGCTGCATTATATCATGGGGACGAAGTGGCTGACGGCGAGGCCGGGGTACATGAACCACGGTCTGCTTCATGGCTTAGGTTGCCTTTGTGCCTACTAGCTAGCTGCTGTAGTTCGCACCTGTTTTGGAATTGGGAATAGCCCAAATTTCTTGCTTTAATAATTAAGTTAGCTTGCTTAAAAAAAATTGAGTTAGCTGAATAGTGTTGTGGACGCAAAGGATCTAACGAGGGGGGTGGTCCTTGATTTGGAGGACAATAATACTGTTGTGGAGGCAAGGAGACAAAGGCCCTGTTTGGATGGAGGGGGTAAATATTTGTCTCAAGGTAAATGTTTTGCCCCTTCAATTTGCCTCTAAAAAAATTGCTCTTAGCATGTTTGGATTGAAGGGTAAATATTTACCTCAAAAGGTGCCAGCTGTTCCCGCGCGAACGCGCTGCTGCTGGCTTAGCAGCACTGCTGCAGCACTTACGGAGTAGCGCTGCTGCTGGCTCAGGCAATGGCCGACTCCGTGCTAGAGCGTTTGGCTATTCACACTGAAATTGTTCGGTTTCAACTGAAATTGTCATCGAAATCTCAAATGATGTTTGTTTTATCATGATCTATACTAGTAGAAGTAGTCGTCGATCACGTCAGGATCGGAACAACACATTTCAACAACATGCTCGCTCGTCAAAATTCGACACAAACTCGAAAAAAAGAAAATCAAAAAAGAAAATCAATTCTTGCACAGCGCCGCTAGCATACGAAGACCGTTCTCGTTCTTGTTGCAGCCGCCGCACGGCCTGAACACGCCGTCGTCGTCACCGTCCTCTTCCTCAACGAAGGGAAGCAACTCCTCTGCAGTTGGGCCTCTACCATTGAGTCGCTGTCATGTGGGACCCACAGAGCTTGGGCCCACATGGCAGCGACCCAACAGCAGAGGGACCGACTGCAGAGGATCTCGTTCCCAACGAAGACCTTGCAGCTGCCGGAACACGCGTCGCAGCCGGAACACGCGTCGCACGGCACGAACCTTACCCCGCCGCAGGCCTTCACAGCGGCGCCGCCTCCCTTGCCGGCACACGGCGACACCGAGTCGCAGGCCTCAAGTGCCGGCCATCCGCGAACACCTGCGGGAGCCGCGGCGGCGGCCTGCCATCGCCGCCGAGCGTGGTGCGAAGCTGGTCCCAGTTACCCGGCCGGGTGAAGGGCACGGCGACCCGGCGGCGGCCAGGAAGGAGCTCGAGGGCGGTGGTTGGGGAGGAGCGCGCCTGACGGAGGCGGTCCTGGAGCTCGGGGCGGCGGTGGGCGGGAGGAGTTCGGGGCGGCGGTCGAGGAGGAGCGCGGGACGGCGGCGGATCTGAATCGGGAGGAACGGCGGCGCGGGGAGGGGGAGAGACGTAGCGTTGGCGCGGGGAAGAGGCGGCGCCGGCGCAGGAAGAGAGGCGACGCGGGATGGGGAGGAGAGGAACGGGATGGGGAAGATGAGTTCTGGTGGGCCCTAGCAGATATTTGCCCCAATTTGACACTTTTTAGGGGCAAATGAAATTTGGAGGGCAAAACATTTGCCTCACCCATTTACCCCTACATGTTTGGATCCTTTGGGGTAAATTGGGGCAAATTTGCCCCATTTACCCCACCATCCAAACAGGGCCAAAGACAGGGACAGATCAAAAAGTCGCACCATCACCTCCGTGCAAGTCTGCCGTGGCCAGTGGCCCTGAGTGACTAGTGCCTTGTCGAGGGCCACAGGCCACTCGCGCGGCACGGTGCCATGGCTTCTGCAGTACTCCAGTCATTTCCACAAATATTGCCTGGTTTTTACATACGCACACGCTCAATTATTTGGCAAGCTGACTATAAATTCTGATGTACACCTCATAATAGTTGCTACTTGTCGATCAGCTACTACTTTCTCCGTGAGTTGCTATCGTGATTCCTAGTGAAAATGCATTTGATGCTCTGTTACAATGTCATTTGATACGCAACAAATTACAATGCATTGCTACTTGACAAGTGGTATTTTGATGTACATCATTTTGGTCCAACAATTTACAATGTGTACAAATGGATACGCAAACTTGTCAAGTGCATGCATGAAATAAATAGTAGACCTTGACATATCTAGCTTAGATTACAATAATTCAGTTTGAGGATACGAGAACCAAACTGCAATTGATGTTCCTAAGGACGGCTTTGAATTTTTCGTAACATAACAATAACACGACCATGATAATTCTGAAAAAAATATAAAGGCAATTGAATAAACTTAAGACGTGTGCATTGTCAATTGTTTTGTAATGTCAAGGCCAACAATAGTGCAAATAAATGAAATAAATAAGAATATTGTAATCCATAATTAAATTGGAATAACTCGCTGAACAAAATGATAATTTAAGAGTGAATGAAAATTCAGAATAAAAACATAGCTTAGGAATGTTAGTTGCATTTACGCCCACCATAAAAAAGAATATTTTATTCCATAATTAAATTGGAATAACTCGCTGAACAAGTTTGTATATCCATTTGCATGTTTTGCAACTTGTTAGACCAAACTGATATAACCGTGGTGGATGCATTTTACTCCAAATTAAATGGTAATGCTATGAGATGGCCGCAGCGTAACAGAACGACAGCCGCGTGGCTTGCGTTCGTCCATATGCGCGCCCGGGCCATGCTATATATGCGGGCCACATCGACGCCTTATATTCTCGCCCTTGTCTCGAAGCCGCTCGTCTTCCTCCTTTCTCGCCTTCTTCTTCTCCGTCATTGGCGCTAGGGAGCCTTTAGGGTTCGGATTTCGAGTTTATGGTTGGGGGCTGGAGTTACCTATGACTGCAGGCCTAGAGGAAGCTTCAGGGTGGCTTGTCTGGACCTTGATTATACTATATTGAAATAGTTTAGACTTTTTTACCGTCATATTATCCACTTTATGTCTACATGGCCTAGAACAATTACATCACATATGACAAGTTTATAGCCAGCAGGTTTTAATTTTCTCATTTAGAAAACAAAATTGTAGAAGGATCTCAAATGCAACGATGCTTGGGCAGAAGGGCATCAAGGTCCGGGTCGGCGCGGGGGTCGAACGTCTTCTCCGGGTCGTCGTTGGGGTCCGGGGCACGCACCACCCACAGGAACCGGTGCCCTGGAATCCTTTAGCTGCTCCTCCGAGCTAGTGGTTACCGGCGCCGGTGCTCCCAAAACAGAGGAGCACCTCGATGGACATCATGTCCACGATCAAGGCGTGGAGGTGCTGGTTGTAGCGGCGCACGAGGTCCAACTTGGTGTCGTGGACGATGGCGGGGAGTCGTCCTGGATCCGTGGAGGCAAAAGGAGGCGAGGGACAGGGCAGGTAGTGTAACGGATTGCGTCGTGTGCGTGGCACCACAACCTCGCAACAGTGAATGGCCTATGATGGCGGCGCGGCTCTCTCTGCTGGTGCTGTGGGCATCAGTTACTGTACGTCAGTCTGTCACTGTGTCACAGCAACTTCCTTATTTCACGAATCACGACTGAAACAACTTTGCTGTGACACAAATAGTAATTCGTCCGATTTGAGGTGCCGGATGTTCAGAAGATCGATGTGAAAAATTAAATAATGGAAAATTACCTTTAACCTCGTGTACACGGACAAACGAGCTGAGAATTGAAGAACGGGATCGTTATTGTATACTCCATGTTAGGAGACGACCTTGTCTGGTGTCCACTAGCGGAGGCCGTGCCCCGTCGTGCGCTCGCACCGGCAGATTGGGATTTGCTTGGCCTCCCACTGCCGGGAGCCGGCGTCGGAGCGATACCTGACTTCGACCGCTTTGTCGCTGGGTATGAGCAACTTGAGGCTTGAGGTCAGACGAAAATCGGACCCGTCATCTTAAAATTTTCCAACTATTGCCGTACCATAGCCTTCACAGGTGAGATCTTGATCTTACGGACCATGGCATATAAAATCATCAACTCATCGTTGCGCACGGGCCTAATGTCATCTCTTGGAAAGAGAGTGAAAGCTAGCCACAATGAGTGGGATGAAGAATATCGCTACACCGAGGTGTTAGCCTGGCAATAGCATCTTGGCCCGTGATCTCACTCCAAAAAGTCTGTTTAGAAAAACCGCGACAAGCCTTATCCAAATCAAGAGCACAGCAATGGTCAAAACCAAGGTTACGACTCAAATCCTTCCAAGTGAGATGGAAATCCGTCCCAAAGAGTCGGAATGTAATCCCATCCGTAACCTCATGAAGAGTGCAAAGAAACTGGATGGTGAGGGGCCTAGAGCCAAACTCAGAAACGGGTGCAAACTCACTCCATCCAATGGCATGCCAGATGGTGATAAACTCAGCGTCCATACCTATCGAGTTGAGAAGGTCCCAGTCGAAGTCCTTGGTGTTGCCAAAGTCTCGATCATTGAGAAGGGCGTAAGCTTGCTTCTCACAGTCTCCATGAAGGTCGACGAAGCCGGCATCAGTGGCATTGATCTCCATGTCCTCATCTTGTGGCTCCTCTTGTTGCTCTTCTTCGTAGTCCATCGCTGATGGCTCCGTAGTTGGGTCGGAATGGTGAGAGGAGCTAGCACTACCCCGTGAGCGGGATGAGCTAGATCCCTTCACCTTCCTAATCAACCCGGCGGCCTTCCGGCGTAGCCCAGTCATCTCCGCCGAACACAACAACACAACAACAGGCAACTTGTGATGGGTTAGCAAAACCGAATGGAATACGTACCCGTTGTTGCTCCACCAAGTGCTCCACTTCCTTGCAGCAAAGAAATAGAGAGAGATAGAGCTTTCTTCTACTAAAACTTGAGCAAAACTCCAATGAAAACCCGAGCGCAAAGAGTAGAGAGGGAGTGAGTGAGTGAAATGTGTTGATCACTCCCTCTCGGGCTCTATTTATAAAGCAAAGGAGCCAAGCACCCCGGTGGCGCGTGTGCACAATGGCTACTAGCCGTTGCGTGCCGGCTGGGGCCCAACGACCAACGGTCGGGTTCGGCGGCCGCCCCCCTGGTCGGGCCCACCGGCCACCCCTTTGGCCTACTGCCCCACCAACGGCTACATTATGTCATGCCGTGGTGTATGGCCCAAAGTTTCACTCCAGATTTTTCAAAGAAATTTAAACCCATAAATCATTTTTAGAATTTCAGAAAAAGGGGAAAAGGCTAGAAATAAATCCAGCATGCAAATGGTGTTTTGGAAAAATTCAAATACGCAATGGAAAAATCAAATGATTGGAAATCCAAATTTTGAAAAGGGAAATATGAGATAACTACCGAATTTACCTTCCGGCGAAGGGCTTACCCATTTAAAGTCCGATAGGCGGGACTCTTCTCCGCGTTCAATTCCAGTCATCACCACATCCTGAAGAAGTGGATGGGGTTACTCACTCTTTCTTTTGCCACATCTTCTTGTCTTTCTTCCTCTTCTTTAGTGTGGCCATTGGTATCGCATACGGGGATCGTGGCTCCGTCCATTCCCCAGTCCATTCGTCATCCGGTGTCATTCCATCATTGCATTTTCTCAGAGTTGGCTTGAACTTGAATACCATGTACTTCCTCCCGATGCGGAACCGGATTACTCTAGCTCCAATATCAATCCTTGCTTTTGCATCACTTAGGAAGGGTCGCCCAAGAATGAGCGGCATCTTCTCGTTGCCTTCCATATCCAGGACCATGAAGTCCGCGATGATGTAGCGATTCCTGACTTTCACCAGGAGGTTCTTTGAAATCCCCTCCGGATACACGGTAATGGCATTGGCTAGCTGGAGGCTCATCAAGGTAGGAGAGAGTGCAGGATACCCCAATTTCTCGAACGTTTCCTTGGACATGAGATTTACTCCTGCCCCAAGGTCACATAGGGCTTCCTTGAAATGGCAATCGTATATGGAACTGTTAATCACCGGATAGCCTAGGTCTTCTTTCTGCCTGATTACCGGTTCATGCCAAATTTGATGTAAGGGTCTACCTGCAAAGGTAGGAGGATATGTTATCCCCCACTTCGCATGTATGACACAAACATCATGGGAGGCTTCCGGTTGCCCTGGAATTCTCCCACTCTCGGCTGATGGTAATGCAGCGGCCAGTTGAGATATTTGAGTTTCTAGCATCTTGTTGAAACTTAACTAGCTTTTCAAGGCTGAAGAGAGACCGTCAAGCTTGACGTTGAGACTCTCTAAGGATTTCTCGTTGGTGGCCAGCTTCTTGTTAAATCCTTCATTAATCTTGGCCAGCCCAAGTATGAGATCCTTGAAGGATGGCTGGTTTGGGGCGAAAGAGTTACCATAACCGCCTCCTTGATACTGATCATTGAGGGTTCCACCCTTGGCCTCCTTGTGGACGGTAGTTGCCGTTCATGTACATCACGTGTTCCTGGGTAATTGGGCATTGACTCCCTGAATGCCCAGTATTGCCACAGACTTCACATGTCATGTGAGAGTCCATAGGTAAAACCGCATTGGACATGGCAGCCTTCTCTTGAGTAATATCGTCCACCACCTTCTTCATCAGAAGATCCATTTTGGCTGTAAGTATATCCGCTTCCTTGACGGTATGCGTATTCCTTTGGCGTGATTGAAGTCGTTCATCGCTCCACCCTTGGTTGGTCACCATCTTCTCAATTAAAGTTGTAGCAGCTTCAGGGGTCAATGAGAAGAAGACGCCTTGAGTAACAGCATCAATGTGGATTCGGGATGTCGGAGTCATCCCATTGTAGAAAGTCTGAAGAATGAGCCAGTTGTCCAACCCATGGTGAGGGCAAGCTAGGATGCATTCCTGGAGCATTTCCCATGCTTCGGAGATAGATTCCGTTGGTGCTTGCTGAAAACTCAAAATTCTCCCACGAAGGGCATTGGTTTTACCCAACGGGAAGAACTTCGCGAGGAACACAGCGACACAGTTCTCCCATGTACCAATCTTCATATGGTTCGCATAGAACCACTACTTCACTCTCCCGAGTAGAGAGAACGGGAACAGTCGAAGACGGATAGCATCTTCACTTACTCCTCTTATGGTGAAAGTACTACACAATGCTTGAAACTGTTGTAGATGAGCGCTTGCGTCCTCATTGGCCTTGCCACATAATTGGCTGGCCTATACCATCGTAATGAGACCCGTCTTAATCTCAAAGTTCCCAGTCCCAACGTCAACAATAGGGCATGTTGGCACCTGGGCAGTAGATGGGGTGGAGTACTCGCTGAGAGTCTTCTGAGCCATAGGTGTTGACGTAGATGGCACGAAGGAAGCTGGGTCGACTGCCGAGAGAGTAATCTGAGGAGGAACGATACGAGATCGTATCGTTCTCACCAATGACTCGGGATTTTCAATAAAATTTGTCGGCAGTTTGAAGCCTGTTATACACTACCTGTCTTCAACATCAAAGATAGAGAAGACACATCTAGCATTAGCCTGCCTAAGTACAGATCTACCATCTATGCATATAGACATGTGCAAAGTAATTCTTTTAACCAGTGCCTTCCTGGCAACATCGCCAAAAATGCTTGTTGGCATTTCTTAACGTCACCACTATTTCACAGCAACGACGCTAGAAATGACCATGGTAATCTAACAAATGCGAATGAATCCGCAAGTGTACGGATATACCATTGTAGCACTTCATCCATGAGTATTCCCAAGAGTATCGTATTTCCCAAAGGAAGGCGGTTGGTTAAAAAATACTGTTGCGATCATGAGTATAGCGATAGCATGGATAGAATCATATACAAAGGACAGGTTATACCCCTTGCAGCTCGAAACCTCCCTTCACTGTCTCTGATTATTGCGCCCGTTCCTCCCGTGAGATTACCAGAGAAGAAAGCTGCATCAGTGTTTACCTTCAGAGTTCTTTGGTGGAGGTGTCCATTTCTCCGTCTGTTGACATCCAGCTTTTGATTTGCAACAGTGTTTACATACAGCAACAGTACGGATCATGAGCTGCAAGGCGCAATACTGTTGTGTGTGGCTTTGTGCCTTTATGTGTGGCATGTACAACAACACTGATGCCTTTGTGCATTTGGCCGCGGTAGGATCGTTGGCATTTGGCCGCGGTAGGATCGTTGGCATTTGGCCGAGGTTTCGAGCTGGATCGACACTGATCGCGGAAGCGGAAGCATGTCGAGATGGAGTGGAGCTGGCACGGGATATTGGTGCCCAGGAGGTCATCATGGAGACTGACTCGCTCAGTGGTAAATCTACGGAACTCCAGGATGACTTGCAGATCAGAGATAGCTCCGATTCTGCGAGATATAGAAGCTAGTAGCCTAGCGTTCTCCTCATTTACTATGTCTTTTGTTAAGAGCGAAGCAAATTTGGCTGCTCATGTTTGTGCCAAGGAAGCTACGCCGGTTTGTGTTCATAGCATGTGGGTAGATGTAGCACCTGATTTCCTGTACCGAATTGTTCAGGAGGAATGTAACCCATCATGTGATTGAATAAAGAGGAGAAACTTTGGTCGCAAAAAAAAAAAAAAAAAAAAAAAAAAAAAAAAAAAAAAAAACAACAACAACACGCCGCCTCCTAGACATGAGTCTGCCCAAGTTGACGAAGAAGAAGACGGTGGCAACTTATCGTATCCCATTTGCAACGATCCGTACTGTTGCTGTACATGCCAGACACAAAGGCACAAAGCCACCAGTCCAACCTTCTTATCCTGAGTCAGAGTACTGCATGAGGCCTTCCTTGCATCACTACAATTATTTGAGAAAAAGACATCCGGATGTCTAGCCGAAATTTCTTTTTTTCCTTCATTTTTGTGTTTTTAAATTCCAAAAAAAGGCATCCCCTTTATAGTTTCTCTAGAACTGCAAGGGCTTCATCCACCTTGTATGCCTTATTTATGCGTTATTCTCTCTATATATAATGTTGTTTACTCGGCCGTCATAACTGCAAAATTCTAATATCTATTTTTTCGTACCATTCATTACTTATTTAATGTCTCTTGAAATCGAGCTCTGTTATCCAAGGTTGAAAACATAATTTCGTGTCTCTTCAAATCGAGCTCCATGCTCGAAGGTGTTGAAAAAAAAAGGATGAAATATACTCGCCGTTTGAAACGGCGGTTGGTGTCGGCTCCCGCGGCACCCCGGGGTGCCTAACCGCCGGATGCTACGCTTACTGCAGTTTCAAATGGAGGTTAGGACAACGGCTAATTGAAACAGCATGTCGTCATCCACAGTAAGTGGTAGCCCTGCCGCCGGATGAACTGGCTACCAACGGATCATCAGGCGGTATCTTCTCTAGCCGCGGCGGCAGTAGTATGCTTCTGCAATTTTTTTACTGGGATATTTATTTTTAAAAATTTGTAAAAAAATAAAAATTGCAACGGGGACATCCTCGCTGGGGATTAGCTCCCCAGCCCCGTCCGTGTAGAAAATCCTCCCGTTCCAATCCCCGTCCCCGATCTTGGGAACATATTTGCCCCATCCCTACTCCTAGGCCGGGGTCCCCGTCCCCGTTAACATCACAGCGTGGGAGGAAAGCAAGTTCGAGCTGGAGCAGGCTAGCCGCTAGCAATTGAGAGCGAGAGGGGCTGGGCAAGGATCGGTGATGGAGTGATGATGAGCCAGCGACACGTGCGGCAGCGGCGGCGGCTTGTGCCGTCAGGAGGAAGAGCAAAAAGTGCAAAAACTAGCTTATATGGTGGGCTTTATGTTGCATATCACTGTGGGCTTAGGCCAAAATCTTCTACTAGGCTCCTTTATGCCTTTTGGCTTGTAACATACATGCACGTATGTAAAAATGGGGCACCCGATGGGGAACGGGGCCGGGGAGCTGGGAAATGTCCCCGCCCCCGCTTCACCCGACGAGGCTGTATTTCAGCCGTTAAGCTCTACGTGGGGAGTAAAATTCCCCCGTTTAGATCCTCTAATGGATGAAATTTCTGCCAGGAATCGGGGATCAGGCGCCCGTTGCCATCCCTACCACCATTGCTGTGGGGACCGCCCCTCGGGCATCTGCACTTATACAACATAGTGTCATTCCCTGAATCATGAAATAATTAAGAGGGAGTAGAGCCGTGACCAACAACTTGGCAATTAATTCAACGAAATATCCTTCTATACCTGAAACAAGTACGCAAGGTTGGCTACAAGAATGTAGTCAGCAAGCACTTAACGTAATAGATAATTTTATGCAGGGGTTTCAAGGGGAGTTCTGGGTTATATTTGCGTAAAGCCAGTTTTATGCATAGAGTTATGCTTCTCAGCAGTTTTGTATTAAAAACCAATTTTTGACAGGATAAAGTTTTGGCCCTGGAGGGGAACTGCTTCCCAGCCAGTTCCTGAACATTGTTGGCAGTGATTTTCAAGATCCTGCTTGCTCAAAATCTCCACTACAAACTTTACTTTTGTTTTTCATAGCTTTAGACTAATCAAAGAGAGCTTTGACCAAGTGGGTTCATCACTGAGAACCACGGCTATTCGAATAGATTATTATCTTTGCAGAGTGTGCACATTCTATCATATGATTGGGTAGTCCGTACCATGGCCTACGGTGGTACTACCCTAAGAGATTGGTACCCACTGGCGTCCATTTTTGGACAACATTTCCTAGCTCTATCCATGAATAAATAGGGGCCGCTAACACATCCGACTCACGGATTTTAACCCGGGAAAAGCATGCATATATTAAATAAGACCTTCCGCCCTCAGGGTCTCTGACCCTTTAGCAGTCGACCCGTGCTGACCAGACCTAGCTACGCGTAGGTCAACCTCCAGAGTATTCGTTGCCCACCTTGGGCCCTAGGGATGATTTACTAGGTTCAATTGGTGGGGTGTGAATAAAGACCTCACATAATTGGATATTCCCGAAGGCTATGTCCTTTTGGCTCGTATGATTGTACTTTTCACTGGAAAGACGTCATTGAGCCGGTCCATACTCGACAGGGGTAAGCCTCTGGATAGGAGCTTCCCAAAAGGCTACCCACCTTACCCCGTGTCCATTATTTCTCAGTTTTGTTTAAATGAATCTTTATTGATAAACTCTATATCATGATGTGTAATAAGAGGTAAAATAGATAATTAAGTAAATTCCTAAGCCAACTATTAGTCGGGAAAGTCTTTAGTTTGTAAGATTTCACCCCGGATATTTGTGGTAATGTGGGGGCTTTTCATGGGAGGGTTAGCTCTTACATTTTTAAAGAAAGCATACATAAGCATATATTCTTGGATATATTTTATGAGATTGCAGAAAAAGGGATATAATATGATCAAGGGGTGGTGTTAAGACTTGCCTTGCTCGCTAATTTCATATGGAGGCTAGAACTCTTCTTCGACTCTATAATATACTCCCTCCATCCCATAAAATTAGCAATTCTGGCATTTAAAAAAAAACCGTAAAGAGTGGTCAGATTTGTTTTGCATGCCAAAACTAACCACTTTTGGTAAAAAAAAAGAGGGCATGAGAGTCTTTTCGCACCACCACTGATCTGTTGAAACAAACTAGAATTGCACTTTTCATAGGATGGAGGGAGTCGAAAATAGGAAAAAGTCCATTTTTGGCCATCGAACTGTGCCCTCGGTTTGGTTTTGGCCATCGAACCGCAAAACTATAAATCTTTAGCCATCCAACTCTCAACACCGTTCATATTTGACCATCCGGCGGTTTTGATGAGTGGTTTTGTAACACCCCGTTTATTTTAAAGCATTTTTAAATACATATTTTCTGTAATTTTCCTGAAATTAAATATAACTCCTTTCTTCCCTCGAATATTCAAAATATAATTTATAAATAAAAAGAAAACTGTGCATTTAGTTTGTCATTTGTGATGCATTTGAGTGTTTTAGAAATCCTCTCTAATGTGAATTCTTCCAAAATCCCTTTTTCCTCTTTTAAATCCATAGGATTAATATTCAAATCTAAATTGAATATTAATTTTCGATATCAAACTCCTCCAAAATACCTCAAGTCTATGTCTGTTTCAAGCCCAAAATCAAAATCTCGTTCGAATTCAAAGGTCCATTTGAATTTAAACTCAATCTTGTGTTCAAACAAAAGAAAAACCATCTGCATGTTAAATGGGCCGCAACTTTCTCCAGTCCTCCATTTCTCTCCCTCGCCCGCGCCTACACCCTCTCCGAGCGGCCCAACCATCCGCGCTGGCCCGACCCGTTTCTCTTCCCCCTCTTCTTCGCGAAGTTCGGCCGTGCCCCCTGAACTCCCTCACCGCCTCCTTTTCACCCTCCTCTCCAGCCCGACCTGCCGGCCCAACGGCCCACGCAGCCCGCTCCGCTTTCCCCTTCTCCTTTTCCCCTCCCTCGCCCCACACCGCCGCACCCCGCCGCCGCCGCCGGCGAGCCGCAATCCGCCCCGCCGTGCGCCGGCACCCCACCCCGTCACGCCTTCCCCCGCCCCTGGATCCGCATCCGAGCGCAGAGGACGCACGCCACCACCCCACATGCCCTCTCCCTCCCCCCGCCTCTTCTTTCCTTGCCTACCACGGGGCCAGGCGCCGGAGCGCCCATACCTCCTCGCTCTTCCCCACCGGCGCGTCACCACCGCCCGAAGCGCTCAAGCACGGCCGAGATGAAGCCGGAGCTCGGAAGTGCCGCACATCGCCACCGCCACCACCGGTCGAACCCCATCCGCCGGAGCTCGAATCTTCCCCGGCCGTCGCGCGTCCCGCCTCCCGGTGCGACGTGGCAAGCTCCGCTGGCTCCCTCCCGGCCTATAAATAGGGGGCCTCGCTCTTCCTTTCCTCGGCACGAGCACGAAGCCGAGCCGAGCTTAAGCTCCTTCCACCACGTACACGGCCACGCCGTTCCGCTCCTTTCCTCTCTCCCTGCTAGCCACCGACGGGTTCGCCGTAACCTCCTCTCTCTCTCCTAGTCCAGACCCTGAGGTCAGCGGCGAGCCGTAGCGCCACTTTGTTGCTACTCCGGCAAGCGCCCATGGCGCTCACGGCAGCGCCGCTCGGCTCCGGCCGGCGAAGAGAAGCGCCGTCAGCCCCGTAAGCCCCGCCGTCACCCCCTCTCTTCTACCCTTAACCCGACACGTGGGCCCAGGCCGTGACGCCGTCGCCCCGCCGTCCGCCTCCCCTGGTGAACGCGGTCCACATGGACTAGAGGCGCGCGGTCCACCGATCCGTCGGACGGCGCACGAAACAGTGCACGTGGTGGGTCCCACCGGCCCACGCCAGCCGGCTCATCCCTTTGCGTCAGCCGCCCCGAAATTTCTAGGTACACCCCGATTTTTGCACACCAATGTTTATTTGGAGCCCTTCCACTCTTCCAAAAATTCCCAAAAATACCTAAAAATACTAGAAATATTTCTAAACCCAGTAGAGCCATCCAAACCATTTTAGGATATTCCTTGACCCAAAACACAACTAGAGAATCTTTCATCCAACAGAAAAGCCCTATTAGTATACCCCAAATATTACCATTTCCATTCCAAAGCCCCATAAATTCCCAGATAATTCCCATAAATATTAGGGATTATTCTAAACATTTCCATATGCTTATTACACTATTATTTATATCCTAAGCCTAGCCTAGCCATCATAATGCCCGTTCGAAGTCCAGAATATTAAGAAACCTGGTCGTTACGCCGCCCGAAACACTGGACGTTGTACTATGCGACCATAAACCCTTAGATGTCAATAAACCCTAGCCTTTGTGCCCCCACATACCAATAACAGTTTTCTAAAGATCCATATCAGTTGTTCGGGAATTATTCCTTAGAAATCTATATAATTCCCGAAATATTGATAATCCCTATCCTAGCCATTTCCAAGGAAGTTATTCAATAATTTCCTAAGAATTCTCTTCAAGCTCCCATCCTTTAATCCATTAATTATTTCATAATTAACTAATGGATTATCCAGTCAGTCTCTAGCCGATATTCCTTAACCCTTAAAGGAATCCTTCGAAACCCCGTCTTCCTTGTGTCTTCCTCACATCCTTTCCCCTTTTCGAGTGGATTGATGTACTGTTATATTGATTGTTATATTTTAGTGTTCGATGACTTGATCAGGAACTGATGGAGACGCCAAGGCTTCCAGATGCTGGAAACCCCAGCCTGATCAACATCGATAAACGTACGCGATAAGGACTCTCAATGAAGGCAAGTCTTAACCCCAACCTCCCTTGGTCATGATTTCAAATGTTATTTCTATAAGAATAAGACCAATACTTATATATTAAAGGGTTGCATGATAGCCACTATATAAAGCCTTGTTATTTCCCCGAAACCCCGGGAGATAACCATAGCAACGCTTAGCCCTGCTTATAACCCCTACATCCAAATATCTCTGAAATACTCTCGGGATGATGCCATGGAGAGTATAAAAGACACAGGATAAGGCGAATAGCCTCGTGAGGAGCTCCTATATGGAAGCTTATTCCAGTCATTTAAGGACCGGTTCGAAGAGAAAGTCTTTCCTCCGCCATGTACGACTATACGGGCCAAAAAGGACATAGCCTTCGGGAATGCCCTATAATGTGAGGCATTGATTCACACCCCACTAGCTGAACCTAGTAATCCATCCCACAGGAGTCGTATGATTGGTACAGTTTGCCGACAGGTGGAAACCGGATAGCGTTCGGTGCCTGATCATGCACGGTTGCCAAGTCGGGAAACGGGTATGCTAGAGACAGACCCAGATAGAGGGCTGGGTCTGGTCGGCACGGGTTGACCGAAGGGTCGAGGACCCTGAGGGCGGGAGGCCCTGTTATTTTATTTATCTATGTGCACATGCCCGGGTTGAGATCCGCGAGGCGGATGATGGTGACCCCTGCGCGGACCCCAGTATTACACGTGGATGGACCTAGGGAATGCTGAACAATGATGGATGCCGGTGGGTACGAATCTCGTAGGATAGTACGACCAAAGGCCTTGGTACGGCTATCCGACCGTATAATCATAGAGTACAAACCTGTGCAGAATGTATAATCTATTCGAATAGCCGTGGTTCTCGGTTAAGAACCCGACTGGTCAAAGCTCTCCTCGATTAGCCAATTATAAACTATAGTGATTGCTTGGGAATCTGTGATTGCAGGATCAGTAGGATTGCTGCCAAAATCACCGGAACTGGCAGGGATGGATGGTTTCCCCTCCAGGGCCCAACCATTATTCTATGCCTTAAACATAAAGCTGGCTTTCCGCAAAAACCCTTCATGTCATTAATTATTCTAGTTAAGACTTGGTGAGTACCGTTGTACTCAATCTTGCCTTTGTTAATATATAGGTATGGGTCTTATAAGGCGCCATAATTCATTCCGGTAGAGGAACGGCTGCCAGGCCCGCCTTCCGCTAAAAAAAAGGTATAAAACTATTTAGTTATGCGACATTTATCGCTTTTGATATTAATCTGTGATGGGATCCGTATCAGCGTACTGATCTAGGGACTGATACAGGTGATCTCGAGACTTTCGAAAGAAGGTCGCCACAGGTTTCGCTATGTGGACGACACATGGCAGTGGGGCCCACATATAAGACATCGTCTCTCTCTCCTCTTTTTCTTCTCTCCTCTCTCCCATGGTCATCCCTCTCCTCCGGCAGGGTTGGGCCTCTTCCCCTCCGCCCGCCGCCCCCAATCTGCCCTCCTCGTAGCCAAGATAGCCTCCCACCGCAGCACCTCATCTCTACCCTCAACGGCACCGCGGAGACTGTAGCAAGGGGCGTCAACTTCGCCAACAGTACAGCAACCGGCGGCATCTTCCGCATGGGCGCCATCGGGCAGGCGCCACTTCGCCTGGCCACCGAGGTTGAGGGTAAAAAACACACATTTATTATTTTGGCTTTGATTGTTTCATATTTTGGAAAAAAGTAATTTTAAATATACCAGGGTGAGGGTTTGAATTTGAGAAGATTTTTGAAAGTCCTCATTTTTATATGTTTGAATTTTTTTGAGGGTGTTACAATTTCTGTGCTGGTTGGAGTTTACTACTGAGAGATTACGAGGATGCAAGAAAGAGTGAGAGGATGGTTAGAATTTATTATAGGCCCACACAAAAAGAAACCAGATAAGCGTGCAGACGTGCAGAGGCCCTAGCTAGGAAGCCGAGACGAGCAGCATAGGTAGCTGGCAACTGGCAAGCCCGTGCGCATTGTAGGCAAAGGCACAGCGGCGCGCACGCTCACACAGACTAAGACGGCAGCGGCCAGCCGGCCGGCCGGCCGGGTGCATATATATTTGTGGCTTGTTTGGATAGGGGCAGATTGAAGGGGAATGAAGAGGATTGAGTCTAAAATGAACTAATTTCCTCTTCAATCTCCCTCATTCCACTTTAATCTAGGAGTATCCAAACAAGGCCTTAAAGGGCGTCAAATCCGTGAATCGTCAGCTCTGTATATGACAGCTGAGCCACACTTGCTGTGGAAGAGTTCACAAATGGTGCTGGGAAGAGATTACACCGCCGCCCCCCCTCCACGCACACACACAGAGATTACCCTTAATTGCTCCAATTAAATTGCAATCTCATACAGCTTCAAAATCCATCCACTAGGTTGTTGTTTCAGAATTCAGATGAACAGTATATATCTTTTTTATGATTATGATACTACCATTACCAGTAGAAGTTAATAATGATTTTGAGTTTATGATGTCCAGCCTGTGCAAATATTGATGCTGGATTGAGGATTTGGGATTATCAGATGACTTTCAACCGGGAACAACTTCTGATAGATAGACTATCAGGAGTAGTTTAATTTAAAAAGAACGTACCACTTCTAATTGGTTGGAGATCAAGAACGGTTCTTAGTGTCTGTCTATCAGGAGAAGCTCCAGATTGGAACTTCTTTTGATACTATTACCATAAGATGTTTTATAGATCCGGCCGTTTGTGTGATGCAAAGATTCTAAAATCGTTTCTGATAGCAGCTTTTGAACTGATTGTGATAGGGATTTCTGTAATAGCGCCATGATGAAGACAAACAACATAGCTGATAAAAGTAAAATAGTAGTTTATAACTACTGCATATATCATAGTACAACACTTGACTGACATGAACATCTGTATAGTAGTGCCATAAACAAATACATAGCTGTAGTCCTGTGATACATGCAGTCAAACTATTTTTGCTTTTTATCAGGTATGCATGCCAATGTGCCACTACTGCAGAAATCTCTATCACAATTTTTGGACTAATTGCGATAGAGATTTCTATAGAAGTACCATAAAGACATACACAGCTGATAAAGAAGTAAAAATAGCTAGACTGCATGTATCATAGAACTGCATTTATTTTTCACTTTCGTAGTAGCTAGCTAGTGTCATATATAACTAAAAATAGTTTGACTGCATGCATCCCACCGAGAGAGATGGATGATGTAAAGCCAAAATCCATCGTCTTTTCACGCTGTGTTGCAAGAGGAATGACCTTCCCACGGCTCACCACATGCATAGCAGAAATGGAAGCCACACCTGCATGCATGAAAACCATGAGCTATATCTCAATTTGATGCATGTGCAACAAGAAGTTAGTTTGTAATTTCACCTGCAAGTCATGTGCGCGCATCCGTCGTGCCTTTCGACGATGAACTTGCAGCGGGGGCACCTCGTCCACCTGTTCCCGTTGGCCATCTCCAGCACCAGCAAGTCCTCCTTCCTCCTGTCCTCAGGTGCTAATTGCATATACTGGAGGCAGCTAACGCCAGCGTGCCACGGCACTCTGCACTGTGCACAGAACAGCCTCCTGCACACCAGGCACTCCGACTCTGGGTTTTCACCGCCGCGGTCGTCCACCATGATCTCCGAGCAGTCGTTGAAGGGGCAGTAGCAGACTTTGGTAGACCACCCGAGCACCATGGACATGCACAGTGCGGCGCACCAAGCCTCGAAAGCCTCCCTGGATAGGATGCCTTGGCAGAGCTCGGGATCAAGGAGGCTGCCGCAGTCCTCCCCAGGACATTTGACGCCGGATATCCCTTCCTGGACCTTAGCGCTGATGTAGCGGGCGAGGCAGGCGGCGCAGAAGGCGTGCGTGCAGCCGCTACTGGCGCGGAGCACGTCCGATGGCGACACGTGGTCCAAGCAGATCTTGCAGATCTCGGCATGATGTGCGGTCGTCGCAGCCGCAGTTGCAAGAGGTGGAGGCGAGGAGGAGGAGGCGGAGGGGCAGCACTCAGTTACGGCAACAGCGGGCGTCTCCGCAGTTGCTGCGTAATTGGTGGCAGTGTGGACGGCGCTATCAAGCTGCGGCATGAGCGATGCAATTGCCGCCATGGCAGAGGAAACAATCACCTCTTGGAGCTGGAGTTCCGTGGCCAGCTCCTCGTCGGGTACAGCCAAGAGCCCGGTGGCGTCGGCTTCTTCGTTTCTTCCTTCGCAGAGTGCTATCAAGTTGGCGACCAAGAGGTCGGCGTTGGCGCCACAAGACACGGCAGCCATCTATCAGCTTGTCAGTTTTGTTGCGACAAAGGGGGATGGATATGATGGAACAAGTTCAAGGGCCAACTCTGCTTCCGGGTTAGTTCTGCAGAACTGATGGATTCTATATATAGAGTAGCAGAACTGTACGGCGAGGTCGTAGCTGCTAGTGTTTCAGATGACAACCACATGCTCCCTCCTTCAAAAAAAAAAAAAGTCGTTTTAGACTTTAAATTGTCCTAAAAAGAAGGCCGTTGTCGCTTTTCAATACAACTCTATCTCTGTCTCTCTCCTCCTCTGTCCCTCCTCGTTTCCTGTGCGCTCTCTACTTTTTTATCCCTCCTTAATCCCTGTGCCAAACACCTAAAACGACTTCTTTTTTTGACGGAGGGAGTAGTGACCAATTAGCTAGATATATAAAGTCAGATATTTTTACTTATTATTAAAAAACGCGTTCCTTCTCCCACAGGCATCGAATATTGCAAGGACGATGTATGTATCTTTTGAAAAGAAACTGAAGGTAATGCTTTTCTCTCGTCTTCCCTTATATTAGCCTTTTGCTTTCTTCACGACCAAGCAAATAGAATAGTTGCTTCGATCGATCCACATTGCGGGAACCTGGATACGTACATTACTTGCTTGCTGAGATAGTGCGCTTGCGACTTGTAACTGAAAGCCACACAGGTGCATTACTAGCTCGTAGGTTGGTTCCAGCGTGCAAGCAAGACATTAACAAGTAGTGGTCATGTGCTTGATTTGCACAGTTATGGTGATCACCGGACTTCTAAAGCCTAGCTAATAGCTACGTGACAAAGCTTGGCATATGGTTGGCTTCCTTACAAATAATTGAATGTGCTGCATAAATGAACAAGTCTTTTTTTTTTTTGAAAGGGCTATATAGGCACATCGATCGGTTTAATTTATATTGTCGCAGATGCCACAACAATTAGTGAAATAAAAGTCAAGCATAGCGGTAGATAATGTTTGGGGACTTATCCATGCCAGCTTCTATTACAGATGAATCCGTGCCAGCTCCAGTTACACCGGCACGGATGAGTTGACATGGATAAGTATTTTTCTAGCAGTGCCTATATACAGTTCAAGTCATGTTTTTATTTTGTTTGGAGTTCTATTTTTGTTCTTGTGCTTAAGATATATATGGACTCTTCCCTCTTATTCCAAGACATACTAAATCTGGACTAATTAGATTATTTATTTCTCTTGATTAACGTTGGAATCCTCTCAAAGAGACTAACTATATATTTTCGGGTTAGTACAGGGATCTCCTCATACTGACAAATTAGATAGTCTATATCTATACTATAAAGGACGACGCATTTGACGGTCATACAAATCTTACGTGTTACTCTTACCCCTCCAACACAGTCGGATTTTATTTTATGATGATCAGAAGCTCTAGATTAATCTAAAGAGTCCATGTTGACTGGATCACTTCTACACCGTCGGATTTTATGATGATTAAACGCCATAGATTAATCTAAAGAGTCCATGTTGATTACATATCTAATTTAGTTATTCTTACACCTCTTACACCGTCGGATTTTATGATGATCGAACGCTCTAGATTAATTTAAACAGTCCATGTTGATTACATCTCTAATTTAATAATTTTTTAAAACACGTGCCTCCGGCACATGCCCTTCCGCTAGTCATACAGACATATATGAAGTTACATATTTACTATTATTACAAACGCGTTCCTTCTATGGCAATCAAAGAATATTGGAAAGACGTATAAAACAAATATTGGAAAGACGATGTAACTTTCTGAAAAGAACTAAAGATAATGCCTTTTTGCAGTCTTTCCCTTGATGCCTTCTTCAATATCAAGCAAACCGCTTGACCTTCTTCAATTGATCCACATTGGGGGAACCTGGATAAAGTAAATATATGTGACAAAGCTTGGCATATGCTGGTTTCCTGACAAAAAAAAAATTGAGAAACATTAATTCGTGTGCTTAGTGTGGTTTAATATAAAGACACTGGCAACCTAATCACACACCCACATAATTTGACAAGTTTGAGGCTTTGAGAAGGGAATTCTACCCCGTAACATGAAGCGCCGTTAATGTTTCCTTCCTTTAGATTATCTTCTTGCTTCTGCAGAGTCTGGTTTATTTTTGTCATATTAGGGGGTGTTGTAGTTCATTTAGCAAATTTTTTTCACCCATCATATTGGATGTTTGGACACATGCACGGAGTATTAAATGTAGAAAAAATAACTAATTACACAGATGGAGTGTAATTTCGCGAGACGAATCTAATGACCCTATTTAATCCATAATTTGCAACAGTGATGCAACAGTGTGGCAATACCTTGTACACAACATCCCAACCCATAACATCACCTGAGTCTACCTCCAGGAACCTAGAGGATTCACACTTTGGACAGTACTTTGCTTCCGCATATTCTTCCTAAATAAGATGCATCCCTTCGGACATGCATGCATCTGCTCATATGGCATCTTAAGTGCACCAACGAGTTTCTGTGCCTCATACATGCTCTTGGCAGAATGTGACCACTCGGAAGCAGGCTGACAAAAACTGTCAAATAACATCGAAGGCGTCTCGACCCAGGCTAAACTGGGACTTATGGCCATTAGGCGTGCAATGGCATCCCAGCTGAGAAACATTGGTATGCCCGTAAAGGGGTTGTTGTGCCGCAGACAACATGTCATAATACGCTTTGCGGTTGCCTCTGCCTCCTCCTCCCTACGTTCTTCATCGAAGTGTGCTTCATGATAGTCATTTAACATGTCTGCTA
The DNA here is from genome assembly GCA_015476505.1 of Urochloa ruziziensis. Lineage (NCBI taxonomy): Eukaryota > Viridiplantae > Streptophyta > Magnoliopsida > Poales > Poaceae > Urochloa > Urochloa ruziziensis. Next base: position 6,294,041 of record CM027124.1, on the reverse strand, counting down.
CCCCGGCATCAGCATCATGATCCTCGATGCATTGTCTCATGACCTCGTCTCTCACGCGGTCGGCTGCACCATGGTAGGTCCACCTGGTATGGTCTCTCGTAAATCCATACTTGCAAAGATGCTATGTCATGACCTGCTTGTATGTCGACGCGTTTTCCACATTTGCTGCAGGGACACCAAGTGGTAGACGCTCCTCTAACCTTTGCAAATGCTTGATCCAAGAAAGACTCAGTCTTCTCAATCCTATCCAAGGTCAAGTTACCCCCACAGGACCAGCCCGTGTACATCCACTCACGGTCATCCACCTCTAACATATCAACGAGTAAAATAAAAATCAATTGCATCTACACGATGATTATACTACATAGCAGGGTTAAGATAGTTTCTAATCCCACCTGAGGATGCGTAGCTGGGGTTAGTTTCCATGCTCTACTCCGATTCGAGACAAAATTTCGACAGCATCTCCCTGCTGTTCTCCAAATACACGTCCCGGCAGGGAGATTGTGTATCCGGAGAACAACGGGGAGATGATGCCGAAATTCTGTCTCGAATTGGAGTAGAGCATGGAAACTAACCTCAGCTACACAGCCTTGAGTTGTCCAAAAAATATGGACAATTCGAAACATATACGGTCATAGATATGCAAAGATCTGCATATTTCCAACCGTATCTCTTTCGAACGGGAGACACCTAACTCGGTTACGTGATCTAAGAACATGATACGGAAAGAGGGGTCTTTTATACCACACCTTGCTGTCCTGCAAAGTGACGAGTTGAGGACGGCGCAACAGCCTCTCCTAAAAAGAAAAGAAAAAAATAATGTCAAAAATTGAAAATTTTGGCAGCACCGCACTACAGGAGAAACAACTTTCGGTCCCCTCTCCCTTAGAACCGTAGGGCGGAGCCGGTACTAAAGGTCCCCTTTAGTACCGGCTCCAAGCAACAGTGCCAAAATGTCAAGTTATACCGCTGGTAAGACCAGCCGGTACTAAGACCAGCCGGTACTAACGTGCATCACTGTCCCCACCCACCAACGGGCAGATGACACGTTAGTACCGGCTGGTGTTACCAACCGGTACTAACTTGACCGTGCCAAGTTAGTACCGGCTAGTAACACCAGCCGGTACTAACCGTCAAAGTTTAGTACCGGCTCGTGTTACCAGCCGGTACTAACTTGGCACGGCTATATTAGCCCCTCTTCTTCCTCCCCGAGCTCAGACTGAGCTCGAGCTTCTTCCTCTCTCCATGGCATGCTAGGGGGGAGTTTTGCCCATTTTTTTCAAAATTTGTGAGGATTTCACTCATCTAAGTGCGTCAAAGGTTAGCAACTTCATCCTCTCTTCTTTCACGGTGTTTATTTTCGTTTTATGGTTTGTACATAGAGAAATTAATGATTTTAGGATGTGAGAGAATGTGCATATTTTTTTTATTTGTAGATATGTACAATCGATTCGTTGAGTTTAAAGAAGGTTTAGCAGATACTATGTATATGACATGTTTAGAGTAATTTTTTAAAGTTATTTTATAGTGACATTTGTACATATTATTAATCTAATTTTTAAATACGTCATGTCTTTTTATTTGTACATATTATTTGTATATTAATTTAAGATATGTGGAATTGTCTATTTCAATTTAGAGAAAGTGTTTACTAGATAGTTTGCATATGACACGTTTAGAGTTACTTTTTTCGAATTATTTTGCAGTGACATGTTATTATTCTGGTTTTTTAATTTTAATTAGAAATGTTATGTAATCTTTACTTCTAAGTTAATTTGTCATGGTAATACATTTTGAAGAAAATGTATTCTTTTGTTGAGAAATAAAAGGCTCGTGGTCATATCAATATGGCTTCCGCCGGAGGTAGTGGTACCAGTGATGGTGATCGTCGTTCGTCTCACGGGAAGGGTAAACTCCAGTAGTACCTAAAGAGAAATCGAAAAAAACCAGGACCTTGGGTGAAAGCACAACTTTCTTTCTTACAAAAGAAACACGAAAAATGTGTTGCAAGGGGTGAGGAACCTGGTTTCGATCTTGAAGATCTGTTGCGACGCTAGCCTCCATCACCACCAAACCAAGTTCCACCATCTGACGCATCAGGAAAAAATATATCAGAGCATCCTAGGATGGTTGAAGATCTAGGCCGTGTTGCATGTTTGAAGTGGAGAAATTTATGTTGCTTTGATTAAATTATGTTTGTAATGTTTATTTTTGAACCTTGATCCTTAAGGGTTTGAATTGGATGAGTCGCAGCAAAGATTGCATGGATCTATCGATCCGACCAAACTTGGTTGTACGGGTTGGATCAATAGACCGCCCTAGGGTTGCGTTGAGAGAAGCTGATAAGTGAATGGGTCGATTGATCCGATCGATAGAAGAAGAGGCAGTCGGAGCATTGCTATATCCTTCGATCAATCATGGAGGGCTAGCTAAGATCAAACGTGCGGATCGTTTGATCCGATCGAAGCATGGAGGCTGCGGTCGGAGCATTGCTATATCCTCTGATCAATCATGGAGGGCTAAGATCAAACGTGCGGATCCATTGATCCGATCGAAGCATGGAGGCGTGGTCAGGAGCATTAGTGTATGGTTCGATCGATGATCATGGGATGAGAAAAAGCGCGCGGGTTGATTCATCCGATCGATTGAAGAGCATGTGGTCGGAGCATTGCGCAATCGTCTGAGCGAAGATCAGCGAGGAGGGTTGCATAGATCGCTTGGTCCGACCGACGGTCAGGTGATTGGATCGGATGATACGACCGGTGCGCCGCGGGGAGAAAGGAATGAACGGATCGATTGATCCGACCGACGGTTAGATGGTTGGATCGGATGATCCGACAAGTGTTGATGGCGTCATCAGCAACGACCAGTGTTAATGTTTCATTTTTGAACCTTGATCGTGTTGCATGTTAGAGTTTTGAAATATATATTTATGTTCAATAAATTGTGTTGAATCAATTTTGAAATGGGAACTTTAATATTGCAGATGGACCGGCAATGGATGTACGGCGGCCGAGCCACATCAGCGTGGATTAATGGCCTAGAATCTTTTCTCAATGCAGCAGAGGCTAACAGATCACCAAATGGTTTAATGTTCTGTCCGTGCAGTGTTTGCCAGAATATGAAGGAATACAAGAAAAGGGATACTCTATGGTCCCATATTTATGATAGAGGTTTCATGAGAAGCTATAACGTTTGGACCAAACACGGTGAACATGGAGTTATGATGGAAGATAATGAAGAAGATGATGATAACAATGACATTCCAGACTGGGCATTTCTTCATGAAGTTGGTGGCTTTCAAGATGAACCAATGGACGAGTGTGAAGCAAATGTTGCACAAGAGGAGCCACCAGACGAGCTAGGTCAGGTGTTGGTTGATGCACAGAAAGACAGTGAAACTGCGAAGGAGCAGAAGAAGTTTGAGAACATGTTAGAAGATCATCGAAAGCTATTGTACCCTGGTTGCAAACCGGAGCAGAAGAAGTAGGGTACAAGCGCTAGAGATGCTGAAATAGAAGGCAACTAATGGTGTCACCGACAAGGGATTCGGTGAGCTATTAACCATTGTAAAGAACATGCTTCCTGAGGGTAACGAGCTGCCGTCGACAACATACGAAGCTAAAAAGATGGTTTGCCCACTTGGATTGGAGGTACAGAAGATTCACGCATGTCCTAATGATTGTATCCTGTATCGTGGCAAGGAATACGAGAACTTGCAATCTTGTCCAGTTTGCAAAGCAATGCGGTATAAGATCAGGCGAGACGATCCTGGTGATGTTGACGGGCAGCCAGTCAAGAAGAGAGTTCCTGCAAAGTTGTTGTGGTACTTCCCTGTAATATCACGTCTGAAACGCTGTTCAAGAACAAAGATAACGCTAAGTTGATGCGGTGGCACAAAGAAGATCGTAAGGAAGACGGTATGATGAGACACCCCGCAGATGGGGCCCAGTGGAGAAACCTTGGACCGAGAGTACCCTGAATTTGATAAAGACCCAAGGAACATAAGATTGGTCTTAGTACTGATGGGATGAATCCGTTCGTTGAGTTTGGCTGCAATCATAGTACATGGCCAGTGCTGCTATGTATCTACAACCTTCCTCCTTGGTTGTGCATGAAGCGGAAGTTCATCATGATGCCGTTGCTCATAGAAGGGCCAAAAGAACCTGGCAATGACATTGATGTGTTCCTGCAACCCTTGATTGATGATCTCTTACTGCTATGGAAGGAAGAAGGCATACAAGTTTGGGATGAGTATAAACAGGAATCTTTCGACCTCCGAGCTTTGCTTTTCGTAACCATCAATGATTGGCTTGCACTTGCAAAGCTGTCGGGACAATCGAACATGGGATACTGCGCTGCACCCACTGTCTAGAAGAAACAGATAGCGTTTACTTGAAACATTCTAAGAAATGCATATACATGGGCCATCGCCGATTCCTTCCTGCCGATCATCCCTAAGAAAAGAAGGGAAACATTTTCAAAGACAGTCCGAAACTCGACCTAAGCCTTTGTTTCGTAATGGAAAACGTGTGTTTTCGATGATCAAGGATGTGAAGATGTATTTGGAAAGGGTCACGGTAGCCAACCTGTTCCTAAGGATGACCATGGACATGCTCCAATGTGGAAGAAAAAGTCTATATTGTGGAACCTACCATATTGGCAAGTCTTACAGGTTCGCAACACAATTGATGTGATGCATCTGTCGAAGAATCTTTGTGTGAACATACTAGGCTTCCTAGGAGTGCATGGTAAGAAGTCTAAAGACACAATGGCAGCAAGACGCGACATGCATGAGCTGACACAACGACAAGGCTTGGAACCCGAAAAGAGAGACAAAGGACGTCACTATTTGAATCCTGCCAGCTACAATCTCAGCAAAGAGGAGAAGGAAATTATGTTTGCTTGCTTGAACAGTATCAAGGTCCCGACAGGATACTCCTCGAATATACAAGGCATAATAAACGTGCAGGAGAAGAAAATCCTAAACTTGAAGTCTCATGACTGCCACGTCCTGATAACACAATTACTTCCTGTTGTACTGAGGGGTGTTCTACCAGAGAATGTAAGGTTGGCAATCGTAAAGCTTTGTGCGTTCATGAATGAAATTTCACAGAAGGCCATAAATCCAAAGAATCTGATAAAGCTACAGAAAGACATTGTCGAATGCCTTGTAAGCTTCGAGATGATCTTCCCACCTTCCTTCTTCAACATAATGACACACCTGCTGGTTCATATTGTGAATGAAATTACTATCTTGGGTCCTGTTTTTCTACACAATATGTTTCCTTTGAGAGGTTCATGGGAGTCTTGAAGAAGTACGTTCGCAACCGTTCACGGCCAGAAGGATGCATTGCCAAGGGCTACGTAACAGAGGAGATCATTGACTTTTGCGTTGACTTTATTCCTGGTCTCGATCCGATTGGGCTCCCGGTTTCACACCATGAGGGGCGACTAAAGGGAAAAGGCACACTGGGAAAGAAATCTGTTATGGACATCCCGTATAGTGAAATCAGCAAAGCAAACTTCACGGTTCTTATGAATTCATCCAAGGTGGCTCCGTATATTGACGAGCACATGAATATTTTACGGTCCGCAAATCCGGAGAAAAAATCTTGGTTGGATTACACGGCAACATATAAAACCTTTTGAAGACTGGTTCAGGAGAAAATTATTGGGTAACGACAGTTGATCAAGAAGTTCAGTGGCTGGCTAGAGGACCATCGAACACAGTCCATCGATACCAAGGGTACGAAATCAATGGGTATACATTTTACACAACAGCTCAAGACAAAAAAAGTACCAACCAAAATAGTGGTGTCCGTATGTGTGTAGGAAACAGTATTGAGAAAAAGGACAACTACTATGGTGTCATAGAGGAGATATGGGAGCTTGAATATGGACCCATAGTCGTGCCTGTGTTTCGTTGCCAATGGGTGGCTGGAGGAGCCGTAATCAAGGACCGGTATTGGATGACCATAGTGGACCTTCTGAAAACTGGATATAAAGATGATCCATTCGTTCTAGCCAAAGATGTGACACAATTGTTCTATGTGAAGGACATGTCAAGCAACCAAAGAAAAAAACCACTGATAAGTCACAAAACAGGCCGGAAAATAAGTCAGAAGATGAGCCAAACGGCACATAGTTCTTCCAGGTAAAAGAAAAGTTGTTGGAGTTGAGGATATTTCAGACAAGTCAGAAGATTATGACCAGATCGATGATGGTCCTCCATTTTCAGTTGATGTTGACCCCAGCATCCTCTTATCTAAAGAGGACACGCCTTACTTACGTCGCGATCACGTCCAAGGAACTTTCGTGAGAAGAAAGATTATCCACAATGTAATAGATAATGATGAGTAGTTTTAAGTTATGTAATAATGTAAGAACTGTGTCATATTTGTCTCAATTCTTGAGACTGTTCGTGGAATTGTGACACAATATCATCAAAATACAATATTATATTTTTGCATGGTAGAAATATTTTTTACTTCCATTAATTTCGAATTACTAGGATCGTTGAAACAGTAAATTAGAAACAACTAACAAAGTTTCTTTAAATTGATGAAATCATTGTATAGAATATTACTGATAATAGTGTTGTATATTTTTGCATGGTTGAAAATCTGATGTTTTCAATTTATTACGAATAACACAAATATAACCACGTATATATCCTATTAGTTAGATATAATTGCTACTAATTGCTAAAGGTACTTATTGTGCTAATTAATATTTTTGTTGTGTGCCTATAATTAACAGTATGCTAACAAATTTAATTCTCTAATTTTACTTTATTGTGCTAATTATGTAGCATAAAATAAGTATAAACATAATTTTATAAAAAGAAAAATGAAAAAGAAGAGAAAATGGGCGAGACAAGTTAGTACCGGCTAGTTCCCCCAGCCGGTACTATCCTGCCTCCCCAATTTTCGATTCCCGCACTACGTGGCAGGTTAGTACCGGCTGGGGGACTAGCCGGTACCAACTTGTGCAGATTAGTACCGGCTGCCTCCCCAGCCGGTACTAACCTGTCCCCGTGCCAAGTTAGTACCGGCTGGAGAGACCAGCCGGTACTAACGTGCCCCCTATAAAACCACCGCCCTCTTCCCCAATACTTAGCGAAAATCACTTCGTCGTCTCCTCCGCTGCGACACCCCTTCCTCTCCCTCGCGCCGTCTCCGCCGCCCCGCCCTTCGTCGTCGTCCCCGCTGCCGGCGCCCGACGCCCCGCGCCGCTCGTCGTCGACCGCCCCTCGGCGCGCACGTCGTCGTCGTCCCCGCCGCGCCGTCGTCCCCGCGCTGTCGTCCCCGCCGCGCCGTCGTCCCCGCGCCAGCGCCGCCGCCGTCCCCGCGCCGTCGTCCCCGGGCCAGCGCCGCCGCCATCCCCCGCGCCAGCGTCGCCGCCGTCCCCCGCGCCGGAGGCCACTTGAGGGAATACTGATCGAATCGCACTGAGGGAAAGGTTAGGTCAGTAACTCATCTGTTGACCTATCGATCCGACCGGAGGCACTTGTACTGGTCGGATCAATCAACCCGTGGTTTTCACTCAACAACGGTCGGAGCATAGGCGATCAATCCGACCGGTGCTTTTCATGTGCAGTCGGATCAATCGACCCGTGTATTTTTCGCTGATTCGATCTGTTGCTTTTTTTCATTTTTTATGTAATTAATATTAAAATATTAGAAAATAGTAGAAAATACTAGAAAAATAGTAGGAAATGCTAGAAAATTAGTAGAAGATACTAGATAATGTTTGGACATGTAACGTGCCCAGCGGGACGTCAGCACTTCACAGTGCTGACGTCAGCGCTTTTTTCATTTTTTTTATGTAATTAATATAAAATATTAGAAAATAGTAGAAAATGCTAGAAAATAGTAGGAAATGCTAGAAAATTTGTTGAAGATACTAGATAATGTTTGGACATGTAACGTGCCCAGTGCTGACGTCAGCGCCTTTTTCATTTTTTTATGTAATTAAGATAAAAATATTAGAAAATAGTATAAAATGCTAGAAAATAGTACGAACCGCTAGAAAATAGTATAAAATGCTAGAAAATTAGGGGAAAATACTAGACAATATTTGAGACTTAATATTTTTTTATTGTCAGTGAAAATTGATCCTTTCAATAACAACGAAGACTACATGCATGAGATCATTCGAGGTGGCGGTGGCTCGTACGTACCTCCCGTTGAGAATGAAGAAGGACCTGAGGACGATGGCAGACAGTATTTGAACTTGAATTCTGATGTGGAGGGAGATAGTAATCATGAGCAAGGTAGTGATGAGGAGGAAAATCAAGAAAATGTTGAGGAAACCGTGGTAAGACAAATTTGATTCTTTCTATGTACATACATTAAATATTATTTTTACATGTATTAATTAGTTGATATATATTTTTGCAGACAGCAGAATCGATGAAGAAAAAACGGAAACGTGGATCTAATAGGAAGATGGAAGGTCATACGACCATCACGGCAGTGGCTGATAACGGCGAGCCGACACACCCTCCTGGCGTCAAGACAACGTTTGTAAATCAAGTGGGCGCTCTTGTGAGGGAAAACGTGCCCATAAAGTACAAGCTATGGAAGAGAACGAAATCAAGTGACAATGAAGAAGATATTGTTCCACTTTCGGAGAAAGCTATGTTATGGAAAGAGATAAAGGATCATTTCTTCTTTCCGGAGGGAAAAGAAGATAAAGTGATGAAATGGGCTTTTCAGAAGATGGCTATTCAATTCCAGACCTTCAAGAAGAAGTTGGTTCGAGAGTTTGTCAAAAAGGATCTTACTCCAGATTTCGAGAAACATTACAAGAAGCAACAACTTTGGTGGAATGAATTCGTGCAGAATAAGACGTCGACAGACAGCGAGGCACGATCACAACAAGCCAAAGAAAATTCAAGCAAAAGGACAAGCAGCTATAATCTAGGGCCTGGCGGTTATGCGGTTGCGATTTCGAAATGGGAAGGATGGAGGCAGGTCTAATTGAAAAGGGGATCGTACCGCAGACCTTGTGTTGGCCAAAACGAGCAAGATATTACTTCTATGCTCATGGAGGCACACTAGACCCGGATACTAGGTTGTTTGTGACTAGCGATGCACTACGAGAGGCTACCCAAAGACTCCAAGAGGCAATGAGGCGTGTGGAAGATGGAACTTTCCGGCAAAACAGAGAGAAAGACGAGCTGACTTACGCTCTTGGAAATCCAGAACACACTGGACGGAACCGAGGCATGGGCGTAGTTCCATGGAAACATGGCTTTGCTGAAGATCTTGAATCGTACCGAAGCAGATGCAGAAGCAAGGCAGCGGCGGCAGAGAATTTCCGTGCTCTAGAAGAGCGGATAGCTTCTCTTGAGGCAGTAGTAAGCCATCGCTCGGTACAACCAGCTCCCAACTTGGAAATCAGTCCCGCCTCCCAGCGTCGTAGCAGTGTCGGTGACGCAGAGCAACCACGTCTGTACCCCGTTGATTCCATCACTGTGAGTACCAAATGTGAGCTCTGTATCCTGTTGGGAAAAAGCTCAAAGTTTGTGCTGAGGGTTTAGTGGAACTACCTGTACAAGGGGAGATATTGCATTGCCGGACGATTCCTGAAGGATACGCCAACGTCCAGATTGATCGGTTGAAAGATGGCTGGGATGATGTGGAGCTCCCAATCCCTTTAGGTCCAGAAGAAACAGAGCTACAACATGCCGTAAGCACATGGGTCGCTTGGCCAAAACGTGATATAAGATTGGTGCAAGGCGCCACAGGTTCCCCTTAGAGCTCCAGACAAAGATCACCAAAGCCAGCTGACAAGAATCAAAGCGGTGGTCCACCTTCTCCACCAGCTGCATGGGACACCAGCATGGATCCGCCGTCACCAGCAGCACACAACGACCTAGCCCCGCCATCACCAGCAGCACACAGCGACCCAGCCCCCGCCATCACCAGCAGCGCACAGCGAGCCAACCCCGCCATCACAAGCCGCAGAACAGCGAGAGAGGAAGGCACACACGATACCTTCGAGCCAGCCACCTTCTAAGCGGTAGAGCAAGAAGAAAGAGAAGGTTATGGACGTGGAAGAGGAAGTTGACCCAGTTCGAGCCTTCTTCGATGCACAGAAGGAGAAGAGGATGGCTTTGAAAAAGAAGTTAGAAATAGATCCAGTTGGGAAAGCATACTTCATGAAAGAGATGACCACGCCAAGGGAGAAACAGAATGAATCGGATTATGATCGGCAGATCAGAAAGTTCCACGCCAACCCCAAGAACCTAAAAAGAAATGGAAAGCCGATTCCCCAGCTCGGAGAACAATCACAACAATCGATCGCTCCGTTGGTAGTGCGGAATGAGGAACGTCCAAATGAATCAATAGATCCGATGACCATGGCTGAGATGATAATTCTAACGGATTTGACAGAGGCTCAGTTGTTAGGGAATGCCGTACTAGAAAAAAAAGGTCGAAAGAAGTTTGTACTAGGTGAGCCTCTCATATGGACAGAGTTATTACCCTATCTACAAACGAGAATGGCCGCGTTGCACAAGTGGTATATGGTCCATTCTAAAAACGGAATGACGATGTTCCCAGCTCGGATAAGAGACGATCATTTTTTGCGGGGAAATGGCCAGGTATGGGTCGAGTTTGAGGCACTTTATGATTTGTACCATCAAGATGCTCTTCACAAGTGCCTCATAAGTGTATGGTGCATGTAAGTGTTTCTGCTCGTCTTATTATTTTATTTTAATCGTTCCTTGTTTGTTGACTAATCCTTAACTGATTTTGTGGTTTTATTTTTCCGTAGGCAAAAAATTAAAATTGCCCGCCAAAGAAACTTCCATAACATCGATTTCCTGGACCCCGATGTTGTACACGAGGAAACCGTCGCATCACGTTCTTGTCAAGTGGTCGACATTATATATAGAGGCCTGCGTAAGCAAATCATGTGTCCATTCATTCTGTTGCCATACAATCATCAGTGAGTCTTTCGTCACTTTTTCAATACCATCAGAATAATGCTAATTAATAACTATTATAATCAACATTAATTGGTTGGTTTTGTGAATGTATATGAACAGCTTTCACTGGATACTCTTTGCTATTGAGATGGAAACCCATACGGTCTGGATCTATGACTCGTTGAGGCAAGATAGATCCATGTACGAAAACCTCATCAACTTGATCAACAAGGCGTGGGCTTGCTTCTTCGAAAAACACTTAAAAATGAAAGTCGAGCCTCTTCGATTTAGGAGTGACCAAACGGTATTCAGAGATTCTTACCTCTTTTGTCATTTGAAATAAACATTTAATTATTCTATGCCATAACTCATTTCCCTATAGTGCATGAGACAGGAAAAAGGTAACAACTTGTGTGGTTACTACGTATGCGAGTGGATCGATAACTTCGTAAGTGAAAAGGGACAAATGTCGGCAGAAGCATCCACGGTACGTGAGCACAATCAATTCTGCTAATTAATTTTAATTTATTATTGTTTTATTCTCACGTTTATATCTGGAAATGTTTAGAGTAATTTATTATTGTTTCATTCTAATATGTAATTTTTTAAAATTATTTTTTTTAAAATGTTACAGAAATGGTCCATGAAAGAAGATCTCATCGAAGTCGCTCGGGTCAGGGCAATTCAAGAATCTATGTGCGGATTCCTGCTCGATGAAGTCATCGATAAAAACAGAGAATTCTATGGCGATCCCTACGAAAGCGTCGCAGCAGCTGATGTCGATGCTGGCATACAAGTGTAGTTTGTAATATCTAGAATAAAACATGTATTTTGTTGGATCTTTCAAGTATTAGTAGTAAACTTTATAGATGTATGTATGTATATATGTATATAATATTAATGCGATATCGGCGTAATATAAATACGTGCAATGCAGTAGTACAGGTACGTATAGCCGGATTCGGTATAAATACGTATGCAAATACGCATAAAACCAAAAAGAATAGAAAAGGAAATAAATAAACGAAAAAAAGAGGTTAGTACCGGCCCGCCAGGCCCCGTGCGGGGTGTGGTGGGTTAGTACCGGCTGGTGATACCAGCCGGTACTAACCGGCGCACGTTAGTATCGGCTAGCTGCGACCGGTACTAATGTGCGCCACGTTAGTACCGGACCTTTAGTACCGGCCACAGCGACCGGTACTAACCCGTCCTGTGACCGGTACTAAAGGTCAATTTTCCTGTAGTGACCTCCCCGTCTTTAAACTATTACCCTCTTATTTAGCTCTCGAGTAGTGATTGTCCAAGTAGACCCAGATAAAGTAATAAATTGGTTTAAGTTGGTGCAATTATTCATCCAACCAAACACTAGGATCACTATCTATCTCGAACCATTCCATACATTAACAAAATTGTACATGCAACCAAACACACCGTGAAATTTTTTTTTGTCTTAATTGACCAGAGAATTTTTCCCATAGTGACTAACTAGCTGTAGATTTCCCGATTAATACAGGGATCCATGACAGTGCACAATTAGGTGCTCAGTTACGGATTTACTTCTTACAAATGCATTTCTTCTCTGATAATCAGCCGATACTGCAAGGACGATGCATCTTTCTGAAAAGAAACTGGAGATAATGTCTTTTGTCTTCCACTTGAGATATGCTTTCTTCGAGACAAAGCAAAGACCTTGACTTGCTTCGATTGTCCACATTGCTGGAACCTGGCTAAAATACAGGATGAGAATCTGAGATAGTGCGCTTGCGACTTGTAACTGAAAGCCAGTTGCATTAATTATAGGTTGATTCCAGGATCCAAGACTCGAAGCTTGTGTTTGATTTGCAATAGCCTAATGTCAGTTATGTTTACTAAAACTATATTTTCCTATGCGAAGGATCAAAATGTAACCGGCTAAATGGGAGTCAAAAAAAAAAAATTTCTCGAGATCTTTGGCATATATATCCTAAATTTGACAAGACACGCCTCTCTCTTCTAACCACCAAAATCTGGCAAGCTAACTATTGATGTAACATATCATAATTTAGTACATACAAAAGTCTCAAATTTTATTTCTTTTTGTTTGAATAGTTTGCATTCAAATAAAACATGGTTATGGTCAAACTTACCATTCCCCTCAATTTCAAAGTTACTAAATTAGTTTTTGTGCATTAAACATGATCATCATGCATACTTGATTGATTAATATTTTCAAGTGATGTTTAAATTTGATTCTAAATTCAAATTCAAACTAAATCTGCATTATTTCTAATTTAAAAAACTATAGCTACTCCTCCAGAAAACCTAACAAATATATTATATAAATATATTTTGCTGATTGTGTGCAATATTTGTGTGCTTGTTTGGAGTCCTTGGTCCTTTGTTTACTTCTCTGTATGAGAATTGAATTTGAACAATAATTCATAATTTAGTTCTATAAGGAAAACTCATATATTTTGCCTGCACTGACATGGACGTAATCACGTGTACGACCAAACCTAGTATGACCTTGAGACCTAAATCTTTATTTTTACCTATTTCTAAAATAAATAGTATTTTTTCCTCTAATTTTTTATTTGGTCCAACTTGTATCATTGATGGGTGGGCCTCAAACGCATACCATAAACACTAATCAACAACACTAGATCTTAACCTATACGGATCTAACCAAACAACAAAATATATATTCTTTTTCCACCATAGTCGGCATCGTGTTCCAAAGGAGGAACGTTATCATCATCACAGTCATTGCCTAAACGTAATCGCTCAAGTAATTCTATGTCCTTCGCATTCCGAACCTCATCTCCGGCATCCTCGTCAACAAGCCTTTCACTGTCTACTTTCATTCCGATGGCTTCGGTTAAGTCTATCTCAAATCTCCCTTCTAGCCCATCTTCTTGGAAGAACTCTCCGTCATATGTGTTTGGGTCTATGTTGTAATACTGCAAGGACGATGCATCTTTCTGAAAAGAAACTGGAGATAATGTCTTTTGTCTTCCACTTGAGATATGCTTTCTTCGAGACAAAGCAAAGACCTTGACTTGCTTCGATTGTCCACATTGCTGGAACCTGGCTAAAATACAGGATGAGAATCTGAGATAGTGCGCTTGCGACTTGTAACTGAAAGCCAGTTGCATTAATTATAGGTTGATTCCAGGATCCAAGACTCGAAGCTTGTGTTTGATTTGCAATAGTCTAATGTCAGTTATGTTTACTAAAACTATATTTTCCTATGCGAAGGATCAAAATGTAACCGGCTAAATGGGAGTCAACAAAATATTTTCTCGAGATCTTTGGCATATATATCCTAAATTTGACAAGACACGCCTCTCTCTTCTAACCACCAAAATCTGGCAAGCTAACTATTGATGTAACATATCATAATTTAGTACATACAAAAGTCTCAAAATTTTATTTCTTTTTGTTTGAATAGTTTGCATTCAAATAGAACATGGTTATGGTCAAACTTACCATTCCCCTCAATTTCAAAGTTACTAAATTAGTTTTCGTGCATTAAACATGATCATCATGCATACTTGATTGATTAATATTTTCAAGTGATGTTTAAATTTGATTCTAAATTCAAATTCAAACTAAATCTGCATTATTTCTAATTTAAAAAAACTATAGCTACTCCTCCAGAATAACAAATATATTATATAAATATATTTTGCTGATTGTGTGCAATATTTGTGTGCTTGTTTGGAGTCCTTGGTCCTTTGTTTACTTCTCTGTATGAGAATTGAATTTGAACAATAATTCATAATTTAGTTCTATAAGGAAAACTCATATATTTTGCCTGCACTGACATGGACGTAATCACGTGTACGACCAAACCTAGTATGACCTTGAGACCTAAATCTTTATTTTTACCTATTTCTAAAATAAATAGTATTTTTTCCTCTAATTTTTTATTTGGTCCAACTTGTATCATTGATGGGTGGGCCTCAAACGCATACCATAAACACTAATCAACAACACTAGATCTTGACCTATACAGATCTAACCAAACAACAAAATATATATTCTTTTTCCACCATAGTCGGCGTCGTGTTCCAAAGGAGAAACGTTATCATCATCACTGTCATTGCCTAAACGTAATCGCTCAAGTAATTCTATGTCCTTCGCATTCCGAACCTCATCTCCGGCATCCTCGTCAACAAGCCTTTCACTGTCTACTTTCATTCCGATGGCTTCGGTTAAGTCTATCTCAAATCTCCCTTCTAGCCCATCTTCTTGGAAGAACTCTCCATCATATGTGTTTGGGTCTATGTTGTAATCTTCATTTATTTGGGACAGGTAGTTTACCGTGCGGCAATACCTTGTACACAACATCCCAACCCATAACATCTCTTGAGTCTACCTCCAGGAACCTAGAGGATTCACACTTTGGACAATACTTTGCTTCCGCATATTCTTTCCTAAATAAGATGCATCCCTTCGAACAAGCATGTATCTGCTCATATGACATCTTAAGTGCACGAAGGAGTTTCTGTGCCTCGTACATGCTCTTTGGCAGAATGTGACCACTCGGAAGCAGGCTGCCAAAAACTGTCAACATAACATCGAAGGCGTCTCGACCTAGGCTAAACTGGGACTTTACGGCCATTAGGCGTGCAATGGCATCCAGCTGAGAAACATTGGTATGCCCGTGAAGGGGTTGTTGTGCCGCAGACAACATGTCATAATACGCCTTTGCGGTTGCCTCTGGCTCATCCTCCCTACGTTCTTCATCGAAGTGTGCTTCATGATAGTCATTTAACATGTCTGCTACCCCGGCGTCAGCATCGTGATCCTCGATGCATTGTCTCATGACCTTGTCTCTCACACGATCGACTGCACCATGGTAGGTTGTAACATCCGGAAAAGTTACCAAAGTAAATCACCCGCTAAAATCTTTTTCAAAATCTTTTTCCGATCGAGCTCGGATTTTCCGTTCCATCGAATCCGCTGTCCCGGCACCGAAGCCAACATCCAGTTGTTCATATCGGTCTCTGTGCACGCGTGCCCGACCGTCGCCGCAATCTCCACCGGCCTCTCCCTCTTTCTCTCTCTTTTCCCTCTCTTTTCTCCTTTTTCTTCCCCTTTTCCTTTTTCCTTTTCCTTTCTTTCTTTTCTCCTCCTTCCTTCTCCTTCTTCCTCCTCCTCCCTCCTTCTCTGCCTGCCACCGATGCCACCTCTGCTGCACGCCGCCGTGCTCCCTCTCCTCCCCTGGCTGCCGTAGCACGCATCGCCCCTGTGCTCGGGGACGGCCGCACAGCGCCAGCGGCGACCCCGACCCCGCCGCTGTGCCGCCCACGCCGACGACCCCACATGCGCCGCCCCTGCACGCCGCCACCGCCGACCGGCGCCGTGCCGCCTAGGGTTGAAAACAGGACGGGAAAGTCCCGTCCCGACCGGCACCGTATATCGTCTAAACCGATCGTATATCGTTTTCTTAGGAAAAAAACAGGAAACCGGGAAAAACAGGAAAAAGTCGGCGGTAGCAGGAACGGAATCAGTTGTGGCGTTTTCCTGACCGTATTTTCGGATCCTGTATTTAACCGGGAATAATCCCGCGGTATTTCCCATATTTGGCTACCCTAACCCTCAATTTTAGCCCATCGTTACTTTACTCGGCCCAGCCCAACTACTCTCCTCCCCCGCACGCGCGTCCATGACTACACGGCTGCTCGACCCCTCTCCGATCGGTCAACCCTAAGCTGCCGCCGCACAAATCTCTCAGATCCCAGGTCTCCTACTGCCGCCGCTCGCCGAAGACTCAAGCCCCAGGCAGCCAGGCGTTCTCTGCTGGCCGGTCACCACCATGCTGGCTGGCGGCCGCACGCGCACGCCTCTTCGCTGACCGCTGCAGCCGGTCTTCTACATCACCGTGCGCGTCACCGGCTCTTGGTGTGCGTGCTGGAGGCATTGGGTTGGGCTGGGTGTGGATCCGTTGGTTGCTACTGCCCGACGTGGCGTTTGTTTTTTTATTCAGACTTGTGATTTGTGAGCGATGAACTACTGAATTCTGGATGTTTGTGTCGTGTGCCTATTCAATATTTAAGTGGCCTGCCTGCTGAACGTTTGTGTCGTGTGCCTATTCAATATTTAAGTGGCCCGCCACTGAACCTGTGTGGTATTTGAATGTCTTGTGTAGTATTGTTGTAACTATAGTGTTGTGTTGAATGTTTGAAGGGGTTACATGTAGCGGTGTTCCCGCTTTGGAATACCGATTCCCGATCGTAATCGACATATTCCCGGTCGAAATGATTCGTTCCCGATATCCCGTAATATCGATTTCGCTTTCCCGTCCGGCTTTCCCGCTCCCGTTCCCGATCAAAAAATACAGTAGCGGAAGTGGTTGAGATGTTTTTCCGACCGTTCCCGACCGTTTTCATCCTTAGTGCCGCCCCGCGCCCTGGCCCCACTGCGTCAACGCCGGCCACCCACGCCACCCTCTGCCACGGTCCGCGCCGCTCCTGTTGCCGCGACGCGCGAACAGCGCAGGCGACGACCGCCGCCGGCCGAGCAGGCCCCCACTGCCGCCGGCCGCTCCCCCTCGCCTCCGCCTATAAAAGCCGGCCGAGCCCGCCCCTCGCTCGCCCACCAGCACCACCACCAGCTCCTTCACCTCCTGAGCCTCTTCCCGAGCCGCGCCGCGCCGCCACCGCTGCCAGTCGCGCCGCCGCTCGCCGCCACCCTTCCTGCCCACTGTCGCCGCCCCGATCCGCCTCCACGCGCCGCCTCAGCCCTAGGTGAGGAGGGGAATCGGATCCCCTCACCCTCCTCTCCCTTTTCCCCATGTTCCCAACCGCCGCCGAGCCCCGGAGCGCCGGCGCCGCCGCCGGCCAGGCCGCCGGACGGGCGCCCCCTCCCTCCTCTGTTTCGGGCTGAGGACAGAGAAGAAAGGGTGAAATTACCCATAACCCCCCGGCCTTTCTAGAATTCCAAATAAAACCTCCCACCTTTATGCCACTTTCCAGAAAACCCCCTGGCGCCCTTTAACTCCTTCAAAGTGACCCTTAACTCTTTGTAATTAATTACAAAGGGGTCCCTGTCCATCCTAAATCCACCCTATAATTTTACAATATTCCAAATAAGTCCTTCCCCAGTTATAAATATTTACAGAAAGGCCCTTAGACCTTTTTAATCTTTACAAATCCGTCCTTAACCCCTAAACTGACCCTAATCTTCCCCTTTGGCGCGTCATTTCATGCGCCAAACTTCACCCGTTTCTCCCCAAATTCGACCACGACCTTTCCACATATATTCCGGCCGAGTTACACAAAAAGCTCCCAAAATAATCTTTCTAGGATTTATTTCCTATTTCTCTTTTCTGAGCTCATTTAAAAATCCTTTTTCGTTTTTCTTTTCTTTTATTTTAATGTATGCTTGCTTGTGTGTGCCGTAGACCACGGAGTGACCGAGGAGTAGCCTGGCGAGGAGTTCGGAGGACCGTACCGCGAGCCGGAGTACGCAGGCGAGTACCGCGAGCCGGAGACCGAGGACCCGTACCGCGAGCAGGCGCTTCCGGACGACTTCGACGACGGCAAGTTCAATCCCGTCCTTTGATGCATACTTGTCCTATGTTTTACAAACACAACCTATTGGCCTATTTATAAAATGCATTGTTTTATTGCAAGACCCGGTTGGATAGCCACTCCTTGATTGCTATGACTATTACTTGATCACCTAGGTTATCATTAAATATGACTTGCTCTGTTTGGATGATAGCCGTTGCTAGAAACGCTTAGGACCTGATACTCTTACCACTATCATATTACAAATACTCATGTGTTTTAAAATAAAGAATGGTGTGAGTGTTTAAAAGAAAAGGGTGGCTTTTGGTGAAAATGAAATAAAGGTGAAAACGATGAGGCGGATGGTGTGTTCTGTGTGAAACACCAAATTGGTGCGCTCGTGCCTGTGTGGCTGAGCGGGTTGTGGAGATATCTGTCTTGTCTATGTTTTAAGGACTGAGTTGATTGTCATCTAGCCTGGCCCAGTTTAGTGCTACCGCCCTACCATTGTATGTGGCAACGGCTTAGCATAAATCCCACTAGTTGGTTAGGTAGCCAATGGGTGAGCTGTGAGCAATGGGAGAACAAGGAGCAGGAGTACGACCTATGTGAGTTACGTCCCGGTCATGCCTCGTTGGGAGGACATGAATCCCTTGGTTGCTTCCATATTGGCTAGTCCGGCTTAGCTACGGTGTGGTAATGGCTTTGACAGGTCCGCGCCGGCATTTCGGTGTTCGTGTTGCGGAAACCGTTGGGGTGGGTTAAGTGTACAACCTCTGCAGAGTTAAAATCTATTTGAATAGTCGTATCCACGGTATTGGATGAGTCACGGCTTGGCCCTGAAACTAGTGTTGGGAAATGGTGGTTTCCTTTGGTGTGAGTTGTTTTGGAAGGTGTCCGGCAGGTGTGCCGTGGGCTACGGCGGACGGGGAGTCCGGTAGCATAAAATGTGGATCCTTTGTGGAGGATCAACCCACTTGATATTAAAAACTGCTTTTACGAAAGCCTGTTTAAAATAAACCCTTGCATGTTAAAACCTAGCTTTTACGCAAATTAAACCTTAACCGTATCCTTGAATTACCCTGTGCATATTCTTTATATCCCCCTCCGTGGACGTAGTTGGACTTGTTGAGTACTTTTGTACTGACCCCCTGTTTTGTTGCTACAGAGGAGGATCCGGACTTTGTCACTGAGGAGTTCGAGTAGAAGTCGTGTCCGCACCCGACGTTGCCTGTGGTGTGGTCCCGTTCAAGATGCTTCCGCTGTTGCTCCTCACCGAGATAGGGCTAGATCCAGTCTTTGTCTTTCTCTGGTTCTGTATTGTTGTACTTTTGGTTACTATTATAATTTGTATCGAGTGTCGTGACCCTTTGAGGTCTCACGGTGACTGAACCATCTGTGGAATAAATGTGTATCAGCCTCCTGGGACTGATATTTGTATCACATTTAGTCTCTGCTTATGTAGGGACGCTTCATAGGTCCACCTGGTATGGTCTCTCGTAAATCCATACTTGCAAAGATGCTACGTCATGACCTGCTTTGTCTGTCGATGCGTGTTTCCACATTTGCTGCAGGGACACCAAGTGGTAGGCGCTCCTCTAACCTTTACAAATGCTTGATCCAAGAAAGACTCGGTCCTCTCAATCCAATCCAAGGTCAAGTTACCCCCATGGGACCAACACGTGTACATCCACTCACGGTCATCCAGCTCTAACATATCAACGAGTAATATAAAAATCAATTGCATCTACACGATGATTATACTGCCTAGCAGGGTGAAGATTGGTCCTAATCCCACCTGAGGATGCATAGCTGGGGTTAGTTTCCATGCTCTACTCTGATTCGAGATAGAATTTCGGCAGCATCTCCCCGCTGTTCTCCAAATACACGTCTCGGTAGGGAGATTGTGTATCCAGAGAACAACGGAGAGATGCTGCCGAAATTCTGTCTCGAATTGTAGTAGAGCATGGAAACTGACCTCAGCTACACATCCTCAGGTTGTCCAAAAAACGTGGACAATTCGAAACAGATACGGTCATAGATATGCAAAGATCTACATATTTCCAACCGTATCTCTTTCGAACGGGAGACACCTAACTCGGTTACGTGATCTAAGAACATGATATGGAAAGAGGGGTCTTTTATATCTCACCTTGCTGTCCTACAAAGTGACGAGTTGAGGATGGTGCAACAGCGTCTCCTAAAAAGAAAAAGGAAAAAAAAATAGTGTCAAAAATTGAAAATTTTGGCAGCACCTCCCCTGCACGGGGAGGTGCTGCCAAAACCTACAACAAAGCAACGGCACGATGGCCGACAACCACATACACAACGGCACGATGACCGACCATCACATATACATATATCTTCCATATTTCAGCTTTTACTTAAGTAGCATAGGCAGCATATGGCCGACAACATGCAACAAGTTTATTAACTATCCCATGATTCCTAGAAATTCTAACTAAGAAATATTCTATGTCAATCTAAGTACATTATATATGAAATTACCTAGCTATTCTAACTAAAAAATATTCTAACTAAGATATATATGAAATTACCTAGAAAATGTAACAACCAAATCCTAGAAAAATTCCTAGCAATTCTAACTAAGAAAAAATCTAACTAACCTATGCAGCGGCATGGCAACGTAGGGGACCGGGAGCTGGGTGGCGGCGCCCGGTGCCGGTGGAGGGGCCAGCGCACAGGGGCTAGCGCCGAGGTCGGGGGAGGTCGGTGCAGGGGACCGGGTCTAGGGTCGGGGGTGGACGGCGCACCGGCGGCGCAGGGGGCGGTGCCGGGGTCGGGGACGGGTGGCGCAGGGGGCCGGGGCTGGCGACCGGCGGGGCTGGGAGCCGCGGCCAGCGGCAAGCGACGTAGGGGGCCGGGGTCGGCGGCCGGGGTCAGGGGGGTGGCGGCGCAGGAAGGCCAGGCTCGGGGGTCGGGGCGCGGTGGTGGCCGGGGGCAAGCGCGGCGGCGGGGTGGCGCGGTGGGGAGGGGGTGTGTGTCTTAGTGTGCACGGGGAGCATGGGGGCCTTATTCAAACCCTTTGCCGTGTGTTGTGTGCCCTTCTGGCACACGGCAAAGGACAAGGCACATGGCATACCCAGCCTTTGTCGAGTGCCCTTGATCTGGCACATGGCAAACACTGGGTATGCCGTGTGCCTTGCCCTTTGCCGTGTGCCGGATCACGGGCACACGGAAAAGGGTTTTTTTTATAGCCTTTTTCCTTTTTATTTTTTTATACCGTGTTTTTATTAAATTTTTCCCATGATTTCATGTTTGCATAACTTTGCAAATAGCTTACCAAAATCAATCAACAACATGATTGATGATTCTATGAAAAATTTCCGTTATTTCTTGCGATTATAGCTCAAATTCAAATTCTGTAACGTGTTGTAATAAATTTGTTCGCGAGATTTTTGAAAATGCCTACGCAAATTCACTCATCAGTTCATATTTGATGCTTTTAACGAAAAATATTGCATTATTCATGCAGTTATAGCTCAATTACAATGTATATCACTTGATATTGTTTAATTGCAAAAAAAATTAGAAATATCAAACGTGTCCCAAAAATAACTAAAATTTGGTATGAAACAATCTAAGTTGCCTATTGCGTATACAAAAAGTTTTGAAGTCAAAACCCAATTCGACTTCACTTCTGCCTCGCAATATGAACAGCTCCTTCTCAACTCTATAAAACTTCTCCGGAGATGCTTCGATTTGTAAGCAGGGTACGTGACAACTTGTGCGAAACATGCTCAACTTTTCACCACAACCTCCAGACATGAAATCATGATATCAGGACAGATCTTATGATTTTCAAACATCGTTTCTTTTTTATAGAATTTAAAAACGATTCGGCCACACGTCCATGCTCATGTTTCGTGAAGATGTTCGAAATTTCATTCCATTTCCTGGATACGGCCTCAGATTGGACTCAATAACATGAATATTATTTTTTGATTCATTATATTCCATTATTTGACACATTTGCAGTTCAAATTTTACTTTTCCTCAATAAATCTGTTGAACGAAATAAATTAACTAAATATAGCAAAAGGATCATGAAATGTACCAAATCTTGACATGGAGTAACACATAAGGTATGTGGGCAGCAGAAAAAGTTTGCAGGGTAAAATATGAAAAAATAAATTAATTTGCCGAGTGCCTACAAAAAGCACTCGGCAAAGAGGAAAAGCACACGGCAAAATGACAAGTTTGCCGTGTGCCCCACCAAAAACACACGGCAAAGGGTGACGGTCGTCAGCCATTGCCCTCTTTGTCGTGTGTCACGCGTCAGGCACACGGCAAAGAGGTCCCTTTGCTGTGTGCTTCCCCTTTGCCGAGTGCTGCTGCTTGAGGCACACGGCAAAGCACCTCTTTGGCGTGTGGTGAAACTTTGCTGTGTGCCTTTTGGGTGGCACACGGCAAAGCACCTCTTTGTCGTGTGCCCGCGTTCCTGCACATGGCAAAGCCTCAGGCACACGGCAAAGGATGGGTTTCCGGTAGTATACGTGCTTTGTGTCGTTGTGTCCTCGCCGGCGCTTGTCGCTGGGAGAATCCTGACTGACCATCCATCTATTCTATCACTTTGTGAGCATTTCCGCGCGGGCTGGCCACACATGGCAAGCCGGTAGGGCAGGTGATTGCATGATGCTGACTTAATTAACGTGGTGTGCCACGCCGACGCCTTTGTCTACTACCTGGCCGGGCTGCCAGCACCCGTGCTAGCCATCGAGGACAGGCTCCTCACTGGTAGCATTGTTGGAGATGTGCCCAAGAGGCAATCATACCAATTTGGATTGGTGGCCCAACAGGATATTGATCCATGAGGGATTAGGGTTACTAATGGGCCTACAAGGTGGACACCCGTTAGTATGGCCTATATATACGTGGGAGGGGCTAAAGGGGCGAGATACCTTGCCACACCTAAACCTTAGCCGCCCTCTCCTCTCCCTCGCCGGTGCCCGGTGCTAGCACGCCGCCGCACGGTGTTCCTTCCCTGTACGTTTGGATACCTTGGAGGTGCTGCATCTGGAGCACTCGGACGAACCGCACGTGAAGGACCAGACGGACGTGAGCAACTTCATGGCACTACTACCTCAACGCGCTTGTCTACACCGAGATGGTTCCGCTGCATCTACGCATCTAGTGGTAATCCCGTGATCCATAACTGCAGTAGATCTTGGTTTATGGGGATAGAAAATTTTGTTTTGTGCTAGCGTTGCCTCCCCATATCCCTACAGTGGTACCAGAGCCATAGTTGGTACGTTTTGGATTCGAGATGTGTGCATATGGAGATATGCATTGATGTAGATGAATTTCTGATTGGGTTCGTGATCTTGTTATGATGGTCGTGTAACGATCTACTCCTACCGATCAGATTTCCGCCATCAGAGTTAAGTGATACACGTAAATTCAGGCATGACGAGATGTAGATCAATTAGATTGGTTGAATCAAACTTAGGTCAAGGTCCAGGTGCATGTGATGCGTGGCGGTGGTGGATTGGATCTGCTATTGGGTCGGGAAAGATGCGAAAAACATGCTACTTGGTAAAACAGCCATAACTACGATCTCGGATTGAGGTGATCTTTATATGAAAATTCATCTACATAAAAAGTTACACTTGATTCCGACTGCCAATGGCAGTATCGCTGAAATCAGATTTCCAAAATTTGGCTTGGGAGATGGTATTTCGGGCGATTTAAGTTTAGAACGTCGGATCGCCTAACTTTGTTTTTGCAGGATTTGATGTGATCGGTATGGCCCTTATGTATACGTGATGCATATGTGTAATCGAATCTTGTCTGCGTGTCATGAGTACGGCAATACGGCTAGAGCCATATGTATTGTCAATTTGATGTAATGGCCTGCGTGTCAACTTGTGATGATCCAAAGTGAATATGTAATTTACTTTACTAGTTTGTGGTAGTTCTTGGAGAACTCATCCTGGAGGATGGCGCACATGGATCATGGAGATGGAGATCATCATGATGGACAGTACAATGGAGATGGAGATCACCATTTGACAATGGGCCATACCGTGTCACTACTGTGTGAATGCCGTTCTTATTGTTTTACTTCTACATATGCGACGATAATGATTATTTTTCTTGCATGCGATGGTAGAAGTAGAACGACCCCTCGGCAATATTTAAGTCTCATGCCCTCCCATACCTTGCACTGTCACAAGTCTTGTACTATTGGGTGGTGGGTCTATGAAATTAGGGTGCCACCAGTTTTCCTTGACTAGGTGGGTTCGTATCGGATACTTACTGCATAAGGTTTGGTTACTTGAACAAATTCATCTTAACGGTTAAGCACTTTAGGGTATAAAGGTTGGACGTTGAGACATAGAGATGTCACCAACAACAAGAGTCATATGTGATATGATTAGTAAAGAGTTGCTTACCGATCTACCACGTCTCCTAGCGGTGATGCTAAATATCACTAGTAGACTTGTTAGCTGTGGGTCTCGAATCACTAAGTATCAATGGAGGGATATTGATTCTAGTGGGAGTAGATTCTGTTAAAAGTTTAATGTGATTTACTCTGTCATGGATACGTTGTCTTAGTATTTTGCATTATTATTTTGTTGTAGATCAATGGCAAACCGCAACACACCGTTTACTATGTGTTCGGTCCTTGAGAAGGACAAGTTGAATGGGACAAATTATGCGGATTGGATCTGTAACCTGAGAATTGTTCTCAGGGCTTAGAAAAAGGAAGAAATTCTAGACACCCCATTACCAGAAGAACCTGTTAAAAATGCAACTCTTGCTGTGAGAAATGCTTACCATAAAACATTGGATGTTGACCGTGAAGTAAGCTGCCTTATGCTTGCCAGTATGGATCCTGAGCTAGAGATGCAGTTTGAGGCATACCATACACACGATATGATCGTGGCACTCCAGGAAATGTTCTAGACACAGGCTAGGACTGAGAGGTTCAATGTTTCCAAGGCCGTTGTGGAGATCAAGCTAGCAGAAGGCGCAGCAGTTGGACCACACGTGATCAAGATGGTTGGTTACACTCAGAGATTGGAGAAGCTAGGCTTTCCAATAGGCCCAGAGTTGGCCACTAATTTCATCCTTGCATCACTTCCACCTAGCTATGGGAACTTCATCTCAAATTACCATATGCATGGGGCTGAGAAGGGCTTGAATGAGTTGTGTGGCATGCTTAAGACATTAGAGGCTGATATTAAGAAAAGCACTCGTGGCGGCCATGTGATGGCGGTCCAAAACAAGCCTAACTTTAAGAAGAAGGACAATTGGAAAAGGAAGGGTAAGGCTAAAGATGCGATCTCCAAGCCAAACTCAGCACCCAAGGCTGGACCAGTGCCCAAAGAACCGTGCTTTCATTGTCATGAACTTGGTCACTGGAAAGAAACTGCAAGTTGTATTTGTCTTCTTTGAAGAACAAGGGAAGTAATGGTACTTCCGGATCAGGTACACTTCATGTTTATGTTACAGACATTTCCCTCATTGATTCTTACATCAATTCTAGGGTATTTGATACCGGATCGGTTGCTCATATTTGCAATTCGATGCAGGGAATGGTAAGAAGTAGAAGCATGGAACGAGGAGAAGTTGATTTCCGCATGGGCAATAATGCAAGAGTTGCTGTGTTGACTGTTTGGATGATGCAACTCCACCTCCCGTCAGGATTTATTTTGGAGTTGAATAATTGTTATTTGTTCCTAGTTTGAGTTGAAACATTGTATCTCCTTCATGTTTGATGAAGGATGGTTATTCATTTGCGAGTGAGAACAATAGTTATGCTATCTCTAAGAATGGAATGTTTGTGACTTTTGCATCCATTGTGAATGGATTATTTATTTTAAATCTTGATGATGCGCCTGTTGACGGCTGTTAAATACTAAAATAACCACCAACATTCTTTACAAAAGTGAAGGATTAACAATGCTAACACGCATATTTCCTTTCGAATAATGTAGTTCCACATGTCCTTGGAGAATATTTGGTTGTAGGTGATTTGCTGCAGAAAATAAAGGAGAATCCACCTCATGGATCCAAGTGACAACTTCTCGACGAATCAGACGCTGCCACACATGCATCACATGGATTGAAGGACCCACAAGGGACTAAACCGCCTCAACTCAGCGTGTGCACATGCTAGATGACCTTGGGACCCACCTGTCAGACACCCTAAGGAAACACACCAGGAGAGGGCCCACCTAGGGGTCGGCCGAACCGTTGGTTCGGCCAAACCGCCTTAGTGGCGCCTCATCCTGGCCTTCCACGTGTCACTCACTCAGGCTGTCATAAAGGTCGGTTTGCTATGGATGCTAGGAATATTCGCTCGGAGGACTGCCCCTTGGTTCCTATAAATATGAGGGAGGGGGCTCCAAATGAAGACACACAACATTTGGGCAATCACTCTCTTCTTTAGGCTCTAGGCTTAGTGGAGTTAGGCTAGAGTAGCTCTATTCAGGTTCCAAGTCTCTTGGAGCAAGGGTATGGCTCTTGTATCTCTTAGTTCTAGGATGACTTTATTCTACTTTGATCATACACTTCCTTCTTATATGGTTTGTCATTGTCATGACATGGTTGAGTTGTGCTCAAGTTCTTGCTTTCTTATTATGCTTGGCTTATATGCTTGTGAAGTCCTATACCCTAGCATTGATAGTGTAGAATTGGGTGCCCTCATACATGTTAGACTTTGCTCTAGTTCAATTAGGGTATGGTTTCATGCTTTATATGGTTTCCATGATCTATGCCACGGTTTGGGTTCTTCGGCTGTTCTTATGGAATCATTGATCATAGGCTCAATAGCTTGAGATGGTCAATGTGTTGTGAACAATGCGAGCATGGTGCTCGGGTTGGAATCATCGGTAGAATATGAGTGTTCCCCACGGTTTGGCCGGGGTAGGCCGCGGGTGGTGACAGCCCTGTTGGACCCTCTGAAATCCCCCACGTTCGGGTTCCCTGTAGGAGTTCTGAAATGAGTAACAACCTGGTTGTGCGTAAGCAACGAGGGAGGTTATCTCCCCTACTTGGGTGCATAGGCTTAGATTGTATAGTTGTATGAATCCATAGTTCTAACTTGACATGTGCTTTATATAGGAAGTACATAAGAACCTAGATGCTAACTCCTAGTCCTTCTCCCTAGCCTAGATGTCCTTGAGTTGACCCCATGTGTGTTTCACACTACCCATATCTATTTATCTTACCCCTATCCATTGCATATGATTCTATTCATGCTATTGCTATATTCATGATTGCAACAGTATTCTTTAACCTCCCGCCTTCCTTTGGGAAATACGATACCCTTGTAAATACTCATGGGTGAAGTGATACAATGGTATATCCGTGCACTTGTGGATTCATTCGCAATTGTTAGATTACCACATGGCAGTTCTAGCGGTGCTACTGGGAAACTAGTAGTGACGTTAAGAAACGCCAACAACGCCTATCTGTAATATAAGTGCTAAAAGGCCCCGGCCCAATGATTTGAGTCCTACCTACATGTGGCATTATCGTTTGGGTCATATAAGAGAGAAACGCATGAAGAAGCTCCATACTGATAGAAACTTCGTTTGATTTTGAA
The DNA here is from genome assembly GCA_015476505.1 of Urochloa ruziziensis. NCBI lineage: Eukaryota > Viridiplantae > Streptophyta > Magnoliopsida > Poales > Poaceae > Urochloa > Urochloa ruziziensis. The sequence goes on along the minus strand of CM027124.1, from coordinate 6,266,023 downwards.
TCTTACGAGACATGTGAAGCTTGTTTGCTAGGCAAGATGACCAAGACGCCTTTCACAGGTTTTCCTGAGAGAGCCTCAGACTTGTTGGAGCTTGTACATATTGATGTATGCAGTCCAATGAGTACAACAGCTAGAGGTGGATTTCTATACTTCATAACTTTCACTGATGATTTAAATAGATATGGCTATGTCTATTTAATGAAGCACGAGTCTGAAGCCTTTGAAAAGTTCAAGGAATTTCAGAGTGAAGTAGAAAATCAGCGTGGCAAGAAAATCGAGACTTTGCGATCTAATCATGGAGGCGAATATTTGAGCACAAGTTTAGCAATCATCTGAAGAGTTGCGGAATTGTTCCACAACTTACGCCGCCTGGAATGCCTCAGAGGAACGGCATGTCTAAGCGATGTAATCGAACTTTGTTGGACATGGTTCAATCAATGATAAGCCAGTCGGACCTACCGTTATCATTTTGGGGTTACGCTCTAGAAACAGCCGCTTTCACACTAAATAGGGTACCATCTAAGTTCGTAGTTAAGAAACCATATGAGATGTGGACTGGCAAGACTCCAGTTTGTCTTTTCTAAAAATTTGGGGTCGTGAAATTTTTGTCAAGCGGCTTCAGTCAGACAAGCTAACACCCAAGTCGGACAAGTGCATTTTCGTGGGATATCCGAAGGAGACTTTAGGGTATTACTTCTACAACCGATCAGAGGGCAAAGTGTTTGTCGCTCGGAATGGTGTTTTTTTGGAGAAAGAGTTTCACAAAAGCGAAAAAAGTGGACAAAAGGTGTATCTTGAAGAAGTTCAAGACAAGCCAATGGGGCAAGACTCTACGAGTAATGCTAGTGTAGCAGAACAAATTGAGGTTCTCGTGGCAAGAGGAGCACCACCGCAACCACGAAGGTCGGAAAGGGCACGTCGCGCAACTAATAAGACGAATCTCCTAATTACGGGGGAGCGTGACATATTGTTGTTAGACAATGATGAGCCCATGACCTATTCGGAAGCAATGATGGACCCAGATTCTGAGAAATGGCAAAGTGCCATGAGATCCGAGATAGATTCCATGAAAGACAATCAAGTTTGGAACTTGGTCGACCTGCCTGAGGGCGTTAGACCCATCGAGTGCAAATGGATCTACTACAAGAAGAGAGATATGAATGGAAATGTTCACATCTATAAAGCATGACTTGTTGCAAAAGGTTTTCGACAAGTTCAAGGAGTTGACTATGACGAGACATTCTCGCCTGTAGCGATGCTTAAATCTAACCGGATCATTCTAGCAATAGCTGCGTATTTCGATTATGAGATATGGCAGATGGATGTCAAAACAGCTTTCCTAAATGGCAATCTGGAAGAGGACGTGTATATGATACAACCCGAGGGTTTTGTTGATCCGACCAATGCTGGAAAGATATGCAAACTTCATAAATCCATTTATGGATTGAAGCAAGCGTCTCGGAGTTGGAACATTCATTTCGATGAAGTAGTCAAAGGGTTTGGCTTCCACCAAAACGAAGAAGAGGCTTGTGTTTACGAGAAAGAAAGTGGGAGCTCTGTCGCGTTTCTAATCTTGTATGTAGATGACACACTATTGACTGGGAATGACATTCCTATGCTAGAATCCGTGAAGACTTCACTAAAAATAGTTTTTCTACGAAGGACTTAGGGGAAGCAACATATATTTTGGGCATAAGGATCTATAGAGATACATCGAGAAGGCATATATGATTAAGTCAAGATACTTACATTGACAAAGTACTGAAACGGTTCAGTATGGAACAATCCAAGAAAGGGTTCTTGCCTATGTCACATGGTATACACCTTAGCAAGACTTAGTGTCCTTCGATGACTGATGAGCGGGAGCGCATGAGTATGGTTCCATATCCTTCGGCAATTGGTTCCATCATGTATGCCATGATAAGTACTCGTCCAGATGTCTCATATGCTCTAAGTGCTACGAGCAGATACCAGTCTGATCCAGGTGAGAGTCACTGGACAACAGTGAAAAATATTATTAAGTACTTCAGAAGGACTAAAGATATGTTCCAAGTCTATGGAGGTGAGGAGGAGCACACTGTAACAGGTTACACTGATGCTAGCATCCAAACTGACAAAGATGATTCAAAGTCACAATCAGGATTTATATTAAAAAACGGTGGTGCTGTGAGTTGGAAAAGTTCCAAGTAAGAGACCGTGGCTGATTCTACAACAGAAGCCGAGTACATTGCAGCTTCTAAAGCCGCGAAGGAAGGTGTTTGGATGAGGAAGTTCCTCATTGAGCTTGGTGTGTTTCCGAATTCCTCCAGCCCGTTGGATCTATACTGTGAAAACAATGGAGCAATTGTGCAAGCAAAGGAGCCGAGGAATCACCAAAAGAACATGGGACCATGGGTGAATAGTGCCACCCTCTCCTCTCCCTCGCCGACACCCAGTGCTAGCATACCGCCACACAGTGTTCCTTCCCCTTACTTGTGGATACTTTGGAGGTGCTGCATCTGGAGCACTAGGACGAACCGCACGTGAAGGACCAGACGGACGTGAGCAATTGCACGGCACTACTACCTCGACGCGCTTCTCTACACCGAGACGGTTTAGCTACATCTGCGCGTCTAGTGGTAATCCCGTAATCCATAACTGCAGTAAATCTTGGTTTATGGGGATAGAAAATTTTGTTTTGTGATAGCGTAGTCTCCCCATGTCCCTACCAGCACCTACCTCATGCTCCACGTCGAGCGCCTCCTAGCGGGGCTACGACGCGCCCCCACAGCGATGTCCCTGGCCGAGATGGAGATTTCATATTATTGCACCATTGGAATCACCGCGAGACAACCGTATATCCGATCTACTCGGTATTTTATCCCTCCGTGCATATTTGATTCTGAAAGTTGGGAAGTAAGCAGGATGGATCGGAGAAAGCCCTGATCGATGCCGAGGCACTACCAGCTCGATCCCATTACTCTTGTCTAGCTTCTAGCCACTTGGCCAGCCTCCCCAGCGATTACGTTCGTCGTTTTAATCAGCCTCCCCGGCGGTGGCCTAGTTAGGGCTATCGATGGAGCGAGCGAACCCACATAAGATGGCCTCGCCTCCTCTACTTTCCCTACTTCACTTCCCTTGCCTTCCGTCCGACGCGTGGTGTTTTCGTTTTCGTCCTGGGTAGCGGAGGCTATATTGATGGAACAGGGAAGCGAGGGACGCCATAGTGGTTGCGAACTCTTGCCATCGTGATGGTTTCGAACTCTGAACTGGTGCGTTTGGCAATAGGATGGGAAGAGGCATGAGAATTAGCAGTGGGAATTGATGGAGGGAATTTACTTGAGAGTTTGATTTTTAGTCACAATGTCACACCCGGTTCTGAAAAACAAAACCGAGTGCACACCGTATATGTGCCAGGATCAAGTTTCACACATACGGCAAACGAAAAGTGAATAATAGAGACAGTATCACGAATAAAACAATATAAACTAAAAAGACTATCAGAGTATTACACAGCTTAATCTTGGAAACGGAGGCTCAAACTCCACAAGCAGTCGACCGGGGGTTGCGTACGCCTAGCTTCATCTTCAGTAAACACCTTCCTCTTCTGAGCAGCGGTTTAGCAAGGGTGAGTACACTTATGGTTGGTACTCAGCAAGGCCACAAAGATTAACCAGAGATGATTTATTATAATCTTTAAGTAAATTACTCATGTGGAGGTCCAGGCCACTCGTGACCGTGAGCACGGCTGTTATAACAGTTTTACACTCTGCAGAGGTTGTACACTTTCACCATGAGTCGCGTAAAAGTTCAATAGAACTTTAAACCCAACCATACGGCACCACACAGGCGCATATCACACTACCGAGGTGTGACTGCATAGGGACGCAATGAGGCCTTTACAAAGATTCCCTAACAAGTGATAGTCCGCTAAGGTTTCAAGACGAAGCAGGCATAACCCTCTCTACTGGGTACACCTTAGCAAAGGCTTCCTCCCAAAAAGGGTCGGGCTATACACCGTCAACGCTTCTCCTCTTGCCCAGTACAGGTAAGACTATCCCAAGCTAGAGTTTCTAATTAATTAGCCAAGACCAGAGCCCATTAGTCTCACGGTTGTACTGTAAGTCCTAGGTGGTTTCCCATGTTCCGATTAAAGTATAATATTCTTATAAAAGCATAGGTAGAAGGGTGGTTAGGGTCACTTGCTTTTCTCCAGAGAAAAGTTACTCTTAATGTCTTCTGCTCTTGCTCACTTGGACTCTTACTCTTCAAGCTTCCGAACAGCAACACTTCTACTCGAAGCAAACATCGATACAAGCATACTAGCAAATAAACAAGAGCAACTAAGAACAATACACCAAGCAAAATAAAAACTTTTAAAGAGCGTACTAAACGAAGGAGCTCGTTGCTACAAACGGAAAGACGCAAGGAACGCTGAAAACGGAACTGTGATTATAAATAAACTATCGAAAGATTTCAATTATCAAAACAAGACTAAATGCTTCATGTATTTTAATTACCAAAACATACTTATATCAGAATTAACTCCAATTATATTTGCAATTAAAAAGCCGTAGTACTTAGCCATATTTTATTTGCAATTGTTTAGGTACAGATTATACCAATTAACAGTTAACTTTAGAAAAGAAAGGTATATGAAACATCTAATCGAATAATTTTATTACACGTGTTCAACTAAGCAAATTACATTTAGAAACACATTCACGTAGATATTAATCATATTAACTTTATTTAAGAAAATGAAGTATAAGCCTAATCATATTTTATTTAGAAAAGGCATGTAAAGTAAGCATTAATCACATTAACATTTAATTTGTAAAGCCGAGATATTTCCTAATTAAATTTTATTCAGAAAATATAATTCCATAAACATTAATCAAATTAAACTTTATTATAAAACACGCATTGTAGAGCTATATAGATTTTAATTGCAAAATATGCCTATAAGCAATTAATCAAATTAATAAGTAAAATTAATTTAAAAAACACAACTATCATGAACAACATCACTAACACGTAATTTAAGTGATTACAAGTCTAACGAAACGAAAACGGATCGAAACGGATTTAAAACGTGAAAGTTATACCTAAAACAAGGCTGCAGGGACTTGATCGCGATTAACCGTAGATTCCAGGGGCTAGCTGAGAAGATTTCCAAGACTCAGTGAACAGTCGCCAAAATAGATGAAAAGCCGGGGTTAGATCTGCAAAAGATCAGGGCTCGGGTTAAATTGAAAGGACTGAATAGATTTAGAGGGTTTTCTGCAAGAGTTGCAAGGCACAAAAGAATTGACCAAAATTACATAACTATCCAAGGGCTAGATCGCAAAAACTCCATCTTCCTCCTCTGGACACCGTAGCCGGCGGCACTGGCGGTTCCAATCGCCGGTGTCCCGGGCGGCTAGGGGCTCGGAGGAGTAGCACAGGCGGCCGGCGGCGCACAGGCGCAGGCGGCGATGGCTGCAGGCGAGTGCGGGTGCAGGCAGGGCCGGCTCTAGGGGAGGGCAGCAGGGGCGACGGCCTGGGGCCCATAGAGTCCGGGGGCCCATCATAGCATAGGTGCTTAATAGTTAGGAATAGTTAATACTACATGTAAACCTAACCTTGGCAATCAGCCCACTAGCAAATCAACAAATCAGCCCATAAATCGTACAGGAGAGGAAACGATAGCCCATGCCCATACGTACGTACAGCCGAGTAAACGACGTTTAGTTTCCTAATCCCGAATCCCTACGACCGGCCGACCGCCGCCAGTAGCGACATTTGACGTTTCATCTCCCTCCTAGCTTCTCACTCGGCGATGGCGATCGGCGAAACGGAGGCGGTGAGATGGCGACCGGCAAGGTATTTCAACGGGCCCTTATCTTCTACCTTGCCCAAGGGCCCTTAAAATACTAGAGCCGGCCCTGGGTGCAGGAGCGGCACGGGTTCGGACGAGCACCACATACTGGATACGTACGACTACGTACCTGAAAAGGATAGAGGGAGGAAAAAGGGACGGCGGAGTTAGGATCGATGAAACTCGCGCGTGAACGGCAAAACGGAAAGGTAATGACGAGGTGATTGCGATGATGTGCTCACCTTCGGTCAAGGACGCATAGTTTCGCCGGAATTGCTCGCCGGAGTTGGGGAGGATTCCGGCTTCGGTGGAGAAACTTCACGCTAAGCAGACCATGGCGTAGAGGACGACGAGAGTAACTGCAAGGTGGTGTCAGATTTCGCCAGAGATGCTCGATCGCGAAGTAATTGCTCGCCGGAGTTCGCCGAAGACCGAACTTTGACTTCAATCTACGGAGCTACGAGCGTCAACTCGTAAAAAGGGTTTTAGATCCGAAATCAGCGCGTCGAGACGGCTGTGGCCATATATATATTGTTGAGGTTCGGAACAGAGTCGGATAGGGTTGACTTTTTATTTTCGGAATTTCTGAAATTAATTTTCTGCGCGAAAACAATTCCAGATAAAGCCAGATATTGTTTTTAAAGCACGAAAAATACTCATAAAATCCCTATAACTCTAGGAAAAATCCTAGAGATAGATTTGGACATGATGAATCCAAATAAAATATTTAGAGCTCGTGAAGAGAATTATAAGGCCTTCTAATAAATTGATTCATCTCGAGGAAGAGGAGAATAAATTCCAAAAGAAGGTCTAGAAAATTCTCGGAAGAATCTAGACGTTGGATAAACGCATTTTCAAAACCTAAGCACTCATGAAACACGAAGATGCATCGGCATGAATGCAACACACAACACAAGGTTATTTACTTTTAGAAACATGAACAATTATTTTTCTCTCTATGCTAAATTCTCTGTAAAATAAATAATGTTGGAAAAATTTTAAAATTGAGTGAAAATCGTTGTTTAATTAGTCTCTAAATTCACATCCTGAAATTGGAGAATTTCAGGGTGTGACACACAATCCCTTGTTTGGTTTGTGAAGTGAATTAAGAGAGGGAGTTGAAGAGGGAATTCATATCCTCTGTTTGGTGTGTGGGTTTTGACGTGGAAAATCGTATCATAAGTCATGATGAATGGTTAAGATGATTCGTTTTCATCTCAAAGCACAATTCCCTTCCAATTACCACCCCTTCCCATGGGAAGAGATTGGTGAGAGTTGGGCCTCTAAACTCCCATGCCCCATCCCACGAGAACTCCCACTCCCACAAAACAAACATAGGAATTTTAATCTCGTGACTCTGAACTTCCATTGCCTCTTGCCAATTACCTCCAACCAAAGGAGACATGAAGGCTGAAGTACATACGCCACAACGGGTCCACAGGTCTGCTCGTGGGCAGAAGGCAAAGCAAACATGGAGCGGAACGGGGGATCCACGACGGAACAAGGCCTTCTGGAAGATTTGACGGACTAAAAATTGGAGGCAGAACGTGCGAAGGATTTATTCCTCGGTTTACTATTAGGTAGAGATTTAAGTTGTTGACCATTATTCTGTTAGAATAAGCTAAGATATACTCCGTATGGATTTGCTAGGTCTGGATGATGAAGATGCCTAGGATAAGATACAAATCCTCATCCATGCGCGCAATGTTGTAGAAAATTTGAGTTCAAACTTACAAAAACTTAGGAATTCATTCTCTTTTAACCAATATTCATATGTAATTTTAATCTTAACTCTTAAGAATAAATAAATTTGTGTAGCAATTAGGGTGGCGCAAAATAATTATATATGGAGATTAAAATTGTGAATTATGATCCCACACAAATATATGGTGCATTAAGAGTACTCTATGCTATTAAAAACATGTGTTGTTATAAATTTCAGCTATTTATATATTATCTAAAATTACTAGACCCATGTGGGTGCATGGGTGGATAGACTATTATAGAAAGAAATAGATAAACAAAGATCTAGACAAGTTATGTATAAGAAAAAGTTAGGAAAAAAATCTTATTTTTACCCTTCAACTATCGCGAAAGTCTGAGTTTCAGCCCCCACAACTACAAATTCGGACAGGGAGGACCATCTAACCATCAAAACTTGGTAAATTTCACCCATTGTGTGATTTGACAATTTTTAAAATTTAAAAGTTTAGGTTTAACAAAATAATTCATAACCAATTCATTTCAAATTATAATAATATGAAAATAGTATAATTTTTTTCTTAAAATGTATAATATTTATTTTTACTCTATTTGGAGTTATTTACATCTTATTTGTTACTATTCTAGTGTTTTATTATTCATAACAAAACATAAGAAATAAAAACAAATAAGATTCAAATAACATCAAATAGCAGACCACCAACAGATCGATAACATTTTTAGAAATATTTTGGGTACCAACTTCATATTTTTCATATTCGAAATGAATTAGTTACATAATTTTTTATTAAGCAAAAACCTTTTATATTTCTAAGAAAAAATACAAAACAATTCTTAAAACCACCCAAAGTCCCAATTTTGCAGTGTTTGCACGATTTGGAAGTGGATGGCCCTCATTGTCCGGTTTTATAGCTGTGTTGAAAATTAGAATTCGTGATGGTTGAAGGGTTACAATGTAATTTTCTCCCACAAATTAGTGAGTAGATAAACACAGATCTAGACAAGTTATGTATAAGAAAAATTTTAGAAAAAAATCTTATTTTCACCATTCAACTATCGCGAAAGTCTGAGTTTCAGCCCCCACAACTACAAAATCAGACAAGAAGGACCATCCAGCTACCAAAACTCATAAATTTCACCCATTGTATGATTTGACAATTTTAAAATTTTAAAAGTTTAAGTTAAGAATAGAACTCATAACTAATTCATTTCAAATTATAAATTGTGAAATTAGTTTAAAAACGTTCTTAAATTTTATATAATATTATTTTACTCAAGTTGGAGTTATTTACATATTATTTGTTACTACTTCTAGTGTTTTATTGCTCATAATAAAACATAAGAAATAAGAATGAATAAGATTCAAATAAAATCAAATAGACCACCAACAGATCGATACGTTTTCTGATATATTCAGGTGCTAACTTCATATTTTTCATATTCGAAATGAATTAGTTACATAATTTTTTATTAAGCAAAAAAATTTAAATTTCTAAAAGAAAATAGAAAACCATTCTTAAAACCACCCAAAGGGTCAGTTTTGCGGTGTTTGCACGACTTTGACAGTGGATGGCCCTCCTTGTCCGGTTTTATAGTTGTGTGTTGAAAATTAGACTTCATGATAGTTGAAGGTTACAGTACAATTTTCTCCCGCCAATTAGAGAGTAGATAAAGTGATGCATAACATAAATTCAGCGTTTTACAACGCATTGAGTTAGAAAGAGTTGAATTACACAAGCACATATATTTAATTAATTGTAACCAATGTGCCTGATGTGCACCAGTAGTTGAGCACGATCTTCATCTTTACAGACCATTTCCAGATTGAGTATATATACCGGTGAACAACACCACATCAAAGACCACCGACAAGTGTGGAACGCCGCCCAGCAGCATGTATTGTCTGTGCACTTGACGAGCAGCGGATAAAGTTGTGTAGCAGGCAAATAGCGACCTTTAGGCTAGTGTTGTTTTAGGGTTGTTTTACGTGTGCTGCATGCGTGGGACGAGCGACATCTCCAGCCTCTCCGTGAAGTCCACCGGCTCGCCGGGCACCTCCTTCCACTCGAACTCCCTCACCATGTTTGCCACGAAGAAATCAAGCGGCAGCAGCCCGAGCTCGAGGCCGGGGCACATCGTCTGACCGGCGCCGAACAGCATCATCTTGATCTCCTTTAAGATCAACATGAATCGGCCCAGCGGGTGCCGCTGAAGCGCCTCCAGCACGACCACGACGCGGATTTGTTAACTCCGTCCTTTTTTCATCTTCATATAGAAAGAAAATCGGCCTTCCTCATACTCCCCCCTTCATTCATGGAGTTGGAGGAATCCACAAGAGGCCTGCCCGTTCATAATTGCATAAAAGAACCATTCTTTTTATGAAAACTCTTGTTCCAAACAAGCAAGGGATTGAGCAACTAGCGCGAAAGTCCGTTGCGCGTTAGCGCATCCGTTTTCTTGCTCCTTAACGACCGAGGGATGAAATCTTTCGACGACTAGGGAGGCGTCACCCGAGGCCGATTCCTGTGGATCACTATAGAATCTTCTAGAAGCAAGCTAGGCTACCTTCTGGCTAGCTCTGCCATCTTAGAAAAAATCCTTCGCGCTTAGCTTAGTAAGCTAGCTTGGCCGCCGCTGCCATGTGGGGCCGCTGCCCCCGCCGTCGGCGCCATCCCTGGCTCCAGCGGCCTCCGTCGCCTCCACTGCCCACGCTAACGAGTCCTTCCGCAGCTCCCGGCCATCTTCCGCCGCCCCCTGGCCATCTCTTGCCGCCCCGGCCGACGGCGCCCTCGCCGCCAGCCCTCCGCCCGCCTCTTGCCATCTCCGCTGGGCTAGGCACCACCCCTGAACCTTTCTAGAGCCGCCGGGCCGATAGCGACCCCCAACCCCAAATCCTAAAGGCGGCGGCGGCGGCGGCTCTACTGCCGGGCCCCACATGGCAATGGCGGCGGCGCTATAGGGGGATAGCCTACATGGGAGTCAATCAAACATTTTGCTAGCACGACGGCCCTCAGGTAGGGCATCTACCGCAGGTGCTCCTCCTCGACGGCGGCGCCGCCAGCGACGACGTGTTCTATCTAGGCCCGGAGTTTGGCTTGGATCTCCAGCCGGGCCATGAGGTTCGCCATGACCCACTGCATCATGGAGCCGCCGTGTTCCGGGATCCAGAGGCTGAGGAGCGTGTCCGCGTAGCACTCCTCTTCGAAGCCGCCGCCACCGGCGTCGTCACCAGCGGCGGTGGCGCGCCGCGCGTGCACGTATCAGAGGCACGAAAAGCTCCTCATGACGGCAGAAGCTCACCACTGACGTCAAGAACTCTCTCTGCAGCGCAGCGACGGGCGCCACTACAGGACGGAGCCACATTTGCACCGGTTGGACCGGTTGGAAACCTCCTTTAGCACCACGTTTCCAACCGGTGCAAATACCCGGTGCTAAAGGTGGGTATGCGCTAAAAAATATGCGCGTTGCTAGGATTTGAACTCGGGACCTCTTAACTCGCGCGTACCCTCTTTACCATCTCACCTATGCAGCACATGTGACTGGGTAAAAGACGCTTTCCTTTTGAAGTAGCATATGAACCCCTCTTTGGCACCGGTTATTTAAGAGCAACTCCAAGAGACTCGCTACATGCCTCTCTGAGTCAAATTTTAAAGAGTGAAGCCAAAATTCACCGTTCCAACAGCTCTCTATTCAGCTCGCTATTTTTACCAGCTCGCTAAACTACTCCTCCCGCTGGCCAAATTTGCCGAGTCCAACTCCTCTTCATCCGCCTCTCCATCTCCTTCCGTAGGAGCCGCGCCTGCGCTGCCCCGTCGTCCTCCATCGGAGCCGCGCCCGCGCCTGCCCTGCACCTAACACCACTGCAACCTCCAAGCTCTTCACCGTCACCAGCCCGATTCGCCACCGTGGAGGGCTCCCACCTTGATTCCTCTCAGCCATAGCACCTCCTCGAGCTCGCGCATCCGTTTTGCCCCTCACCTTGCTCCATCCCTCAGCCACCGCCGGCCAAGGCGCCGGCGGCTCCGAGGGCAGGGCTGGACGTCGCCGAGGGCAGGGGCGGGCGTCGCCGAGGGCAGGGGCAGGCGGCTCCGAGCTGTGGACGTCGATGCCATGATGGTGAGGCGCGGCCACGGGAACCACTATTCCCAACGGTCCGGTCGCCAGCGCTTGACGGGGACTGGCGGAGGGCAAAGTGGAGGAGGTGGAGGAGCTTTGGGTGCGAACGATTGGAGGGAGACGGCTAGGATGCGGAGGAATCGACCGGCGACCTGGCCTCTGTTTCGGCGGAAGAAGTGGAGAAGAAACAGAGGAAAGGGAAAGGAAGGAGAGAGGAAGGGGATGACATGTGGGACCCACGCGTCAGTGTGTGTGGAGAAAAAGGGTGGAAGGAACTGTTGGGATTTGGAGAGTGGGAAATAAAGAGTGGTGGAGTGAACTGCTCAATAGGAAGAGAAAATTTTTTTGCTAACTCAGATAGAGAGCCAAATAGAGAGTTACAAATAGAGATGCTCTTGGAGATACTCTAACACGAACCGGTGCTAAAACCGATAGAGAGCCAAATAGAGAGTTACAAATAGAGAGGCTCTTGGAGATGCTCTGACACGAACCGGTGCTAAAAGGTTTTAGCACCGGTTAGTGTTACGACCCAGTGCTAAAGGTTCGAGAAGCATTAGCATCGGTGTTACCAACCGGTGCTAAAGAGTCCTCGGGACTCACGAATTTTGGACCCAGTGCTAATGTTGTATTAGCACCGGGTCTTGATGGCGCCGAGGCTTATGTGCCAGGCCGCGCCACGACGCCACCATCGTGGAGTTTGCCGGCGGCGCTGCCGAAGCACATGCCGACGAGCACACGGAACATGGTAGCGTGCAAGAGCTGTTCGACGATGAAGACCCCTTCGCTGTTCGGAAGATGAACTCGATGCCAAAGTTTGTCCACCCGAGCAAGACGAGCGGGCCGAGAGCCATCAGCGCCAGTGGGCCGGGCGGCAGCGAAGGTGTGGTGGTCGGCTTTGGTATTCCGGTGATGGCCGGCCGGAGGGAAGAAGACAGAAGGTAGAAGAGGGCGAGGCACAAAGCGAGGGAGAGGGAGTAGTAGTAGTAGAGCCAGTCCTCCATGACTGAAACTCAATGACAGTGGAGGAAGAGCTGAGTAGTAGCTTAATTAGCAGCTTCGTTCAGGATATCCGCAGAAAAGACAGAAAAATCAGCTACGTGATTAGCAACAGTGGTAATTAATAAACACGGAGGACGTGGAGAGTCCCACACTCTGGCGGTGGGAGCAGCTTGCTGGCCTGATACTGATAGACACACCCCAAAACACTTATTCTTACTCTTACGTACGTGTACCTTTTTCTCGGTTTTCCTCACTGTCACTCTACCCATTCTCCCTTCTAGCTTGTCCATTTTAAAATCAAATTTAAATAACACTAATAATTATGTAAAAATAACTGATGGCCATTTTGAATTATGTTAGCTATTTTATTTGCAAAGTTATTAAATAAGAATAAACGTTCTGAAATTATCTGCAATGGCATAGCTTGTTGGCTGACAAGAATCTCTTATACAACTACTAGAAAACCAGTTGGGAGGGGGGAAATAAACTTCGTAAGTCGAGCAGCCCCACCACTAGCTTCGTCGTCCCGCCAATGCTCCTTTTTGGCCGTACGATCTGTCCCTCGTGGCCTCGTGGCGATCCACGTCCTATACATGCCTCATTCCTGTTCACAACCACGTCGCACGTCCTCCCCCTCTTTCACATATGGGACATGGGAGCCCTTCCCCTGCGGTATAATTTTTACAATTTGGTCCTTTTTACGTAAGAATTTTACATTTAGACCCCTGGCGGAAAGAATCTCAAAATGGACCCTTTGCACGGCGCCAAAGGTCATGGCGCCGTGTGTATGTGGCACGGCGCCTTTACCTTTGGCGTCGTGCCTTGCCACGTAGACGCCACCCTGGCCGCGGGCTAAATCGCACGGCGCCAAACGTCATGGCGCCGTGCTATTGACCCACGGCGACTAAGGATGGTGGCGCCGTGCCCCTACACTTAGCCGCACGAGGGGCCGGTCGCCCCGCCCAACCCCTTCTCTGTCTGTTCGAAAGAACAGAGGCGGCTCAAGCAGGCGCCCGCCGCTCCCCTCCGCCCCTCCCCCAAATCCCTGGCGTTTTGGGGGGATTCGCCGACGGCGGCTCCGAATCTCGGCCGAGAAAGGTGAGCTCTCTTCCCCTCTCTTTAGAATCCCGTGGTTTTCATGTTTATCTTAGTGCATTTCGTGGATCTTTGGTTTGGAACCCTAAGGCCAAATGTGAATGTAATAGCTCGATTTAGAGTTTTTTTAGTGATTTAGACGATGTTAGTGTTTGTCGTGTGAGCTTTTGCATACTTCTAGTTTGTGGTCTAAACTGTGTGCTTATTATGCCGCAGCTTGTATCATGTCTAAATCTCTGAGTTCATGTTCATGAAAGTTTGATAGTTTGATAGTTCTGTTTACTTATTTTGAATATTCTAACCATACATTTCATATGCATAATTAATCAGTGCTAGGTAGCACATTGGATGAAACATGTGTAGAGCATTGTAGGTATTGCTTGGTGGCTGTTAGAAAAAATTAATTTGGTTAGCAAAATTATGGTTGTAGTTAGAAGAAAATTATGTTTCTTGTGGGAAATGCAATCGCCTTGGCCACAATGCAAGGACTTGTGAAAGACAGGTCCAATTTTAATTATGTTTCTTAATTTATTGCTACTGTTTTATTTACCCATATTTCTTTGCTTATTATTTTTCAGCTCAAGCATATTTCCTGCATATTGATTTATGTACTAACTTGTTATATGTATGTATATTTTTTGCAGAATGGCGCAGTACCTGCTGCTGGACCAGTTCTACGAGAAAGACCACCGCGCCAGGCTGATCGTCGAGAAGGACGAGGTATGTGCACCAAGCTGTAGTTGTGAATTGAGAAGGACGAGAAAATCCCATTTTTGTTGCTAAATGTTTTTTTGTCAGGTTCTTCCCATCCTCCGGCCTCGAACTCATGATGGGTTCCAGCTCATGAGGTACGACCACCGGTACCAGCCACTGCTGCAGCAAGCTGGCCTCCACGTTGTTGCCAACCTAGTTCGTAAAGGCATGCCTACGTTCAACCCAGCTGCTCTCACTGCGCTTATTGACAGGTGCAATAAAAATGTTCAGAATAACTTTAGTTGGCAACTGATGATATTGTATTGTGACTGACGGCTCACATATTTTGTTTTTTTAGATGGAGGCCTGAGACTCACAGTTTTCACCTTCCTTGTGGCGAGATGATGGTGACCTTGCAGAATGTAGCCATGCTACTTGGTTTGCCTATCAGAGGACGGCCAGTCATTGGACCTGCAGTTTCAGAGGGGTGGCGTGGACGGGTTGAGGCTTTCTTGGGCACACCACCCCCAGCACCGCCGGCGGATGCTGGTCCAGGCCGTGTTTCTGGTATCCTACTAAGCTGGCTGAGGGCCACGTTTGGTACATGCCCGCCAGACGCTGACGAGGCGACGGTCACGTACCACTGCAGGGCATGGGTCCTGCATATGTTCGGGTCGGTTCTTTCCCTGACGGCATAGGAGACTCGGCGTCTTGGATGTACATTCACTGCTTGCAGACTTGGGGAGACGGAGGGACCTATAGCTGGGGTGCAGCCGTGCTAGCTTTCCTGTACCGACAGCTTTGTGAGGCATGTCGGCGTCGAGCAGCTCGATCGAACATCTCCGGTTGCGTCTACCTCTTGCAGTTGTGGATGTGGTCTCGTATTCCTGTTGGCCGCCTGACGATACTTCCTCCTCGGGTTTGGACACCGGCTGGTGTTCCCGACTTGGCTCCGACCGTTGCGTACAAGTGGGACATGGTTTCGTCCCCATACGCGATCACTGAGCGCGCGTACATTGAGTATAGCAATGAGATGGACGCTTTGAGCCCCTCTACGGTAAACTGACATATCCCATTGTGCATTTTCTTTCTTTCCATCTGTTGTATGCTTATAAATTAACTTGTGCTTTTTTGCTTGACAGGTCATTTGGGAGCCTTACAATGAAGAGGACGTCCTTGCACTCCCGCTGAACCATATGTGCACTAGAGATCAGGATCTTTGGAGGATGAGGTGCCCTTTGATATGTTTCTACGCAGTGGAGATTCACCTACCTGACCGAGTGGCGCAGGCAGTTTGGCTTGGAGCAGGCTTATCCCCCGGATGCAGTTTCCACCTCCATAGAGTTGCACAAGTAAGTGGCTCGGTCGAGTACCATAATTTTTTTACAACTTGTCAATATTTTGATCACGTACTTTTTCTTATTGTAGATTCGATAGGGTTCGTCAGCGGAAGGTTACCGACTTTGTACATCACCACCGTGACATGATTGAGTGGTGGAACAGGATGGATGACAATGTTTTGGGTCCAGCGGAGCTGCATAGAAATGCAACCTTTCGTGATTACCTGACTTGGTACCATAGCGCTACTCGCTACAAGCTGCGCCAAAGGTGGACCGGGGCTGACTACGCAGACATAGCATCCTCTGAAGATGACGACACCACATACGACAAAAAATCTAGAGAGGGCAATCTGGTCGAGCTCGCCCCGATCCTCGACAGAGTGGTAGTTCTCCTGACATTAGAGTTTTTTGCTGTTTCATTTGTTTCCATTCTTGTAACGAACTTTCTTGATTTTGATCGGATGCAGGGCACTTCCATTAGGGACTCGGTCACAGATATCGAGCGTTTCCTACAGTCCCCTCCTGCGACCGATGCCAGGGAGTTCTTGCAAAAGTTGAAGCGCCGACTAAAGAGAACTGCTGCACGTTGTGGTTGCCGAGCTCAGGTGAAGATTCAGCACTTAAGACACTAGTGATTTTCAGTAATGCATTTTCACTATTGCTATTTGTGAACTTCCCTGACCAACTGCAAGTATTAATTCACTTTTATTAATTCTTGCTGTCAGGTATTGACTGACGTGGCTGCAGCCCCTCTCACCGGTCCAGCAGCCAAGCTAGTGGCTGCCTCATCCTCCCATGGGACAGCAGGACATTCAGCTGTCCAAAGCTCATCTCGTACTTTTAGTTCGAACAATGGCGAGGAAGATGACGACGAGGAGGACGAGGAGGAGGAGGAGGGGGAGGGCGACGAGGGGGAGCTGCAGGCCACATACGACGAGCTTGGCATGTCACAATTGCCTGACGCTCCTGCTGCAAGTCAGCCAGCACGTCGACGTCGCCAGCCACCATCCCGACTCACACCAGGCACAGATGCCCTTGGGAAGGGCAAGGGGAAGGGAAAAGCTAGGCGGCGGTGAGCCGGTGATCCACATGGTTGGATGATGAGTGAAGTTTGTGAACTTTTGAATTTCAAATTTGAACTTGTGATGTGATCCACATCGTTCCATGATGACTAAGAATAGGACTTGTATGTGTGATATGTGTAAAACTTGAACTCAGTGCATGTGTGCTATGTTTAAATTCTGTGCAGGTGTCAATTGAAATTCTGTGCAAAATTTGTTTCAAATGTGTACTCATGTAAAGTCTGTTTTTTGGTTGTATGTTGTCTGCTGCAGACAGTACGACGCCAAATCCTGCGGCGCCGTGGTAACATAGCACGGCGCCACAGGCATTGGCGCCGTACTGTCAAAAGCAGTCGTGTTGCTCAACATGGCGCCAAAGGGTGTGGCGCCGTACTGTGTCACCTCGGCGCCAGATCTATTAGCGCCGGATTCTCCACCACGGCGCCAATGGATGTGGCGCCGAGGTGGGAGGAGGGGTTGGGCGAGGCGACCGGCCTGCTCGTGCGGCTAAGTGTAGGGGCACGGCGCCACAATCCTTAGCGCCGTGGGTCAATAGCACGGCGCCATGACGTTTGGCGCCGTGCGATTTAGCCCGCGGCCAGGGTGGCGTCTACGTGGCAAGGCACGACGCCAAAGGTAAAGCCGCCGTGCCACATACACACGGCGCCATGACCTTTGGCGCCGTGCAAAGGGTCCATTTCGGGGATTATTTCCATCAGGGGTCCAAATGTAAAATTCTTACGTAAAAAGGACCAAATTGCAGAAATTATACTCCCCTGCGGGAGCAACTCAGGGCCGCGCATGTGGCGTGAGGACGGACGCCGCACACCCCCGATGACACGTCGACACCCACCCCCTCCGCGTGAAACCCCGCGCCAGCGTCACCCGCGTATGTTTCTGGGCCCACGTAAAGGAGTCTTTTTTTAAAAAAAACATATATCATGAACCGAGTATCTAAATCAAATTCCGATTACATCATTGTATTTCTATCGGTGGTGTAATTCTATTGACAAGATCTTTAAAACTAGATCACGCTTGCCTATGTTTGAAATTAAAAAAATTTGGAACATTTTTTTACAAAAGAGGAACATTTCATCCAAATTTAAAAATTCGAACAAACAATTTAAACTTGTGGAACCAAAATATTGTACAGAAGGTACATAAATCGTAAAATGTAGAACAAATCATCTAAACTAATAAAATGGAAGTCTGTTTAAGTGGAACAAAATATTATACAGGAGGAACAAAAATATATAGACATAGACTACTCAAATATACATGAAACGAAAAAGTCTAAGTGGAACAAAATATTATACAGGAGAAACAGAAAAATATACATTTGGAACAAACTTGACTCACGGAACAAAAATATATAGTTTTACTATTTCTTTTTGTTAATTCCTATTTTTATTATCCACGTCGGCGCGTGATCCACCGGTTAGAATAACTATCAAACAAAACGGCAAAATATGATGCGGCCTGGCGTGGCCCAACATCTGTAGAGTTGATGGGCCAGACCACTGTGCTCCGGTTTTAGGCCCACCAAGAGATTCGGCCTTTTTGTTGGCCTGGCGCTGCTTACAAAGTTTATTTATATCTAACTAACCTCATAAACCCCTACATCCTTTTAACAATGAGTGATCTCCATTTTACAATCCTTGCTGAGTTGTTGTATGATGACTTTGCTGTCTCAACCTATGACGAGGAATGAGGCAGATTTACTTTTTCTTAGGATCAAGAAGTTCTTTCAAGGATACGAGTACACAAAGATCGATTCTTTCAAGAACACCAGAAGGGAATTTCTTGGAGAACAATTGCTCTAAACACGGGCTATTATTCACTGTTTTCGACGGCGTGATGTGTACAGGCGGGCGGAAGCGGAGTCTAGGAAAAAAAAAGAATGACGTGGACCCAATTTTAAATATAGGCTACATTTTAGTTAGTCTCTTGGTATGCGTTGGATAGAGGGTCCAAGTGGGTTGGAACGGGCCCGACCCACTTGGACCCATATTTGGTTGGGAGCACAAGTGGGTTGGAACCAACCTCATAGGGAATATACCATGTAGATCCGGGTTCATTGCATCCCCTCAAAACGAAGGGACGCATTCGACCCACCTTCTATCCCGTCAGCTCCGTCCCGGGTCCGTTCACTGCGCCCAGGAGAGCCCAGGAGTCAGGAGAGCGCCGCCATCGGTCAAGGCGAGCTCGGGCTCCGCCAACGCAGGCAAGCACCGGCGACACCGACTGGGCGAGCCCCACCCCAGCCAAGGAGAGCTCGAGCTCCACCGAGGGGGCTCCGCCGCCGGCCCGGACGAGCTCAGCAGTCGACAAGGGCGAGCTCGGGCTCTGACAAGGGAGCTCCGTCGCCAACCCAGACGACAATGGAGGGCAGCCACGACAGAGAGGCGTGGGCTCCCGCGGAGGGGGCTGGCCCGACGGCGGGGAGGCGCGGGTTCCCGCGGCGCCGGCTGGGGCGACAGTGAGGAGGTGCGAGATCCCGCGCCAGCGGCTCGCCCGGTGGCAGGGAGGCGCGGGCAGCCATGCCCGGCGGCAGGGATGCGCAGAGCGGCGGGACGGAGGTTGGGGATGGACCGGCATCGGGAGCCACGGAGCTGGAGGTTAAAGATAAGCCCCCGAGAATGACATGTGGACCCCACAGTTGACAGTTGTTAAATTGACATCCTTCTCAACCCACTTGCTCCTCCAACCAAACAAAAAAACAGGGTCGAATCCAACCCACCCAACCAAACACGAGATGGGTCGGCTCCAACCCAAAAAAGTGAGTCGGAGCCAACCCAATCCACCTAGTCCCCGAAACAAACACACGGTTGGATTATCCCATTGAATTATGGAGTTTTCTATTTTTACAGATAGGGTACAATCTCCATGTTTAGCTAATACGTATGATACAAAAGCTGCTTTTGGAGATGCTCTGATATTTGGCCTGCAAGTGAAAAGCTTTGGGGTGAGCGACCTCCGGCCCCTCTGCGGAGTGCGGACGCACCTCCGGCCAGCGCCCCTCTCCCGGACATACTTCCGACCGGCGCCCCTGTTCCCCACGGCATCTTCCGGCGCAGCACCGCATCTCCAGTTCGACGGTAAGCACATCTGCTCCTTCCAACATCCATGCTTGCTCTAGGGATTTATGCATACGGTTTTGAAGATTGGATCGATTTGATTCGTTCATGGCTGAAACTGGGTGAGCAGTTGAGCGCAGGTAGATGTACGGGTCTGAATACTTGTTTGTTGCTTATTTTTGAAGTAATTTGTGGTAGTATAGAACTATAGATGGACAAAGGGAAAGCAAAGACACCAAAGGAAACTAGCCGGGAATTGGCCAGGGACTACCTTGAGTTCCATTGGGTACAAGAATCTTGAGGAAAATTTTCTTGCTATCACCAAACGACACCACCCTTTTTATTTAAGCTGCATTTATCTAATACTACCATTTTAAATTCAATTCAACCTCTATATAATGGTACCACTATTATTTCAATTAGCAGAACCATTTGTATGCTCTGCTGCCATTTTTATGTCCAATTTTATGTGCTAGCTGAATCATTATGCCAATTTTATTTCCCATTGTATGTGCTAGCTGAATCATTTTGTCCTGTTTTTGTAGATGAGCACATCAAGTGAAAGTGATGCGGATTCATCTAGTGAAGGGTGATATAGTAAAATTGCCAAAGCGTCTGATTTAACTGAATATGAAGGGTTACGTTACTACGGTATTCATTAGCAGCTGACGCTGCTCACATCCTTCCTCCATATCTCTGTGTCGCTTCAGCTTTCCCGTTTTGCTCGACTGTGTGTCTGTCGGCCTTCCTGAATCCAGCAGAATGCAGATGTCGAGGTACCTTCTTGATTTTTCTTGTTCTGCCTTATTTTCTTTATCAATGGAAGATAGTCTCTCCCACGCATCTGCGAGCGAAACTAAGATTTTCCAGCGGAGGCTGGTGTCTAATACGCTGCTCCCCCCTTTATGATTGCGCAGGCCGTGCTGTCAGTGTTCTTGAATCTTGACAGGGTTGTGTTTGCAAGCAGAGATGCTGTTGATCTGAGGTATTTGATGTTCTTGAATAAACTGTGGCAGCGCCATGGATTGGTAGATTTTAGCTTGTTGCTCGCACTCATACACTGTTTCGTGCAGTGCGCACCACCTGTTCGACAGAAGGCCCCTGAGCTCATCCAACAAGAAGACCGGCCTCTGAGCCTCTGATGGACACGCCTAGCGGCAAGAGCGCCAAGGCAACAGACGAGGGAGACAGAATCAGCGGCCTCCCTGATGAGGTGCGCCAGCATGTCTTGTCCTTCTTGCCGGCGAGGGAGGCCGTGCGTACCTGTGTGCTGTCAACTAGGTGGCATGACCTCTGGGCGTCTGTGCCACGCCTCAACGTGGCCGCCAAGGGCTTCACCAGCCAGAGCAGCTTCATCAAGTTTGTGAACGCCTTGCTGATTAGTTGTGGCTGCATTCCACTGAAGTCGTTCTGGCTCCGTGCCGATGGGCCTGACATCTTTCTTAACAATTTCCGTGACACTGCCTACCTGTGGATCCGCTATGCCCTCAGGAATAATGTTGAGGAACTGGGCGTTATTGACCAGTGGACAGTTCGTGAACTCTTCCAACTTCAGTACTGTCCCTTCACATCGTCATGCTTGAAAAAATTGCATCTCTGCTACATTAAAATCGACGATCACGCCATAAAGAAGCTCTTTTCTGGCTGCCCGGCATTGGAAGACCTCGAGATGATAAACTGTGAGATGTTTGCCACTGAATTGTCCTCTGCCACATTGAAGAGCCTGAGCATTGACTATGTAGATTTCCCATATATACCATATTGATTATGATATGAGTGGCTGTTATATTGTGATAAACATGCCTAGTCTTGTCTCACTGCACATTGGAGCACTTCTTAATGGTGCGATGCTGTCTGTTGTGGATGTGCGGTCATTAGTAACGGCCGCAATTGCTCTGAACACTTCTATGGAAACATTTGCTGATTGCTGCAAAAGTCTTTTTTTTAGAAAAGGGAATATATGTTAATATTCCAGCCGCTGCATCGACCAATGCATATAGCTGTTTGCTGCAAAAGTCTTGGTGCTCTTTCAAACGTGAAGAAGTTGGAATTGCTATTTTCATATGATTCAGTGAGCTTTACATGGAACTGCAGCATTTGCAGCTAACCCAGTTTTTTTATGTCTGTTCTGTAGCAGTAGAAAGCTTTTTCTCTTAAGTATTTCATGTTAATGGCCTTTTTCTACTGACTTTGCAGGGGTGGCAGTACTATGAGTATTCAATGCAAGATGATACGTATTTGTGTGGAGTGGTGTTTACTAATTTAATAACGTTGTCTCTCAGTGATTGGTGTTTATATGACAACTGCAAACTATTGTTGTATTTGCTTGAGCATTCACCTAATCTAGAAAAACTTACTCTGATGATGACGGAGGTAATTTTCTCGGTATCACCCTGCACGGCTGTATTTAGTCCTGGCAAGTTATATATATTCTGTCAATTTCCTAACGGCAGTTTATGCCAAGAATGGGATATAACCATTCTTTCTTATTCTTCTTGGCAGCCTCATTTCCGTGCAAATATTGGCTTGTCTTGTAGTGCTGATGCTGTAAACTCAGCAACGCCATTCAATTGTGAAAAGCTTAGGAAACTTGAAATTGTCTGCTCAGAAGGCGATAAAATAGTGGGGAAGCTTGTGACAATACTATTGACCAAAATGAAATCTCCCCTGGAAATTAGTATCAAGCCATTTTCAGGTGTTTCACGATGGTAAGTTTCTTGTTCTCTTGAAATTTTGCATCTCCATGCTTTTACAATTTATTGTGGGGGGAGAATCCTAAGGCACTGTTTTTCACTTGCTGTGGCCAGCCTTGTTGTAGGACTGACGATTTTCACAACTGGACCGAAGTTGGCTAGAACTTGGAAGATTTGTTTGTGCTCTCACTCTTCTTTTGGACAAACGGTTGTGAGGATTGTGACTCCGCCAGTGCAACTGCTAGTCTGGAACCAACAGCTTTCTGGCTCTCTGCTGGGACTGTCCTCTGAGCTTTTGCTTGTCGTTCTTCCGGTGTCTACCTTTCGTTAACTTAATGCTTGCATGTATGCCTAGATATAGCACATCGCCTCGCATACCTTGTTACTGTTGTTTCCCTCAAAACTCTTCTCTATTATGTTGCACATCATCTATCATGGCTTTCGGTGGTAAGCATTTGTGTAATATGTTTGGATTCAGCTTGCGTTTATGGTGGTTTATTAGCAGCTTAACAGATTTATTCCAGACTGTAGTGGATGTGATTTTGTTAATGGTTGATGCACAGATACACTGAAGCATGCTGCTTCTTTTCACAACCCTCTTCCCCCTCAGATTATTTGTCACCGTCCAGAGCAGACAGTATGTTACCAGGATTGCTCCCATGCGATCCATCAGTTACAGGGTGGCTGGTGGCCTGTTCCATAAAAAAGTACCATCAGTTTCAGGAGTGTTTTGGGAAAACATTGGAACTCATGTCCCTTTAAGGTTGTTTCCATAGATCTCAAATATTAACCCCAAAACCGTAGTGACCATTTTGCAGAAAAAAAAAAGTAAAAAGAAAAAGAGTCAGGCATGAGATGGTGATGGTCGATATCAATTCTGATAGGGTATGGATTTGACATGGGGAGGCTGGGGGACTTGTGTTTGCAAAAAGTATTATAAGTTTCAGGGAGTTGGGCCAAAAGGGATTTGCAATGAAGTATGGATCTCAGTTACAAACCACAATGGGGTTTCCAGCAAAACAACGGTGACCATTTCGCCAAAAGAAAACGAGAATGGGAGAAAACTAGTGATCGCAGTGAAGTCAGACACGAGCTCAGAATCAGCAGGAGCGCAATACCCAATCGAGAAGATGGTTCAGCAGCTCAAGCAGCCTCGAGGGAAGGAGAACCCAATCCCGTTCATTAATTTACTAATTTAATAACGTTGTCTCTCAGTGATTGGTGTCTATATGACAACTGCAAACTGTTAGACCAGGATAAACGCGATTAACAATACATGAACCTCAGGATCTCTAGTCTAGATCTAGATCACGCCTAACATTAATCTAATGCGGAATTTAGTGGATCTTAACACTTACCAGTGGATCCTCTGTCCATGATTAGAGCTTGACGCAGACCGTAGAGGAAGTAGACGAAGTAGATGTACAACAGGAACACCGAGCTTCCACGCCTTCCAGCACCTTAGTGATTGACAGGATTAGGGTTAACTAGAACCCTAAAGGCTAATTCGTGATTAACTCACGGATTAGGGAAACCAGGGGATTTCCCCTTAGTTATATAGTGCTGTAGACGTGGGGCTGGGCCCTTAAATGGGCTGAGTTTGCCTTCCAATCAAAGGCAACTAACAGGGATTACTCTAGGATTAGGATTGGGCCGGAAGGCCCAAATAGACTGACCGAGGTCAAATCCAACATTCTCCCACTTGACCGATGGTCAATAACTTATTCTTATAATATTCAATTTTATTGATCACGTGAAGGTGGATATACACAGATCAATAATCTCCCACTCAATCGAACAATCTTAATCTTAAAACTTACTTGTGTTCGTCTTATGTTCACACTCAATACAATAGCAAAACCCAGCGAATGAGTCATCGG
This sequence comes from Urochloa ruziziensis, assembly GCA_015476505.1. Taxonomy (NCBI): domain Eukaryota; kingdom Viridiplantae; phylum Streptophyta; class Magnoliopsida; order Poales; family Poaceae; genus Urochloa; species Urochloa ruziziensis. Next base: position 6,241,508 of record CM027124.1, on the reverse strand, counting down.
TAGACATGACAGACATACCGGGACATCGTTAACCAAAGTCCACTATAGTACCTTGATAGAACACTTACTAACTTATTTGGGAGTTTATTAATTCGGCCTCATCCAAAATCATATTTGAGGTTAATCATCAAATCCATACTAATTTCGCGAAAATCGGATAAGAGACAAAACCCTCAATTAGTCACATGACTATCAATTCATTTAAAACATTAAAATGACTTGATCCTGGGACCCTTCTTTCATAACAATATATTTGTCAATATACTTGACACCATCAACTATATGTCATTACTTGAAAGGAATACTGTAATCAAATACAGCAACATTGATTTGAAATCAATGTTAACACATTAATAATACCGGAATATAACTCATATGCCTGTCTAAACCATGCCATACAAAATTAGCCTTAATTATGCTAATCTTGTTTTAGAGCTTTCTGCAGAATCGCTCAGATCTGTAAGAGTGAAGGACGTAAACTTAATGTGCACAATTACATCCATACACTTTTACAAAACTTTATCTAAATAGTACTTAATTAAATAAGCATGTTATTTGGTGCATTAATCTTTTATACACCTTTTCCAGTGGACCTCCCCTGGACTAAGACTAATAAAATTTGTCAAGCATTCCGGCTTGTCATGCTAAGTCAATCACTTATAGATCTTAGCATATAGCTTCTAATTGAAGCATTAGGAACGTCTTCCCATTTAATTAGACTTAACCTTTATATTACGCAAAGAAAACAGGCATAGCTGTGTATGCATTCACATTTTATCTGAAATCACTTCAGAGCTACTCTTAACATTTGCCCTTTAGTGACAATCCTAATACTCACTTTGGTCCCATCTCAGTGTCATACTTCCCCTAGAACTTAGGAGAGCTTCACTAAGATGCATCTTATGATATGATGAAAACTTTTCCCCATTGTTGGAATGCAAACTTAATAACATTAGCTTTATGGAGAAAACATTCACCTTAGAATATCAGGATAATAATTAATCCACCTTAGCTTTACAAATGAATCATGGTTGCCCATGATACATACAAAATTATTGTGAGCTATGAACTTAGCATTTTAGCTTCTTTTGGAATCACTTTCAAACCTGTAGACCCTTCATAGCCTACTGCTTTGACCCCGTCAGAAAATTGCTATGAAAAGAACTATTCTTATGTTAAAGTTCACAGACTCCTTTATCGCCTCTTCATAATAGACTTAAAATAATTGAGGCTCTCACTTCTATGCCCAATACTTAACTTATCATTAAACATTACTTATCTCTGTTGTGGTTATACAGCTAATATACATCCTCAAACAGAGTTAGATAAGGAATGGAGAAAACACTTATGGCACGATATAAAAATATATGACAAAATCATATGTGTATATATATCTCATCTTAAATCATTAATACAGAGAAAACTTATCCTGTATCTCATTAAGATTTTCTTCTCCCCCATTTCCTTTCTTCTTAGTGAGCTTCCATTGAACTCTGAACAATAAGAATATTAAATGTGTCGAACCATAAACTTATCTAAAGTAATTTACAATGGATGCTCTTTAACTTATTTATCTTTGGCACGACATTTACTCTATCTTTCTTAGATACCACTGATGAACTTCCCTTGCTAATCTAGCCCACATCAGTGGCAGCTAGAAGATGAACTAGAGTAGCAAAGCTATGATTAAATGTTCATAAAACATCGGTGGCCAGAATCATGAACATAAATCATACTTCAACCGTCTCTGATTCAAATTGAACTAATCCACAATAGCGGTGGCCAGAAAATGGATAGAACAGCAGAACCGGTGAAAATTATCTCGTATCTAGCGGTGGCCAGAATAAAGAATAAAATCACACTGACTTATTTGAGGCAGTTGGTAATTGTGGAGTATGACTCCTATTACAATGGTATTATATCTCGCATTATAAACTTATTCTTAATTGAAGCAATGAGATGTAGCGAGTATTATAAAACTTATTCTTAATTTTGCCCTTAAAACTTATGGACAATAAAATATTATAGAGAGAAAATTATAACTCTACTAGATGAGAGCAATTCTTAACTAGTATTGTTAGCAGGAGCATCTCAAAACTGATGAGACATTCCATTCTCCCCTTCGAATTTGTGGTCTAAATGTGAGTGTGCCACATATTCGACAAGGTCTCATCACTTCTTAACTCATTTAACTTAAATGACAGTCAAAGACAATTGCGATGAAAAATAAGCACTAAAAGAACTGTATTATTATTACTTATTGAGAACGCAAATATCCAGAATTTGTCATCACAGAAAACAAATATACATCATCAGCTAGAAATAAATCTAAAACTAATGACTCAATACTAATGCGAAGCTCCAGAGTCTTTGACTTTGATGAATCACGTAAAGTTTGCTCCCCTGAATCTCCCCTCCTTTAAGGTCCAAGAACCCTAAATACCTGAAGGAAGTTTAATATTGCAAATGCACCTGAGTTATTCCACCTTAAATTTGTGGGAGCAAATAAACTTAATGAAAACTTATGAGACAACTGAAATACCTTTCTTCTTAAGCCATGCAATTAATCTGGGGCATCGCTCTTGCATGTGGTTGATTGACTTGCAGAAGTTGCAGATGACTTGAGCGTGCATTTCTTTATTAGCCTGCTTATCATAGTTCTCAGGAAGAGAATCCATGATGAATTGCGCAAGATAATCGCTCTGGATATGTATCCCAAGCACTTTCAACTCTTCAGCTATGCTGACCATGCTCTTAATGTGTATGCTCAATGCAGCCTTGATTATTGTAACGCGAGGTGGTTAATTTCTTAACGAGAAAACTGGATAACTTATATTTATATGTTTCCTCAATTGAATACATTAACTCCTTAACTGATAATTCCTTACCTTTGATCTCAGTAGGCAAAGAACCTCTCAAGGCCTCAATGATGGTTTGTCTAATGACCATCTTTGCCAAGTCATTGGATCTCTCCCATTTTTCTGAATTTGAGTTGTACTCACTTATCTTATCAACATAATTTTGAGTTCCAACCGCTGGAGCAGTTGGCTTATCCTCACGTAACGCATAATCAAGATCCAAGGTCTTGAGAATGCTTAGCACATCCTGATTCCAACTAGGGAAGTTTGTGCCATCATAATGCTCAATGGTGCTTAGCAACTTTGTATAATCAACTGAAAATTCATAAATAAAGTATGTCTCAGTAATAGTACAAGAAGATGCACATAAAGGCATGAAAATAACCCTACGGTGGTCTGATTAAAATCACGCATACAAGTTACAACTTGCAATCACCGGTGGAGAAAACAAGCGAAACTTGACTTAAACTCGTAACTAAACAACGGTGGTTGAATTAATCACAAGTTTACTCTAAATGAACTTCCCGGTGGTTCCATTCAAATAGAGGCATCTAAGTGCACTTGGTGGAAAAAGAATGAACTTTAGCCTTAACTTATGTCTAAAACAAATAATGCAAAGTTTAAATTTAACTTATGCGAAAACATGACAAAACTTAAACATAATGCATATTTATCTAAAATGAAATGCTAAGACAAAAGCATTATTATTAATAAACTTATGCTGAGTTTAAACTTTAACTTTGAAAAATACTTAATGGTAAGGCAAAAACAGTGAGAAAATAAATAGATTGCACCATAAAGTTATCATGCTCATGAAAAACTTAAAACTTTATTTTATGAGCGCATTAAAACTTAGCATTTCTTAATTGCATAAAAGTAACATGCAGAAAGCACGACATAAAACTCTACTTATATATATCAGTGCATAATTAAATGGAACTTAAATAAAACTTAATAGCTCAAAACTTAATTTGCAATTAAGAAATAAACTTTCACTGAAAATAACGAGCCACTGAAAACTGACAGGCCATATCTTAAATAAACAGTGTAACTTGATGCTTAAGATTTCTTATGCAAGAAATAAACTAGACTTAATGCGGAGCAATAAACTTAAAACTTAAATCTAAATTTATAAAACTTAAAACTCAACTTACTAAAATTTCAGTGAAACAACGAGGGAACATCAACCACTTAAGATAAAGTTTACTTATGCATTAAATAACTTAACTTAGTGCTGAAATAAAAGTGGGCCTAAAAGAAAAAAATGACTGAAAACTTAAATAAAAGAAAACTTATTTCAGCCCGTGATCTGAAAATGGCCCGTTACGGCCCGCGAGCGCGCACAGCCCCACTAAAAATGCTCAGCGTGCGCACGGCCCAACATGTCTCATTTTAGCATGCGGCCCAGCAAAAAATGGCCCAGCTCGATGCGCGGCTCGCAGCTTAAGCTCGGCGCACGGCGGGCGGCTTGGCTTAAGCTCAGCGGCTCACGGCTCGGCGCAGTTTGGGCGCGCTGCTCAGCGCGGCTCGGCGACGGCCCAGCTGCGAAGCGGCCTAGCCCGCTATCTTACCTAAGGGGCCGTAGACCAGCAGCCGATGGGCGGGCCGCCGAAGCGGCCCAGCCTCGCGTCGCACCCGCCCCGCGCGCGCATCGCAGCCGTCCGCTCGATCGGACGGCTGGCCGCAGCCGCAGCGCGTTTATAAGCCCGAAAACGGCGGGGGAGGCTCAAACCCTAGCTCACTCTTCTCCTCCCTGCCCGAGCGACTGCTCCTCAGCGCGTGTGACGGCGCGGCCGTTCTCCGCCCGCCGCCGCTCCTCATCCTTCCTCCTCCCCCAATTCCGGTGAGTGAGGGCCAAGACCCGAAGGTGCTCGGCCACTACACACCGGAGCGCCGCGGGCCTCCTCTGCGCGCCGCGTGCATCTTGTGCACGGTCCGCCGAGGGGCTCCGTCGGTTCTCAACGGCCGGCCGGCGGCGGCGCGGACTGAGGCACCGCCTTGAAGGCGAGGGCCACAGCCCAAGGTGACCGCTACGCCGTGACCTTGTCATGTCAGGAGCGTGAGCGGAAACCGAGGCTCGCCGGCGTGAGGGCGGCGGTCACGTGCGGCGAACTCATGCCACGCGCGGCGGCCGCCGGCTCTTGTTAGCCACTGAGTGAATCTTAGGGTTATGGTGTCAGGGAGACCCTAGATCTGAGATCTAGGGTTTGGGATTCGAGATCCTCTCTTTTTTTTCACTGAGATGTTCCCCATCTTAATGATTCGGGTGAAACTGAGATGTATTTTCTTTTCTCTTGGGGATGGGCTGAGATGATGTAAAAACTGCGGGTGGGCTGTGATGAACATGAAGGATGACCCAAAACCGAAGAGATTTGGGTAGTCTTAGGAAACCCAGTAAAAGTTATACATGAAGACCGCCTAAAACTTGTACTGATCTGACGAAAAATATCAGCGACTTTGAAATAAAGCTAACTAAAACCTGAATGTTCACTGTTCTTAGGGGTACATACTACGCTTAAACAAAAACTGAACTGAGCGAATCTGATGGTACATGGAAACAAGCACAGATCGTATCTATACTTTCTTAGGCATGAACAAATCTAACTAGACATGAACAGAGACTTAACATGGCTTAGGGGATCAAGATTAGACTAGTAGGCGACTGATACCAAATGTTAGATCAGGATAAACGTGATTAACAATACATGAACCTCAGGATCTCTAGTCTAGATCTAGATCACGCCTAACATTAATCTAATGCGGAATTTAGTGGATCTTAACACTTACCAGTGGATCCTCTGTCCATGATTAGAGCTTGACGCAGACCGTAGAGGAAGTAGACGAAGTAGATGTACAACAGGAACACCGAGCTTCCACGCCTTCCAGCACCTTAGTGATTGACAGGATTAGGGTTAACTAGAACCCTAAAGGCTAATTCGTGATTAACTCACGGATTAGGGAAACCAGGGGATTTCCCCTTAGTTATATAGTGCTGTAGACGTGGGGCCGGGCCCTTAAATGGGCTGAGTTTGCCTTCCAATCAAAGGCAACTAACAGGATTACTCTATTAGGATTGGGCCGGAAGGCCCAAATAGACTGACCGAGGTCAAATCCAACACAAACTACTGTTGTATTTGTTTGATCACTCGCCTAAGTCTAGAAAAACTTAGTCTGAATATGACAGGTAATTTTCTCGGTATCACCCTGCACAGCTGTAGTTAGGCCTGGCAAGTTATATATATTCTATCAATTTCCTGAATCCTGACAGCAGTTTATGCTCAAGAGTGAGATAACTATTCTTTCTTATTCTTCTTGGCAGCCTCGTCTCCGTGGAAATATTGACTTGTCCTGTAGTGCTGCTGATGTAGTCTCAGCAGCGCCATTCAATTGTGAAAAGCTTTGGAAAGTTGAAATCGTCTGCTCAAAGGGTGATAAAACAGTGGGCATGCTTGTGACAATACTATTGACCAAAATGAAAACTCCCCCGGAAATTAGTATCAAGCCATTTACAGGTGTGTCATGATGGTAAGATTCTTGTTCTCTTGAAATTTCACATCTCCATGCTTTTACAAACTATTGTTGGGGAGAATCCAAAGGCACTGTTTTTCACTTGCTGTGGCCTGCCTTGTTGTAGGACTGACGATTTTCACAACTGGACCGAAGTTGGCTAGAACTTGGAAGATTTGTTTGTGCTCTCACTCTTCTTTTGGACAAACGGTTGTGTTGATCGTGACTCTGCCAGTGCAACTGCTAGTCTGGAACCAACAGCTTTCTGGCTCTTTGCTGGGACTCTCCTCTAAGATTTTGCTTGTCGTTTTTCCTATGCCTACCTTTCTTTAACTTAATGCTTGCATGTATGCCTAGCACATCTTATTACTGTTTCCTTCGAAACTCTTCTCTATTATGTTGCACATCATCTATCATGGCTGTCGGTGGTAAGCATTTGTGTAATATGTTTTGATTCAGCTTGCGTTTATGGTAGTTTATTAGCAGCTTAACAGGTTATTCCACACTGTAGTGGATGTGATTTTGTTAATGGTTGATGCACAGATGCACTGAAGCATTCTTCTTCTTTTCCCAACCCTCTTCCCCTCAGATTATTCGTCACCGTGCATAATATTACCAGGATTGCTCCCATGCGATCCATCAGTTACAGGGAGGCTGGTGGCCTGTTCCATAAAAAAAGTACCATCAGTTTCAGGAGTGTTTTGGGAAAACATTGGAACTCATGTCCCTTTAAGGTTGTTTCCATAGATCTCAAATATTAACCCCAAAACCGTAGTGACCATTTTGCAGAAAAAAAAGAAAAAGAAAAGGAGTCAGGCATGAGATGGTGATGGTCGATATCAATTCTGATAGGGTATGGATTTGACATGGGGAGGCTGGGGGACTTGTGTTTGCAAAAAGTACTATCAGTTTCAGGGAGTTGGGCCAAAAGGGATTTGCAATGAAGTATGGATCTCAGTTACAAACCACAATGGGGTTTCCAGCAAAACAACGGTGACCATTTCGCCAAAAGAAAACGAGAATGGAAGAAAACTAATGATCACAGTGAAGTCAGACACGAGCTCACAGAATCAGCAGGAACAAAATACCCAATCGAGAAGATGGTTCAGCAGCTCAAGCAGCCTCGAGGGAGGGAGAACCCAATCCCGTTCATTAATTTGCAGCAAAACTGTAGTGACCATTTCGAATGAAAAAAAAAAACAGAATCACGTCTCGATCTACACAAATCCATCGTTTATTCTCGGTTGCTGGTACAATATAGCTAGCTACATCTTTGATCGAAGATGACGACGCCTAGACGTTGCAGCGAACCTTGCAGGGGCAGTTGATGACGCATTCGGACAGCGACGGCCAGTGAAGCATCCGTTGAACACGTCATCGCCATGGATGACTACTCCAGCCTGCTTGTCGGCGTCGATGATGGCCGTCTTGCTCATCTTTCTGCCGCCGTCGTCTACTATGCTCTCACCTGAATGAAACATCGCAAACAAGATAACTTTTTTATATATTTTCTCTTTTTTTATCTAAGAATGAAACCAAGAAATAGTGACATGACAATGCAAATCGATCACCCCAAAAAAATGAGATTGATTCGTCGAATGATTACCGCTGATGGGCGCTGGAATGGCAGACTGCCATTACAAGCAAGGAAAGGAGCAAGAGCCCTTGGGTGCTGCTGCGCCTGCTCTTCATCATGAACGTCGCCATCCACACTGATGATGAGGTAGCTAAATGTATGCGGTGCTATTCGACTAAGTTCACTGGTGTCTGGTGAGTCTGAGTGTGAATACTTCTGGTTGCTCCGTGGTTGAGACGCATATATATAGCAGGGAAAAAAATAGCATGAGATCAATACATGCCATGCTTGTGGCACTTATGTATAGCAGAAGAAAAAAATAGCATGAAATCAGTACTTGCCATACTACTTGTGGCCTGTTTTATTTCCCAATAACGTTTAATTCTACTGCTAAACATGGCAGACGGCATTCAAATACCTACTTTGAATGACAAACAAAGAAGGCACTATTAATTAGCTACCTTTCTAATATGGCATATTAATTATCTTCCTTTTTATAAAATAGGGGTATTTTTCATGTTTCGAAATTTAGTGAAATTTATTTCGAGAGATGCGAATGGTGAAATGTGGGCTTACTTTATTGGATTTTCTATAGTACTCTAGAGTAGTATCAAATTTTAGCACCCTTACTAGACATGGAAAAAAGTTTGAATGATGGTGTGGGTCAAAGTGAATGAATTCGAAAGAAGGAAAAAGTAAGGAAATGAGCTGAAGTGCCAAAGAAAGAAATTTCATTTGGCAAGCATAGTGGTGGTGTGGGGGGTAAATCTTCCACCTGAATTGTATTGGAAGGGCTTCTTGCGATCCAAAAGTTTGCATCAAGTGTGTTTCAGCAGTTTTGAGGAGAAAAAGGATTTTATACTTTCATGAAAAAATATACCGTTGATGAATTCGTAACTGAAATTGTTTTCTATCATCACAAATTTTATTTTATATTATATAAGAAAAATTGAAAAGTTAAATAGTTTTTTTAATTTGTTCTATAAGCTAAACCACTCAAGCTTCATATTTTCAAACGCCAGGACAAAGAACTTTCTAAAACACAATGACACTTGCCTCTTTTGGACAACTGTCAAGCCAATTGAGCTTGCTCATTTTCTCCCCCTCTCAAATAGTTAAATACTACCACCATTTCTCCATCAGCGCTCAATGTGCTTACTGAACGCTTCCAGGCTGGGCCGCAATAGGAATAGAGTTAGTGGAGTGGGTTGTGTGATTGGGCCTGCGAGCCTAGTTCTGTCGGCATTGGCCCATGTACTGAATTTTACGTGTCCCTGAAATGAACAATGAACCAATTTGTCCCCAAACCTACTGTTGTTTGCTGCTTCTTCTTCTTCCTCCGTTCCTATATCTGATTTCTTGCGTTGCTGTTCTCGGCGTGCCACCAATTGATTACAGCTCTCCTGCTCCTGGCCATGGCGTAGTTCAGACAGTACTAACAAAGTAACAATGGCCTCGTTGGCTATGCACATAGAGGAGTGGCTCGATGTGCTTGGTTGCTTGCTGAATGCGGTACACCTGCAAATGCTCTGGAAAAATGTACAAGTCTTGCAGATACTTTTCATTTGGAATTCAGTGACTCAAATATTTACTAACAGGTGCCTTATTGTACAGACTACAGACATATACAAGCACACTAGTGCAGCATTACCTCACTTCTTCTACCTAAGTTCCCAAAAAGAACAAGAGAACCTTAATCAACCTAATCTTTGGTCTCAACTAGCACCGCCATTCCTCCTGCTCCTGACCATGGCGGAGTTCGGACAGTAGTAACAATGGCCTCATTGGCAATGCACATAGAGGAATGCCTCGATGTGCATGCTGAACGCTGAACGCTGAACACTTCCAAATGTTGTGGAAAAAATATACAAGTGTTCTATATACATTTTATTTGGAGTTCAGTGAAGTAAATGTTCACTAACTGGTTCCTTATTGTACAGACATATACAAGCACACTAGTGCAGCATTTCCTCACTGCTTCTAGCACTGATCAGCCTAATCTTTGATTATATAACAATCCCGTGGCAAATAGCTAGAGCAACAAGCAGACTCGATCTGTTCCCAATTCATTGACCTCCTTTCATGTGATGAAAGCTGAAGCAGAGAACACTCAGAATCAAGCAGCTGCGACAGCGGGCATCGGCGGCGACCGCAGCGGCACGGCCCTGGCCTTGAGCGGCCGCTTCATGACGACGGTGAACTCAAGCTTCTCGGTGAGGTCCACCTCCTCACCTTCAACCTCGCGCCACTCAAACTCCCTCACAAGGTTTGCCACAAAGTACTCAAGGTGCAGCAAGGCGAGCGCCATGCCGGGGCAGACCCTGCGTCCGGCGCCGAACGGCATCATCTTGATCTCCTTGCTCCCCGTGAGGTCGACGCCTTCCCCTTCGCCGCCGGGGAGGAACCGCTCCGGCCGGAACTCCAACGGCGCCTCCCAGACCTCCCCGTCGAGCCCCATCTCCGCCACCGCGAAGTTCACCGGCGCGCCGGCGGGCACCCGGTACCCGTCCAGCGTTGCGTCGTCGCCGTCCTCGGTGGTGTGCGGGAGCACGAAGTGCCCCGGTGGGTGTCGCCGCAGCGCCTCCAGCACCACCGCCTTCAGGTACGGCATCGCCTGCAGGTCCTCCTCCCTCACCTCGCCGGCGGCGGTGGTGTCGCCGCCGGTGTTATCAACGACGCCGGCGATCTCGTCGCGGAGCTTGGTCTGCATCGCCGGGTTCTTGACGAGGTTCGCGAGGACCCACTGTAGCGCGGTGGCGGTGGTGTCGGTGCCGGCGCTGAGGAACTCGGAGCAGAGGCTAACGACCTCGCCGTCGGCGAGCGGTCTCCTCCCGCCGCCGTCGTCCTCGGGGACGGTGAGGTTCAGCAGCGAGTCGACGTAGCAGTCCCCGCCGGCACCGGCGTCACGCCGGGCTTGAATCAACGGCATGAAGAGTTCCTCCTGCCGGCGCCGCAGCGACACGAGCTTCTCCCAGCGGCGGCGGAACAGGAGCTTGGTGAGCGCCGGGAGGAATGAGAAGACCTGGAAGCTGAGGAAGTTTCCCAGGAGCTCCCGCTGCGTCGCCTCGATCTCCCGCACGACCTCGTCGGCGACGCCGCCGCCGAAGCACATGTGCACGAGGAGGCAGAACATGGCGTACTGGAACGGCTCCATCACGGCGACGCCGGCGGCGCCGGCGTCGGCGCGGAGACGGGAGAGGAGGACGGCGAGGACGGAGCGGTGGGCGGAGGAGAAGGAGCGGAGGCGCGACGGGTTGAGGACGCCGGCGGCGAGGTTGCGGCGGAGTGCGCGCCAGGTGGGCCCGTAGGGGGCGGAGCTGACGTTGCGACCGCCGCTGGTGAGGAGGGCGGCGGCGGGGGAGGCTGGAGGAGGGCGGGATGCGAAGGCGGCGCCGCGCTGGACGAGGGCGCGGTGCGCGGCGGCGCGGGAGGCGACGAAGATGGTGGGGCGGGATGGGCCGAGGGGCGCGTAGGTGAAGACGGGGCCATGGTCCCGGGCGATGCGGCGGAGGATGGGCTCGAAGTCGAAGTCACGGCGGGCGAGGAAGAGGAGTGGGCCCACCACCGGCAGCGGGGTCGGGCCGGGAGGGAGAGGCGGCTTGTCGGAGTGGACGCCCTTGGTGCGGCGGGCGCGCAGGAGGAGGGAGCAGAGGAGGCAGAGGAGCGTGGTGAGGGAGTAGAACAGCCAGTCCTCCATGGCCGGCGGCGGTGAGGTGCTCGTGTGGCGGCCGGAAGTTGGATGGAAAAGAAAGAAAGATTGGAGCTTTGGTGGGAAGTGGGTGGCTGGGAGCCTGGGAGTGGGAGTGAGTCAATGAGATAGACCAACTGTTGAGGAGGATATTTATATATATATATTTTTTTACAGCGGCCGGGCCGGTGATGAGTGTTGAAATCATGGGGATACTCTGATGATTGCCATGCCGGCCGTGAATTTGTTTTGGCAAAAATCACAGGATTAGGCTGATTACGTCATAATTACTACTCCCTTATTTACTGGGGCGGGGGTTAGTTTTTTAAAAGATAACAGGAGCACTGCTTGTCATTTAAGAAGAAGAAGCAATTGTATATGACAAGCCGAAGCTAACACCACCACATGGACAACGCACGCAAACAAAGGCACTCAACAAAACTCTACACCACCACAGCCTGAAAGATGAGCCGAAAATAAGCCACCGCAAAAACTGTGCCGTCGTCGCCGACGCTGTGCCACAGTGAAAGCTGTAGCCCGCTGCAATCCTGAGCGGCCCTTCAAGCACCTCCACCAAAGGGTGGTCATCCTCATGCCACACCGCACGACCGTCGATCCCCAGGTCCATCCTTGCTTCAGTAGAATGCTCCATCCTGGGAGAGGAGCGTGGTGAGGGATCCATCGCCGGCGCTCGTGCTCGTGCGGATGGGATAAGATCGGTGGAGCTTTGGTAGAAAGTGGGTGGCTGGGACTGAGAGTGAGATAGAGCAACGGTTAAGGGAGGATATTTATATTTTTTACCGCGGCCGGGCCGGTGATGAGTGTTGAAGTCATGGGGCAATTTGCCGTCCGTGAATAATTTGTTACCAAAATGACACGGGATGATAGCGAGGTTGTTGATTACGTGGTGATTAGCATTGACTGGGGTGTTTGCCTACCTATCGTTTTCACCGGATAACAAAAAAAGCCACTCGCCCACTCGGTTGGGAAAGGAGCACGTCACTGAAAGGAATAGTAAAATGAGATGCGAGTTGGCCCAAGTTGCATTCCAAGCTCAATTCATTCATTCGTCGAGCTGCAGAAACTGTGCTTTCAAGCCCAGCAAGCCCATTGGGCGCACACATTTTACCACTTCTATCCTTTGACTATGGATTTTTTTTTTGAGAAGGTGGATACTTTCTCCTTATCACTGACGACAAGAGTACGAATGGTTCCCAAATACTCACTCTGTCCTTAAAATATAAGGCATTTCAACATTTTTGAAGAGTCAAACTATTTATATTTGACCAAAATATTAGAGAGAATAATAAAGATTTATGATATCAAATAGATATATTATGAAAATATATTTAATGGAGGATAAAATGATACCTATTTGATATCATAAATCTTATTAGAACGCTCCAGCCGCAACAACAGTGAGTTAGAATGCTCCAGCCGCAACAACAATGATCCCCCAGGTCCATCCTTGCTTCATTAGAACGCTCCAGCTGCAACAACAGTGAGTTACATCCGCTACTCAATGCATGGGGCCTCGCCACATCCACCACCTCATACTCCCTGAGAACAACAACCTTAAAGTGTACGAGGACCTCGCCACCCGCCACACTGGACACTGCTTCAAGGATTCTTACCACTGAAATCGCATGAAAAGCATCACCAAAGCCAATCCGTCGCTGGAATCACCATCGCACCATGCATGCTAGCACAAATTAAACAACGCCAATGGCCCCTCTGCACCTCCCTACCAACACGGACCATGCGCACCTCCTCATCCGCTGTGCGCGGGTAACATCACCAACCTTCCACCACCACTGTCCGGCCGAGAGGGGTCTCCACATGCGACGCCTTCAAGAAGGGCACGACGCCAGTGGCGCCGCCATCGCAAGTCCAAGAATGGACAAGGTTTTCACCCTGGAGAGCTCGGCAGGACATGGGGCCTCGCAATGGCGTCCCCAGTGGGAAGAGCGACGCCACAGAGGCGCCACCACCATCGCCACCGACTATTGTTAGTGAAAGCTTTCGCCTGCTCCGGCACCATGCCTGACCCCGCTCAAGACCAGAACAGCATCCTGCTCCCACTCACCTCAGCAACACCTTCACCAGAAAAAGCTCGGCACGGCCGGGAGCAATCACCATGACGCCATCTGCCAGCACCCGCAGCCCCCAGCCCCACCACCAGAGCGGCGTCGGACTAGATTCACCGTCGAAGAGAAGAAAAGGAGCCAAACCACATCACCTCCATCCCTGCCTGTTACCCTTGCACAGAAAGCTCCCCCGGCCCCAACCTGCCCAGGCCGCCGTGGCCTTCAGCAGGCAGAGCCAGCAGGCCTGGCCTCAGCTACCACCGTCAATGCCTCGCCGGCGCCCGCACCGGCCGCTGCAAGCCACCGACGCCCAGCACCAGCCGCCCCCGCCCCACCCCCCCCCCCCCCCCCTCGCACGCCTGCGCGCCCCAGCCGCGCAGCCTCCAGATCCGGCCGGGGCGTCGCCGGATCTGGGGGCCTGAGCCCGCGCCGCCGCGAAAGACGTCCGCGCCGGCGAGGGAGCTCCGGGAAGGAAGACCGGCCGCGCCCCGCCAAAAGCCGCCGGAGAGAGGGGGAAGGGCCCCGCCGCCGCCTTCACCACGGGCCACACGGGCCTCCCGTGGTCCGCTCGGGCAGCATGGCGGCAGGGAGGGGGAGGATGTGGAGCGGCGGCTAGGGTTGGGAGCATCGCTCGATCGCCCGCGCGGGGGGCGACACGAGCGGCGGCTCCGGGCAACAAAAACGGTCACTCGGTTGGGAAAGGAGCACATCACTGAAATAGAAATGAGATGTGAGTTGGCCCAAGTTGCTGTGGACTGTGGTGTGCCACAAACCTCATATCAGATAGACAGATACAGACCACTCAAGCAAATGGCAGCAAGCTCAGTTCACTCGTACCTTTAATTTCAAGCTCAGCAGCCCATTGGGCGCGCATTTTTACCACTTCTATCTTTCGATGACGTGGGTATTTGTTCTGGTGATGAATACTCGATTCCCTGGTGACCGTGACCGATTTTGACTATTTTAATAGTATTTTATTAAGGAGATGGAGATAGGATAAGCCAAATCAAGCTCGCTATGGCCGAACAGATAGATTTTACAAAGATGCCGCAAAAGTTTCACAACTTGATCGAGTAGTTAGCGATAGTTAAGGATTGAGGCCGGCTACGCTCAAGCTTCGGATTGCTCGCCTCTTTCGTTGTTTTTTGCACTTGTCTTAACATGAAGAAACACTTGCTTATATCACAAGGTCTTAGGATAGCAATTGCCATTTCACAGGACTCCGATTGTGCTAGCAATGTGCATTTAATTCCCGGTGTGTCGTGCACTCCACGCCACAAGTCGCAATCACCAGTCGATTTCCAGCAAGGATATCGTTTGAGTGACGATGGAAGGCTACGTAACACACCGTTTAGTTCGAGGAGAGAGTGAAAAATGAAAAACTTTTTACATTTGGTTGCATGTACAGAGAGAAGAAAATAAACTGATACGGTTCTCTAGATAAAAACTTTTCTGTGCAGTGTGATAAGAATATCAGTATGTACAAATACATAAATAAAAAAGGATCAAATTGTCACTCTTATATACATAATCTAAATTTGTTTGCATCCCTGGCTTTTTTTCACGAACGTGACTTAGCACGTATTTCATTAAACAGAAAGCAGTTACACAACATTACTTGGTATAAGCCAAACAGAGGTTGACCTTTCGAAGCGCACAAAAGGACTAAAAGAGAGAAAAAAACAGAAAAAGGCTGACAAAACAAATGACCAATAAGTGAAACAGAGCAACGACCACATAACCCTAGCAACCGACCCAAAGCAACTGCACCTACAAGAAGGACAACACCATTGAGCAGGGTTTTTTTTCCCGACCGGTCTGGCCAAACCGCCGCCCACCGGTAGCGGTTAGCCGGACCGGTTTGACCGGAAACTGGTAGAAACC
This sequence comes from Urochloa ruziziensis, assembly GCA_015476505.1. Taxonomy (NCBI): domain Eukaryota; kingdom Viridiplantae; phylum Streptophyta; class Magnoliopsida; order Poales; family Poaceae; genus Urochloa; species Urochloa ruziziensis. The sequence goes on along the minus strand of CM027124.1, from coordinate 6,225,908 downwards.
GGACAAATTTAAAAATCAAATTAAATCCGCAGTTCAACCGGTTTCAAACGGTTAGCCGGCCGGTTTGAGCGGTTAGCCGGCCGGTTTGAGCGGTTTGACAAATTTTAGAATTTTAATTAAAAAATAAAATAGAAAAGAAAATTTCTAAAAAAATCCTAAAAATAGTTTAAGGTGCGTAGAATCTAATGGTGTCAAAAAGAGAACATTTTTACTAAGTTTAAGTAGCGGTTTAAGAGCATTAGAAATTTAACGTGTTGATTTAGTAGGCTGTTTGAACTTCTAATACAAACAAAAGATACTAAATGAACTAATATTTGAAAAATTTTGACACCACTGCAATCTACTCACCTTAAAGTATTTTAAGAATTTTTTAAATTCAAATTTGAAAATTTTAAATTTGGCCGATTCGAAACCGGCCCGTACCGCTACCGGTCCGGACCGGTTTGACCGTTTACCGCGGTATCCGGACCGGTAGTGGTCGAGATTTTTAACCCTGCCATCGAGAGCGCTGACTGAGACTCAAGAAGGTGGCCAAGCATCCACCCAAAGGAGCAGCACAACGACGACAAAGCATCCGTCGAAGATGACCAACAAGCATCACGACAGCGGTGGCAAAGCATCCACCAGTGCAGCCAAGCATCCGCACAACAAGAGCAGCTGAGCAGCAAAGCATCCGCCAGACGATAAGAGCGGCAAAGCATCCGCCAATGTAGTCACAGCCCTAGTGATCCACGATGATGAAGTGTTAGAAAGCACATGTAGAGGCTGAAAGAAAGAGACTCTCTTATGAGACGAAAACCACCACTATGGCTAGCCGAAGGCGACCGAGAAAGTCGGGCCAGATGGCAAGCACGAGAGCCTGCAGAGCTTCTAGGACGACGCCTCTGTCGCACCCTGAAATTCCCCAATTTCAGGATGTGAATTTAAAGAATAATTAAACAACGATTTTCTCTTAATTTTAAAATTTTCCAACATTTATTTATTTTACAACATTTATTTATTTTACAGAGAATTTAGCGTAGAAATAAAAACAATTGTTGTTTTCTTAATTTAAATTAAATGTTCTCTGCGTATTGCATTCATGCCGTTGTGCATCTTGGTGTTTCATGAGTGCTAAGGTTTCAAAATGCTTTCTTTAAACGTTTAGGTTCCTCCGAGAATTTTCTGGATTTTCTGGAATTTATTCTCCTCTTCCTAGAGCTAAATCTATTTATTAGAAGGCTCTTAAATTCTTTTCACGAGCTCTAAATATTTTATTTGGACTCCTCGTGTCCCAATCTATCTTTAGGATTTTTTCTTGATTTTTTGAGATTTTTTGTGTAATTTTCGTGCTCAAAAAACATTATGTGGATATTCTCGGGTTTGTTTTTCACAGGAAATCAATTACAGAAATAAAAAAAGAAAACCCTAACGGGCCGAGCCGTCCCGGCCCATCCCGCCAGGGCCCATCTGAGCCCATCTGGGCCCAGCAGCCGCCGCCAGCTCCTGGCCGCGCACGGCTGCGCCGCCGGCGCCGCGTCCTTGGCGTGCGCGCCAAGGCGGGCCCACGCCGCCGCCTTCGCCCTCCCGTGTTGTGCCGCCGTCGCCCGCCATTGGAGGCCGCGGAGCAGAGCGCCGCCGCTGACCGTTTGCCGCTCGAGCCGCCGCGACCGTCGTCCTAGGGAGCACGACGAGCTTCGCCCGGACGTCCCGCATCCACTCCGCCCCCGTGTCTTCGTCTCTAGGTCGCTGGAGGGCCGCCGCCCCCAAGGGACCTGAACCGGTCACCGTCTCCGACGTGAACCGCCGATTCCGGCCGTTTCTGTTGCCGTCCGCCGCCGATGAGCATACCCGCGAGGTCCCCTCGTCCTCCTCGCCTGGTTTCCCACCTCGCCGGAGCCCCAGCGCCGCCGGACCGCCGGCGATTTGGCCATCCAGTGCCGCCGGTCGGCCATGGGAGGAAGCTCGGAAGCTTTTGTAGGAAGGCCCCTGGTTTAATCTGTAATTTTTGGTCAAAGTTATGTGTCTGGGCAATCTTGCATATTAACCCCTAAATCTATTGTATCCTTTCAATCTAAACCCGAGCCCTGATCTTTTGCAGATCTAACCCTCGGCTTTTCATCTATTTCGGTGACTGTTCGCTGAGTCTCGGAAATCTTCTCAGCTAGCCCCTGGAATCTACGGTTAATTACGTAAAGGTCCATGCAGCCTTGATTTAGGTATAACTTCCACGTTTTAAATCCGTTTCGATCCGTTCTTGTTTCGTTAGACTTGTAATCACTCAAATTACGTGTTAGTAGTGTTGTTCACGATAGTTGTGTTTTTCTAAATTAATTTTACATATTAATTTGATTAATTGCTTATAGGCATATTTTGCAATTAAAATCTATATAGCTCTACAATGTGTGTTTCATAATAAAGTTTAATTTGATTAATGTTTATGGAATTATCTTTTCTGAATAAAATTTAATTAGGCTATATCTTGGCTTTACAAATTAAATGTTAATGTGATTAATGCTTACTTTACATGCCTTTTCTAAATAAAATATGATTAGGCTTATACTTTATTTTCTTAAATAAAGTTAATACGACTAATATCTACGTGAATGTATTTCTAAATGTAATTTTCTTAGTTGAACATATGTTATAAAATTATTCGATTAGATGCTTCGTATACCTTTCTTTTCTAAAGTTAATTGTTTAATTGGTATAATCTGTACATAAACAATTGTAAATAAGACATGGCTAAGTTACTATGGTTTTTCAATTACAAATATTATTGGAGTTAATTCTAATATAATTATGTTTTGGTAATTAAAATAAATGAAACACCTAGCTCTTATTTGGATAATTAAAATCTTTCGATAGTTTATTTATAATCGCGGTTGCGTCTTGCGTTTGTAGCAACGAGCTCCTTCGTTTAACGCTCTTTTAAAAGCTTTTCTTTTGAATGGTGTATTGTTCTTAGTTGTTCTTATTTATTTGCTAGTATGCTTGTACCGATGTTTGCTTCGAGCGGAAGTTTGAAAAGCAAGAGTTCAAGTGAGCAAGAGCACAAGAGCAGTAAGAGTAGCTTTTCGCTGGAGAAAGGCAAGTGACCCTAACCATCCTTCTACCTATGCTTTTATAAGAATATTATACTTTAATCAGAACATGGGAAACCACCCAGGACTTACAGTACAGCCGTGAGACTAATGGGCTTTGGTCTTGGCTAATTAATTAGAAACTCTAGCTTGGGATAGTCTTATCTGGACTGGGCAAGAGGGGAAGCGTTGACGGTGTATAGCCCGGCCCTGTTGAGGAGCGGCCTTTGCTAAGGAGCACTCATCAGAGAGGGTTATGCCTGCTTCGTCTTGAAACCTTAGCGGGCTATCACTTGTTAGGGAATCTTTGTAAAGGCCTCGTTGCGTCCCTATGCAGCCACACCTCGGTAGTGTGATACGTGCCTAGCTAGCACAGCGTGGTTGGGTTTACGCGACTCATGGTGAAAGTGTACAACCTCTGCAGAGTGTAAAACTGCTATAATAGCCGTGCTCACGGTCACGAGTGGCCTGGACCTCCACATGAGTAATTTACTTGAAGATTATAATAAATCACCTCTGGTTAATCTTTGTGGCCTTGCTTAGTACCAACCATAAGTGTGCTCACCCTTGCTAAATTGCTGCTCAAAAGAAAAATGTGTGAAGCTGTTGAAGATGATGCTAGGCGTACGCAACCCCCGGTCGACTGCGTGTGGAGTTGGAGCCTCCGTTTTGAGGATTTAAGCTGTGTAATACTCTGACAGTCCCTTTGTTTATTTTCTCTTACGTGATACTGTCTCTATTATTCCCTTTTTGTTCGCTGTATGTGTGAAACTTGATCCTGGCACACATACGGTGTGCACTCGGTTTTGTTTTGCAGAACCGGGTGTGACAGCCTCAAGGGAGGGTGTGACATCAATGACGTCGTCGTCGTCAGACCACAAGGTCAAGGTTTTCACCCCGGATAGCTTGCTAGAGGGGAGGGAAGAGGGGGAAGAGTGGCGCCTTCAAGAAGGCGAGCGGTGCCCGCGGGCGTTGTCATCACACGGCCTTCGCCTTACCCCGTTCACTCCACGGAACTCCTTGCCTCCATAGCACATAAGGGACCACCGCCGCCGTCAGATGGCCGGTTCCCTGCTGACGGGAGAGCGTAGACACCCACCCTAATGGTTTCAGTACCTGAGTAGCATCCAGTGGACCCAGATTCAACTCCTTATGATCCGAAATAAAAAAATTATATAAAAATTAGGTTGGGATTCCCTACTGACTTTGGCTTCCCATCATCTCTCGGGGTCAAACTTATCGGTCAAAATCTTTCGGATTTCATATATTATCGTGGGGGTCAAAATTTCTGACGCTAGTGTTACTTCGTAGCAACAAATTTAATAAGCCAGTTGATCGAGCTAAAAGCCGTGACAGTTTCGCAACTTGATCATGGATTGACTTGACTAATCACGAAGCATACGTAGTACAGTAGAGGTGTTGTGTTGATATCTATTTTTTTAGAATTACACACTACAACGCATACGCTCAAAACACACACGCACACTCACCTCTATAAACACACGTACGCTAACCCTACCTCTATGTGCACCTTCGAAGAGCTGAGCACCCGACAGATCTGGAGATTCCCGAAGTCATCATTGGCGTCTCGTCGTCAACGGGAACGCCGCTTACCACCTAACGGTAAATCCTGAAAAACCCAAAAAAATGTGCGAGCACCATGATTTAAACCCTAGTGGATAACGTCATACTGGACCGTTCTACCATTGAACAACAAGCCAATTCGCTTGTGTTGATATCTATCTACTAAGCTCATTGAGACCAGGAATGTTTTGTGTGGACTGGCCCATGGACAGGTGTTGGGCCAAGCCAGATCACGTAATAAAAAAAATTTACATGCACCAAGAAGTTTCAGACTGGGCTTTTGAGTTCTTGGACTTGGCAATAATAAATCTAACAGATCGCACTGCCTATCCTAAAAAAAAAAACAGATCGTGCTGCAACTGTCGAGCTGCTTGGGCCCACCGCACACGAGGGGGGTTACGGCGCCGGCGGCCTCCTGGCCTCGATCTCCACACATGGAAATCTCTCGAAATCCTCCTCAAATTCGGATCCGTGTTCTCCACACATGGACGGATTCACGGCATCGAAGCGGCGGCGGCTGCTGGAACTGGAAGAGGAGGAGCAGGAGGAATCCCGCCGCCGGCAGCCGCAGCCGCACGGTGGCGGAGGAGCCGAAGCCGGCGGAGGGGCGGAGGGGGAGGAGGAGCAAGACGCCGCCGCCGCCGTCGACCCGCCCGACCTGATCAGCCGCCTCCCGGATGACGTCCTCGGCGACATTATCTCCCTCCTCCCGACCACTGCCGACGGCGCCCGGACGCAGCTCCTCTCGCGGCGGTGGCGGCCGCTGTGGCTTCCCCTCTGGCGCACCTCTCCCCTCACCCTCGAGGCACGGATCTTTTTACCTCCCGCGACAAGGCGCGCGTCGCCGCCGCGCTCGCCGCGCACGCCGGCGGCGGGCCCGCCCACCGATTCTCTCTCAAATGGGACGACTACTCCGACGGGTTCCCCACCATCGACGGCTGGCTCCGATCCCCCGCCCTCGACGGCCTCCGTGAGCTCGAGCTCTTCTGCCACGCCCCTGAGACGTACGTGATGGCCGACAGCAGCTCTAGACCTACCCCGCTGCCGCTGCCCGTGCTCCGCTTCTCGCCGACGCGCGTTTCCTCTGCGTGTACTGCGACTGGTGCAGGATCGACCGGATTTCCCATACACCGCACGTGCAGTGGGACGGCGGTCCCCGCACACCACTTGGGAGCAGCGCCACTGCAGGAGACGTCGCTGTCACGCGTCAGGTGAGTGGGCGTAGTTTCCTTTTGCGTTTTTTTCTCCTATTTGTTTTTTTTTCATTTTTTTACCACTTTTTTCTTTACCACTTTTGTTTTGTCCTTTTCTATATCTTTTTTATTTTTGTTTCAGTGTTTTATGCCCATGTTTCCAAGGGCATGGTGTCGCCAGGTTTTTGTTTGTCTTTTTTCCCCTTATGTTAATTTTCTTTTATTTTTTCTTTGTTTATTTTTTACTTATTCTATTTTATTTTATTTTTTCTTTTGTTTATTTTTTACTTATTCTATTTTCCATAGTGTGAAGGAACATAAATCTTGAGTTATATAATTTGTTTCAAGTGTATAATTTTTTGTTCCTCCTATATATTATTTTGTTTCAAGTGTATAATATTTTTGTTCCTTCTTTATGTATTGTTTCACATGTTAAGATTTATATTCCTTTTTCGTATGGTATTTTGTTCCACGCGTTGAGATTTAAGTTCCTTTCGTACAATATTTTGTTCCTTTCATATGATGTTTTGTTCTCAAGTGCGGATGATTTGTTCCACTTTAACTTACTTCACTAGATGATTTGTTCTATATGTTAAGATTTATGTTCCTTTTATATGACATTTTTGTTCCGCATGGTCACATGATTTGTTCTAGTTATAAAATCGGATGAATGGTTGATTCTTTTAAAAAAGATGGTCCTTATAGTTTTTATCTAAACATAGTCAAGTGTGGTCTAGTTTCAAAGATTTCATCGAAACAATTACAGTGATGCGATCCGAATTTAATTTTAACATTCGGTTCATTAGTTATGAATTGTTTTCAAACTTTTCCTTTTCTCTTCATGGGACCCGCACAGAAAAAAAAGGTAACGATGTGCAAGGAAAACGCAGCTGTCCTTTAACTAGTCTCGAGCAAAGTGCGGGGGCACGCGGCCCACCGCACATGCGGGGTATAGTCGTCCCCAGGATCGACATCATCCCCTCCAACGCCGGCGAGCTGGTGTTCCCGCACCTCGAGCAGCTGACGTTCAAGGGCGTCAATATCGCCGAGAGCACACTCCATGGAATTCTGGCCGGAAGCCCCGTGCTGAGGAGCTTGATGCTGCACTACAACATCGGCTACCGTTGCCTCCGTATCAGGTCGTCGACGCTCCGGAGCGTTGGCATGACAGATGGCCACAGGTTACGAGAGGGAAGGGTTGAGGAGGTCGTCGTCGAGGATGCGCCGGTGTCGGAGAGGCTCATCCCGGATGGCCTGCTGCATAGCTTGCAGATCAGGGTTGTCAATGCGCCCAAACTCAAGACGCTAGGGTATCTCTACTCTCGTGATGGCATCTCCACCAGCGTTTTCAAGGTTAGGCGTTTTCATGTCTTTACATATTGGTTCATTGTTGCTGCTCCATACGGTGGCTCATATTCTTCTAATCTTTCGATGTCCATTTCAGGGAGTCAAGCCCGTTAGTCCGTCGAACGCGATGTGTAACGTGAAGATCTTAGCCCTCGCCATGGATTCTCACACATGGGTGTTGTTATCGACTTCTTACAAGTGCTTTCCGTGTGTGGAGAAGCTATACATTGTGGTAATAACAATTGATCTTGTCTCAATTGTTTTGATGTGTGCTACCCCTAATGCATACGTCGACAGAAACCTAACGGCCCCCGCGTCGTTCCGTAGGGACGGCACGGGCGGAACCCAGCCACCGCCCCCAAGCCCCGTCCACCTCGAGCTCCGGCGGCCGCCGTCGCCGCCTCCGGCGGCGGCGGCCCGCGGTGGTGCCGACGCTGGCCCCCCGCGTTTCTTCCTTCCCGTCCCCTCTTCCCCTCTCCCGTCCACTCTTAGCCCAACCCTAACCCTAGGTCGGGCCGTCAAGGTCGTCTCCCCTGCTGTCGTCGGAGGTCCGCCGCCGCTCCCTACCTCCTCTCCCTGCTGCCGTCGTGGCTGTCGGGCTCGCTGCTCGCCGTATCCGGCGCTCTCGGGCCCGAATCTGGGCCCTGATGGTCGCCGTCACCACCCCGTCGTTGGGCGCCCAGGGCGTCGTTCCTCCGTGCGTGCGGCAGCTCCCCCTCTCTCTCGTGGGCCGTCGTCGTCGGATCCGGCCCCCGCGCCTGCTAGTCCTTCGAGCCGCCACCACCAGGTCCGAGCCCAGGCCGCCTTGGGGCCCCTTCGCCACGAGCGCTCATCTCGTGGCTCGGGGCCGCCACCGTCCTAGAGCCGCGGGGGCCGCGACTCTCGGTCCCCGCCACCGCCGTCTGGGCTCTGATTGTGGCGACGCTGCACCTCGGGCGACCCGGCTGCACGGCCGGCGGGCTCCAGAGGCCTGCGCCACCACCTCCCCAGCGAACTTCGACCCCGCCGCCATTGAGGCCCCCCGCTGCCGCCAATCTGGGCCCACCCAACCAGATCTGGGCCCAGGCCCGCCCCCACCGGATCTGGGCGTAGGAGTCAGGTCCGGGCCAGGGGGAGGCAGCAGGCTTCATCGCGGAGTTGGTGCCGGCACTGCTCATGGTCGGAGGAGTTTCGCGGTTGTTGCTGGCGGTTGCTCGTGGTCGTAGTCCGTAGTCTGGATTTTCTATTAGCTTGGGTCGTCAATATTGTCGTTCTTTGTGCCTGTGGATGTCCCCCTTCATTGTTATCACCATGTATTGCTCGATGCCATCCCATCGCTTGGCTCGCATCCTAGCCTCAGCGGTTGCGGTGTGGAAGTTGGCTTTGGAGGCCTTTAGCGAAAGTTAGGGCCGGTGTTCGCCGGTGCCGACAACGGCTGCGATTTTTTGACGTAGTTACCTCGCTGGAGGCGTTGTTGTGGCCTCCAAACCCATTTGGTCTCGCCAGGTGAAGACTTGGACTGCTCCGCCACGGACCGTCGGACGATGGCGGCGTCAATGTCGCTCCCTTCGTGAAGGCATCGTCCTGCATGACCCTCTCGCTCTGCCTCCCCAACTCGGACTGTTAGTCATTCGGTGATGTGCGTGTGTTCATGGTGCTTATCCCTCCCACGGGTTAGGTGCATATCCTTCTAGTGGTCGTCAACTCCTCTTCTACACCTATCTTTGTGCCTATCAACATCACCACAATTGCCTAGGTCGCCGTTTCTTGGCGGATGCGTTGCCGCCCCTTGCTATGCTCTCGGATGCTTTGCCACATTTGTCGTTCCGGGCGGATGCTTGGCCGCCAAGCCTTTGTTGTCCAGTGGATGCCTTGCCAACTTTGGTCGTCATTTGTTGGTGGACTTTGGTCGTCATCTCTTCGCTGGCGGTTTCATGGCCGTCGTTTGGTGGATGCTTGGCCACCTCTGCTGCTTCCGGGTGGATGCTTGGCCGCCTTGTCTCTGTGTTTGGTGGATGGTTTGCCACCGATGTTGCTGTTTGTGGCTTTAGGCGATCTCTGGTGGCGGTGTTGTATCTTTTCGGTAGGCGTAGAAGCTTTGTCTTGGTTAAGTTGTCAGGTTGTGTGGGTTAGGGTAGCCGCTTTTCTTTCTAGTTGTGGGTTGCCCGGTCGTTTGGTTTCTTCTATTTAGTTTTCGTTTTGTGTTGTGTTTCTGCGCTTTGAGGGTCTCTCAAAGTCGCTTCGTTGTAAAACTCTCTTCCGCTTAATGAAAAACGTGTTATGCACGTTCTAAAAAAACCCCTAATGCATACGCGAACGCATCAGCCCGGCCTCATGTTGAACCCAACCTGATAATGTTGGGTTTGCAACCTTCTTTTCTTCCTTTTCCAGGTATCTGCTGGGCGACGGTCGAGTTTCAATGTTGCACAGAACTATGGTTCCCTAGAATGTCTTGACGCACATCTTAAGGTGCTGCAGGTGACGAATTATAAGGGTAAGCCGTCAGAGGTGGACCTCATGAAATTCTTCCTCTTCCATGCGAGAGGGCTGGAATCCGTGAAGCTTGTAGTAGGTGCTGTCAAAGACTACCATAAATGGCTTGCGACTCAGCATAAGAAGCTACAGCTGGACACCAGGTCTTCTCAAGGTGCTAGATTAGCCTTCGAGAATGATTGTTGGACGTCTGACCGTGTACCCATGAAGCACATCCATAATTTAGCACTGGATGATCTCTTTGACATATCAGTAAGACAGTAATTACAACATGACTTGCTGTCCTAGTGCCATCGTTGAAATGCTTTCGTGCTGCTTAGCTATTTGTGAACCTTGTTTGCAAACAAGACTTGTTATTTCATTCTGTGTTGAGCTTGAAATTAATGCCTGCAGCATTTGTGGTCCAATAGGCGTTTTGGCGATTATTTTGAGCACCGTACCAAAGTGTATTTCTTCTAGGATATTCGCTACAAAAAAATTATTTGCAGTACTCTCGAACAAACACAGCAATCCTTCGTGCAAGTTCCTTTTTTCTGAACATTACTGAAATCACTACGAGAAAACGCATGTTTGCCGCGTGCCACACCGCGGGCATACGGCAAACAGGCTTGTCAAACAGGCGGCACACGGCGGCCCGCCGCAGCCACATGGCAAACAGCGCGGCACACGGTAAACAGGGCGCACGGTAAAGACGTCTGTTTGTCGTGTGCCTAACGGCAGGCACACGGCAAACAGGCCGCCCGAAACGGCCGTGTGCCGGGCCGTTAGTTTTGCCGTGTGCCTTGGGCCGGCACACGGCAAACAGGGTGCAAAAAATTTGAATTTTGCCTCCAAATTTTTTTGCTAACTTCTTTATCAATGTATTATTCCATGTTAGTTTTGTGCATGTTTTTCGGTCTGTTTGCTATATTTAATCATTTTATTTCATTGTTTTTAATTTTGCCGATAAGGTAAATTTGAACTGTAAGTGTTTCGAATAATGTAATGTAATGTTTGACAAAATGTTATTTAGATTCTTTAGACTAATATGGTGCCATATGCATTAGATGGAATCAAATTTGAATATATTGCTCGCTTACCGTGTGCCCGAATTTGGGCTCGGTTCGTTTCAAAATGCTATAAAATGCAAAAAAAGTCAAAAAATTATAATTTTGGCTGTGATGTCATGTTTTCATACGTAGAGGCTATGGTAAAAAATTGAAAAGGTTTCGAGCAAGTTGACGCATTGCCTCTTTACAAACCGAAGCTTCTCGGGAGAAGATCCTAAGTGTTGTGAAAGAGATGTGGTGATTTGAAGCAACGTGATAATTGAAATTAAGTTTTACAATAAAACTTATTTTGTATAGTCTACATACACCTTAGACAGGTTCATGCCCAAATTTGGTTATTTTTTGAATCCGTATAATATTTTTTAATTTTTTTTTGGTTTAGGGCAGAAAAAACGTTTGCCGTGTGCTTTGCCCAGAGGCACACGGCATAGGTTGTTTGCCGTGTGCCCCTGGGCCGGCGCACGGCAAGGGTCTTTGCCGTGTGCCCCTAGGCCGGCGCACTGCAAAGGTGTTTGTCGTGTGCCCAGATCCACGGCACACGGCAAACAGTTTTAAAATTTCAAAATTTAAAAAAAAATGTTTGCCGTGTGCCCTCGATCTGGGCACACGGCAAAGCCTGCTGCAGCAGTTCAGCAGTTCGACTTTGTTAATAAATTTGTTTGGACTATGGACTCGTATGGACTCTGTATGAACTTGTTTATGGACTTTGGACTCGTATGGACTGTATATGAACTTGTTTATGGACTTTGTATGAATTTCTGTGACCGCGTATGGCTTATGGTGTTTGTGAGCTAGTGAAGCGATATATGAATGTCTGTGATGCATATAAATTGCCTGCAATGTGTAATTGTGATGCATATGAACTGCCTGTGATTGATTTGCTGTTTGGGGGACATTTAAAAGCAAAAACAGCAAAAATTTAGGCGGGGAAAGCTGTTTGCCGTGTGCAAAGGCCTGGCACACGGCAAAGCTTGAATGTTTGCTGTGCCTGGCACACGGCAAACAACCCCACTTTGCCGTGTGCCAGGACTTTGCACAGGGCAAACATATGCTGTTTGCCGTGTGCAAAGCCCACGTAGCACACGACAAAGTGGGGTTGTTTGTCGTGTGCCGCCCACGTGGCACACGACAAACAGCCTTTCCCCGGGGTCTGCCGTCAGTTACCTTTATTTTGCCGTGCGGGAGCCATGGCACACGGCAAAGCCACGTGGCACACGACAAAGATTTATTTGCCGTCGTAGGGTTTGCCGTGTGCCATTTTGCACACGGCAAAGCCTTTGCCGTGTGTGGAATGCACACGGCAAACAGCCGCGCTCCCGTAGTGAATCACATGCAGGGTTAGTACTCAGTAAATAATTTTCACACGCAGAGGTTGTTGCAGCTCCTAGGCCCAGCCTCCCTCAGCCAGCAGAGTAGGAAGTTAGGAACCGTCCCGGCAACTCCCCCGTCCCTCGAGGAGAGTAGAGGTATCAGATATTTCAGGTTTGACCCATCTTAGTTAACGCAGGGAGGTCTTAGGGATTGGGTACTAGACAGATGGCCGGTTCATTTCAAACATAAATCCCTAGACCATTGGCATGTGATCTTATCCAAACTCAAGAAAGCTTTGAAAGGCCGGGGAGCAAACTTTGAAAGCTCAATGAAGAAGCACAAAAAACAGTTACTAATTGAGATTAAATCTTTGGATGATGAGGCAGATAAACAGGGCCTAAATAACCAATAGTAGAGACGCAGATATGAATTGGAGCTGGAACTGCAGGGAATTTATGCAACTGAAGAGATTTATTGGCACAAGAGAGGGGGACAAAAATGGCTGCTAGAGGGGGACTCAAACACATCATTATTTCATAAGTGTGCAAATGTCAGGAAAAGAAAATCCTGTATTCAATCTCTAGAGGACAGCGACAGAATCATCACAGAAGAAGTAGAGCTTAGGAGGCACATCACTGAATTCTATAAACAACTTTTCGGCAGAGAAGAGGTGACTGATATCCACTTATGTGAAGAGATGTGGGAATGAATGTCAAAAACTTAGTGCAGAGGATAACGCTGAACTGACCAATGATTTTACGCTACAAGAGTTAGATGCGGCATTTAAAGACATGAAAAACAACACTGCGCCAGGCCCGGACGGCTTCTCAATAGATTTTTTTTAAGGAGTTCTGGCCAAACATCAGGGAGGATGTGAAAGAAATGTTAGATAACAGTACAGTAAGAAAGAAATTGTCTAGCTTCCCTCGTGTCGTCTCCCTCGCGAGGTGACTTGAGAGCCCAAAGCCAAGCCGCCGAGCAACCCCCTCCCTCCGTCTCCCGTGCGGTCCGTCGCCGCCGCCCTCGACAGCAATGGCGGTGGTGGTCGGTGGCGGCCCCAAACGGCGACCTCCGCGGTTCCCCAGTTCCCCACCTTCCCCACTGCCATCCGTCCTCCTTCCTCCTCCTGTACCCATCCTCCCATGGCTTAGGCACCAAATCGAAGCTCTTGGTGACCGGATCCGCACGTCCTGAGCGTGGATCTGCTCGAGTTTGACCGCGGCCGGAGCCTCCTCTGATGGGACGACGGTGCTGGGCCGCCGCGTCCTAGCGTCACCAGGCCGGTCCCAAGCCTGAACAGTGTCGGTGACCCGACAACTTGGGTGCGGCGGTGGCGACTTTCGTAGAGCAACTGCTACCGCCCATCAGGCTCCCTGCTTTCTTCCCCGCATTGAGCACATCTTTCTGCTCCTGGCGGATCTGCCCGTGTTGGTCGGTGTCTTCCTGATCTGCTTTGGGACGGGTGGATCCACTGAATCTGGGGACGCCGACCCTCGCTCCATCACTGCTCAACCAGCGGATGAGTGTGGGCAGCGCCCGCTAGCAGCGGGTGGCTGCCTGGTGTTCTGTTGCAGCTGCACTTCGGCCGCGCTATGGGTCACAGTGCCTGGCCCCTACTCCTCCAAGGAGGAGGCATCGGCAGCTGCAGCGTCTGCAAGAGCTACGGGGCACATTGTTTTGGCCGTGTGATTGCAGGTTGAGGGAACTTCATGCGAAATCCGTGCACGACGCCTATCGGTTGTCAGTGCTGACGATGGTGGCATCCTTGGGCGTCGCTCACCTTCTTGGAGGCGTTGTCATCTTAGGCTCTCTCCCCTGCAATGAGTCTCTCAGGGTGAAAACTCAACTCTGGTTTCTACCAAAATGGCGGCGGCTGCTATGACGTCGTATCCTACATGTAGGCGCCGTCTATGGAGGTCTCTGCTGGCTATGTGCATGCGGTGCGCCTACTTCTTCCTCCTTTCTCTTCTCGGATAAGGCTAGCATTGGTTGTTGGCTGCCATTGTGGTTCTGCAAGTGTTATCTCCCGACGCCTCTGCTTCGTCGATGCTCTCCTGTTGGTGGTGTCAGAAAATCAAATGTCGGGTGGTGGAAATCCTCCATTCCTCCTCAAGGATTCCTCCCCTTGAGCGGTATTGGATGGTAGTACGTGGAGCCCGGATGAACTGTAGGTGCCGCCATCAGCTTCAAGGGAGGTCATCGTTTTCGGTGAAGCTGTGACTTGCGTGCTCTTCACTGCCTTTAGTCCCCATTCTATTGGAGGTCCCTCAGATGGAGGGCGACAACGGAGCGGCGTAGCTACAAGAGGTGATGCGGGGTGCAACGGCTACAACGGAACTGGCAAGTATGTTGTTCGGTGGTCGTCTTTCGACTGTGTCATACCTTGTTTTTGAATTGTTGGGTAGTTGTGCCTTGCCCCTACTTGTTCTTTGGTGTTGTACTCTGTTGGTTGTGTTGTTCTCCAGTTTCTCTACTCTTCTGACTGCTATGCGGTCTGTGCTTGTAAGATGTCTCGTTTGTAAACCATCACCGGCTAGCCCGACATTTGTGGTTTAATGAAATTCAGGTGGGACTCTTCATCCCCCGATGACTTCTCAAAAAAAAAAGAAATGTTAGATGACTTGCATGATGGAGGCCTTGATCTGTGGAGGCTAAATCCTATTCCCAAGCTGAAATTGGCCAACAACATTAAGCAATTCAGGCCCATATGCCTTCTTAATGTGATATACAAGATCATTACAAAAGTTTTGACTATGAGGCTTACTAAAGTGGCCAGTAGAATTATTGCAAATACCCAAACATCATTTATCCCAGGGAGGAAAATACTGGATGGTGTGGTAATTCTCCACGAGGTGCTACACAGTTTAAAAGCCAGAGCAGAGAAAGGGATAATCCTGAAGCTCGATTTTGAAAAAGCCTACGACAGAGCTAACTGGAGCTTCCTAGAAGAGGTGCTTATTAAGAAAGGGTTCTCACCTTCGTGGATTAGGTGGATGTTACAGGCAGTAAAATGGGGTAGGGTAGCAGTGGATATCAATGGAGTTCGAGGAGAGTTCTTTAGAAGCTTCGAAGGTTTAAGACAGGGTGACCCATTATCGCCACTCCTCTTTAATATAGTGGCGAATGCGCTCTTGGCTCTACTGAGTTCAGCTAGCAGAAGAGGTGATATCCAGGGGCTGGTGCCATATTTAGTGCAGGGAGGTTTGACTCACCTACAATACACTGACGATACTCTAATCTTCCTGAATAATGACGAGATAAGCATTAGGAACCTGAAATTCATCCTCTACTGTTATGAAGCAATGTCTGGTATGAAAATCAATTATGAGAAGAGTGAAGTTTTTACGGTAGGAATTGAGAAGGCTAAGAACAAAAAAATAGCAGAGCTGGCTGCAAGATGTCAAGTCTTCCTATAACCTACTTAGGCCTACCTGTTAGTGATTGTAAGCTCTCTAAGGAACAGTTGTGTTATGTGGGTGAGAAAGCGAAGAAGAGGTTAAGTACCTGGAAGTGTGATAACTTGTCCTCTGCAGGGAAATCAATTTTGATTAACTCATGTTTACCAAGTGTACCTATGTACACTATGGGGGTTTACATGTTGTATGAGGGGAATTTCTAGGTGCTAGACTCAGTCAGATCCAGATTCTTCTGGCAGGGAACAAATAAGAAGAGGAAATATCGTATGGTAAGGTGGGATAGTTTGCAAAGGCCTAAGGATTTTGGTGGCCTCGGGTTTATTGATGTGAGAGTTATGAACAAATGTCTACTTGCAAAGTGGATAGACAGGTTGGAGAGAGGAGATGGAAGTCTGTGCTGTGAACTCCTTCGGACAAAATATCTTGGTTATAAAAGTATATTTCAATTGAGAAGATTGACGGGGTCACAATTTTGGATGGGGCTCATGGGAGTCAGGCAATGGTTTCAGTTTGGTAGATGTATGCAAGTGAGGTGTGGGGAACAAACAAGACTGTGGGAAGACACATGGTTGGGGAACTATGCGTTGAAGATCAAATTTGAGCAGGTATATAAATTCTGCTTGCACCCAAATGTGAGTGTCAAGGAGGCGTGTAAGATGGCTTTTGGCACATCAAATTCCGCAGATCGCTGACCCAAAGAGAAATGGCAGAGTGGAACTGCCTGAAGCTACTGTTAGCACAGGTGCAGCTGACAGAAGGAAGAGATGAGTTCAGATGGGCCCTGGAACCCTCGGGGAAATTTTTGACACGTTCCATGTACAGGATGATGACCTTTGGCGGTGTGAGAGACCAACAAATGATGAATGTATGGAAATGCAGGGTACCGATGAAAATCAAGATTTTTATGTGGATGGTGTCCATGAGAGAATTCAATCAGCAGTCCAATTAAAGAAGCGAAAGTGGGCTGGGGCGGTGAATTGTAAACTATGTGAAGAGATAGAATCAACAAATCATATAATTTTTCAATGCCCACTAGCAGTCTTTCTATGGACTTTTGTCAAGGAAGGATTAAGCTGGGCAACAGTCCCTTCCTCTTGTGAAGAGCTATATAACCAGGTGATCAATAAAAGTAGAGGTAATTCTAAATCT
Source organism: Urochloa ruziziensis (assembly GCA_015476505.1). NCBI lineage: Eukaryota > Viridiplantae > Streptophyta > Magnoliopsida > Poales > Poaceae > Urochloa > Urochloa ruziziensis. The sequence goes on along the minus strand of CM027124.1, from coordinate 6,209,325 downwards.
CTATGTCTTGTTATTTGTGCAGTAATCATGTGGACGCTGTGGAAATCTCGGAACGACTTAGTTTTCAACGGCAAGATCGTGTCAACTCTAACGGTGGTGGTGCACAAGCTGGTGGCCTACCTGAATCAATGGAAGCTGTTGCTGAAGGAGGAAGACCGACAAATCATGACCGGGAAGATTTCGGATCTCACCAGACTGTGAGACAACCTGATGGGTGCTTTCAAATCCGTGGGACTGAGGCTTTTGCTGGTGTGGTAGGAGGGTCTCGAGTAGAGTAGAGTTGTCTTTGGCTTCTATTACCTAGCTTATGAATGACGGAGAAAGCTCCTCAGTTTCCAAGGATAGTTGTTGAGTGGTGCTGGGTCTGTTGAGATCCCATGTAAAAGTACTGGTAATGCTAGGTTCGATCTCTGTATCATGCTCGTTAAGCTTTCAATAAAGCTGGGCATGATGCCTTTGATCGAAACTCCCTCGTCCCAGCGAGCGCCGCTTGAAATTTGAAAACCGTTACCACGATTGCGAAAGGATAGAAACTGATGGATCCGGTTTTCGTCTATGGCTTGGAGTATGTAGTAACAAACAAATCGGGTGCCGCCACTTCTCCATTACATTTCTTTTTTTTTGTGAAACTTCTCCATTCCATTTCAATCAAAACAAACAGCACATGGGGAAGACGAAGATGCCGAAGTCCAAGTGGCTGTGGCTGGCCGCTGGCGGCGACGGAGGAAGCAGGCAACAACAAACAGCCACCTGAGTAGGGGAAGCTGCCGATGACCTTGACCTTATCAGAGCCCTCTCGGAGGACATGATCCGGAAGATCATCACGCTCCTGACTCAGGGTTTAAAATTTCAGTAATGCTTCGTTTTAGTCGTCCGACACCGATTAAAAAATCGAACGCTACGTCGATTAAAATCTCCAATTTTTATTTAAAATTGGTCAAAAAAGTAAAATAAGAATTTTAGTTTTTTGGAGGGGACCGAAAAAATTTAAAATAAGAATTTTGGATCTTTTGGAAGTGGTCGAAAAAATTTATAAATCGGATCAAAGATGCTGTCGCACCCAGATCCTCTCCAAACGGTGGCGCTCGATTTAGCGCTACGTGCCGCTCAGCTACGATGACTGGATCGCCACGGACCAGGATCTAGACCATGTCGCCGCCCTCCTCCGCTCCCATCTTGGCCCCGTGTAGCACAGCATCATCTTACTATAAATAAAATTATATATCTTATTATAAAAAATAATTATCGCAGCTTAACTTGTGGCAGTTGTGTAGTAGTAATTTGAATGATAATGCTCTCATTCTTATATGGCACAATGTATTTACGCATCTTTCAAAATAAATTTCACTTGACTTAGAAACACAGAAAAAATGCCCTTGCTGTTATAAAATGGAAGATTATGTCCATATTAGACGGCCAGCTAACTAATAGCTTTGTTTCGTATTCAATCAGCTATATACTTGGAGGTGAGAATAAAAGTAGGTATTTGAAAGGACTATATGCCATATGGCGCGACACGTAGGATGATAGCACCTATTCCGCCATTTGGAAACTAGAAAATACCCTATTTTATATAAAATAAAAAACATAATTAATATGCCCATATTAGAAAGGCAGCTAATTAATATTGCCTTTGCTTGGCATTCAATCAGCTATGATTGGAGATGAGAATAAAAGTAAGTATTTGAATGGACTATCTGCCATGTTTAGCAGTGGAATTAAAACTACATTATTGGAAATAAAAAAGCGACAAGTAGTATATTCGGAAAAAAAAAGCCACAGGTATGGCAAGCATTGATTTCCTGCTACTTTTTTTTCTGCTATATATATGTGCCACAATTATGGCAAGTATTAATCTCATGCTATTTTTTTCCATGCTATATATACGCCTCAACCAAGAAGCAACCAGTATTCAGTATTCACACACTCACCAGTCGAATAGCACACATCTAGCTACCTCATCAGTGTGAATGGCGACGTTCATGATGAAGAGCAGGCGCAGCAGCGTCCAAGGGCTCTTGCTCCTTTCCTTGCTTGTACTGGCAGTCTCTGCCATTCCAGCACCCATCAGCGGTATGCATTCAACGAATCAATCTCATTTTTTGGGGGGGTGATTTGCATTGTCATTTTCACTGTTTCTTGGTTTCATTCCTAGATAAAAAAAAGAGAAAATATAAAAAAGTTACCTTTTTTTTGTGATGTTTCATTCAGGTGAGAACATAATAGACGGCGGCAGAAAGATAAGCAAGACGGCGATCATCGGCGCCGACAAGCAGGCCGGAGTAGTCATCCATGACGACGACGTGTTCAACGGATGCTTGCCGCATGATGCTAGGGCGTCCAACTTCGTCTGCACCAAGGACAACCTCAACTGGCCGTCGCTGTCCGAATGCGTCATCAACTGCCCCTGCAAGGTTCGCTGCAACGGCTAGGCGTCGTCATCATCGATCAAAATGTAGCTGGCAATCTTGTACCACAAACCGAGAATAAACCATGGATTTGTGTAGCAATCTTGTACCACAAACCGACAGGATTCTGTTTTTGCGAAATGGTCGCTACAGTTTTGCTGCAAATTAATGAACGGGATTGGTTCTCCCTCCCTCCCTACGGTTTTGGGGTTAATACTTGAGATCTATGGAAACAACCTTAAAGGGACATGAGTTTTAATTTCCAAAAACCCTCCTGAAACTGATGGTACTTTTTTATGGATCCCATGGGAGCAATCCTGGTAATATACTGTCTGCTAATCTGAGGGGAACAGGGTTGGGAAAAGAAGCATGCTTCAGTGCATCTGTGCATCAAACATTAACAAGATCACATCCACTACAGTCTGGAATAAACCTGTTAAGCAGCTAATAACCACCATAAACGCAAGCTGAATCCAAACGTATTACACAAATGCTTACCACCGAAAGCCATGATAGATGATGTGCAACATAATAGAGAAGAGTTTCGAGGGAAACAACAGTAATAAGAAATGCGAACTGATGTGCTATATCTAGGCATACTTGCAAGCATTAAGTTTACGAAAGGTAGACATCGGAAGAACGACAATCAAAAGCTCAGAGGAGAGTCCCAGCAGAGAGCCAGAAAGATGTTGGTTGCAGACTAGCAGATCCTCAACCGTTTGTCCAAAACAAGAGTGAGAGAACAAACAAATCTTCCAAGTTCTAGCCAACTTCGGTCAAGTTGTGAAAATTGTCAGTCCTACAACAAGGCAGGCCACAGCAAGTGAAAAACAGTGCCTTTGGATTCTCCCCCACAATAAATTGTAAAAGCATGGAGATGCGAAATTTCAAGAGAACAAGAAACTTACCATCATTCAAACACCTGATAATGGCTTGATATTAATTTCTGGGGGAGATTTCATTTTGGTCAATAATATTGTCACAAGCCTGCCCACTATTTTATCGCCCTTTGAGCAGACGATTTCAACTTTCCTAAGCTTTTCACAAATGAATGGCTTTGCTGAGTCCACAGTAGCAGCACTACAAGACAAGCCAATATTTCCATGGAAACGAGGCTGCCAAGAAGAATGAGAAAGAATAGTTTTATCTCATTCTTGAGCATAAACTGATGTCAGAAAATTGACAGAATATATATAACTCGCCAGGCCTAAATACAGCCGTGCAAGGTGATACCAAGAAAATTACCTCCAACATCATCTTCAGAGCAAGTTTTTCTAGATTAGGAGAATGCTCAAGCAAATACAACAGCAGTTTGCAGTTGTCATATAAACACCAATCACTGAGAGACAGCGTTAGTAAATTAGTAAACACCACTCCACACAAATGCGTATCATCTTGCATTGAATACTTCCACCCCTGCAAAGTCAGTAGCAAAAGGCCATTAACATGAAATACGTAAGAGAAATAGCTTGCTACTGCTACAGAACAGACATAAAAACAGGGTTAGCTACAAATGCTGCAGTTCCTTGTAAAGCTCACCAAATCATATGGAAACATCAACTCCAACTTCTTCACGTTTGAAAGAGCACCAAGAATTTTGCAGCAATCAGCAAATGTATCAATAGAAGTGTTCAGGACAATTGCGGCCGTTATCAAGGATTGCACATCCACAAGAGACAGCAACGTAAAACCAAGAAGTGTTCCAACGTGCAGTGAGACAAGACTAGGCATGTTTATCACAATATAACAGTCACTCATAACATAGTCACCAGCGTATGGGAAATCAACATATTCAATGCTCAAACTCTTCAATGAGGCAGAGGAAAATTCAGGTTGCCCTCCAAAATTCTCAGTATGAAATATCTCACAGTTTATCATTTCAAGGTCTTCCAATACCGGGCAGCCAGAAAAGAGCTTCTTTAGGCCGCGACTGTTGATGTAAACATAGCAGAGATGCAATTTTTTCAAGTATGACGAGGTGAAGGGACAGTGCTGAATAAAGAAGAATTCGATGGGATTCTTCATATCTCCATATCTATCATTCTGGTTGTAATCGTCAATGCCCAGTTCCTCAACATTGCTACTGAGGGCATAGCGGATCCACATGTTCGTGTTGTCACGGAAATTTTCAAGAAAGATGCCAGGCCCATTGGCACGGAGCCAGAACGACTCCAGTGGAATGCAGCCACGACTGACCAGCAAGGCGTTCACAAACTCGACGAAGCTGCTCTGGCTGGTGAAACCCTTGGCGTCCACGTTGAGGCGTGGCGCGGACGCCCAGAGTTGGCGCCACATTGGCGACAGCATGCAGGTGCGTGCGGCGTCCCTCGCCGGCAAGAAGGACAAGACGTGGTGGCGCACTTCGTCAGGGAGATCGCTGAATCTGTCTTCCGCAGCGTCCATCGCCTTCGCCCTCTTGCCGCTGGGTGTGTCCATCAGGGGCCTTTCGTCGAACAGGTGGCGCGCGCACTACACGAAACAGTGTACGAGTGTGAGCAACAAACTAAAACCTACCAATCTATGGCGCTGCCACAGTTTATTCAGGAACACCAAATACCTCAGATCAACAGCATCTCGGCTCGCAAACACAACCCTGTCAAGGTTCAAGAAAACTGGCTGCACGGCCTGCGCAATCGCAAAGGGGGAGCAGCGTTAAACATCAGGCGCCGCTGGAAAACCCATAGTATCACTCGCAGTCTCGCAGATGGATGGGAGAAACTACCTTCCACTGATGACAAAAGAAGGAAGAAAAGGAAGATACCTTGACATGCTTTGGAACTTGGCGGGGATCCGGGAAGACCCACGGAGAAACGAGCGAAATGGGAGGGAGGAGGATGTGAGAAGGGTGTGCTGCAAACAAATAGCAATGGTAATTTTACTATATTACGCTCCAGATTTTGTTAAATCAGATCTTTTTGGCAATGAAATGAACTTAAGGCCCTGTTTAGATGTTTCGCGAAATTTTTTTCGAGTATGTTCCCTCACATGCATGGCATATTAAATGTAGTCGAAAAAAATAACCCATTATATGGATGGAGTGTACTTCGCGAGACGAATCTAATGAGCCTAGTTAGGTCGTGATTAGACAATAAATTGCTACAGTAAACATGTGCTAATGACGGATTAATTGGGCTCATTAGATTCGTCTTGCGATTTACTGACAGAATCTGTAATTAGTTTTGTAATTAGTCTATATTTAATACTTCAAATGTGTGCCCGACATACTCGAAAAAAATTTCGCGAAACATCTAACCACGGCCTAAACCGCGTTCGAGAACACCAACAGACACTGCCCATTTACTGCGTGCTGCTTCGGGCTTTGGAAGAGAACAGGTGCATTAATTAATTTTTAGAAACTGATGTGATGGGGGCGTTTCCAATACTAGTCAGGTCGTGTTTAGTTTCCCTCCACACTTTCCATGAAAACTAGGAAAAACCCTCACGCATTGCGCAGGCTAGTATAGTCAAACACATAAGTAAGCCATATAAACAGCAGATCACAAGTGAATGTCTACGACAACAAAGCCAAACAATACATGATTCATTAGACCCTCAAAACTGAGGAACACAACCAACAAGAAAAGAAAGACTAAGAAAGAAAGCTATAAAGGCTAAACTTTAAACTTCTCTAAGCTCTTCAATCTTGTCTTAATCCTTTTGCAGCAACAAAACTCTTCACATTACTAGAAACTTCCTTTTGCAGCAACAAAACTCTTCACATTACTAGAAACTTTAGATGTAAAGAATGTTCGTAATTTTTTTATCAGCCTATTCAATCTAATTCTCGACAGAATCAGTAGCCTTTACTTTAGTGTATGTAGGTAGCATAAGATGTACGAAGTGTATGTAGTAAGATGTACCATAAAAAAAATGTACCATGATCAGGAAGTCTTGATATTTCTTCGCGAAGTCCCTTCTTCAATCGTAGATTGAAAAAAGACTGCTCCTTAGGAACCCTTAGATACGAAGATTTCTGACATCTTAGTCTCGTAGTTTCAAATTCCCGAATCGAATCAATTTAAATTAATAAAAGATGACTGCTACACAGTGATGTCTTGTCGCGTAAATACCGCACTGAGCCGATCTCTATCACAACCTCCAGCAAACCCACTTCAAGCGCACTAAAACAAATTGGGCATCTTCATTCCTCCAAACTAACCTTGATCGCACTTCCAAGGACTCCAAAGCGACGCCCAAGCAGGAGAGCAACGTTAAACGTCGCTGTCGCCCGAACCAACAAGTTAATCCTTTAGTTTTCACCTCAGCATTCCTTGGAAGCTGAGGTCTTCAGGGCAACGCCTTTAAGAAAGAAAATGATGCACCATGACACCGTCATCACCGGCAACGGTCGAAGACCGTACATGACTTTCGCCTGAGAACCTGCACAACCTGATGACCATCCACCTCCGACATTTGCCACCACATTCATGCAACCGCTAGTCGCCAAATGCCCATGGCCACACTAGGCACTCAGGCACCAGTGCCGACTAGGCCTTCAGCGGCTCCCGAGCGGCTAGTCGCCAACGCAAGCAGCGCCAACCACAGGCCGCCCCACCAATATTGCCGCCACTGCCATAAACGCAGGTGGGAAGACCGGGCTCGGACAGCAGAGCGCCGCCACAAGCCTTGCCCGGCCACCGTCGCAGCCATGGCCCGCTGGGAGAGGAAAGCCCGGGCGCTGCTCAGGTCCCTTCCGGCTGCCACCGCCATGGCATGCCGGGGAGGTGCAAGTCATTGGGATAAGTGTAGGTCAACATTTGGGTTTCAGCAGGTGTAGTAGTATTGGGATAACTACATGGCACCATCTGCCTTGTCTGCTCCTTACAGTAGTTTTCATTTCATAAAACAAAGAGAAGATGCCTATACAAAATGAGAAGATACACAACAGAAAAATATTGGGCTTCCGATTTGATCTGATGTTTTTAAGATGCAGTGTGCATCTTTAACGTGCAAACATTTAAGCCACTGATGTAGTCGAATGGCACTGCTAATTTTTTGTGCACATAATGAAAACATATATATGCGCCATTTGACATTTTCAATAGTGTCTGCAAGCAGAATGGTGCAAATAGGTGAAGGTGAAATTAGCTTTAAACAATGTCGGATATTCCTGGCTATTTCCTACAAAAGATGAAAAGAAGGTATACATACATGGAAAGAGCATGGCATTCGAGATATTGTTTACCTGATCACCTCTACCATAAAGGCATTCGAGGGAAAAATGTTTCTGCTTGTCTGCTGAGTCAGAAACATGTAATTTCCTTTCACTGAAATTCAGCTAAAATTCACAGAATGATGAATACATACATGCTTGCTGCATTTCTTTCGGTAACTGGCGATTCTTTTTCAGTGAAGTTCAGCTGGGCATACACACATATAACTGATGTGCATCATATGTTATTGTGAATCAGCTAAAGATAACAGATTTAGAATCAACCCTCTGCTGCTCAAAATGATCCCAACGCCTCCTGGAACCCAAATGCTGCAGACTTGCAATTTGCAGCTTAACACATACTACGACAACGATGAATTAACAAAATGTGTTTTCATTATTACAAAGATCAAGAAAAGCCAAGCCTAGAACATTTCTGCAATCACAAATATTCATCGGCTGATAAGTTGCCTTGAAAACTTAACAAAATATAAAGGAACGTGGACCACGCACCTTGCCACTACACTACAGAGAATCTCATCAACAGAACTCATCATTTAGGCATCTGCATGAAGAAATGTCAAAAGGATCATCCAGCGCTAAATTATGGATGTGCTTCATGGGTGGCCAATTAGACGACCGACGATCAGGATTAAGCTCAAAGCAGAATCTGGCACCTGGAGAAGCTCTGGAACTCAGACGTAGCTTCATACGCTGACTTGCAATCCATTCCGTTCCCCATACACGACGGTCGGCTAGAAATTTCAAGGATTCTAGCACCCTGGCATTTGAGAGAAAGAACCTGACCAAGCTCACTTCTGAACCGGTGCCCTCATAACCTTTCAACACCAACATCTTGAGATGTTCATCGAGGCATTCGAGAGGAAAACGGCGCCCCACGTTCTTGGACTTCCCTCGTACAGTCCTCTCCTTCCAATGTGTAGAGAGGCAATGATCAATGTGCTGATCTATTCAATGAATGGCCGGGGTTCATATACACGGGCAGGCGGTGACCGAGCTCTCCTAGATGCTCGGATCAGGGCCTGAAGAATAGGAGAACGTGAGCTAAAGCTAACTGTCTAACCGATCATGAGGACCGAGTCCTATTCTTCTACCCCCCCCCCCCCCCCCCCCCCCCCGCAGTCTGAGCAGTGGTGTTCACCACGCACAGACTGGTCTTGAACTCATTGAACAAGGCGCTAGGCAATCCCTTCGTCATGATGTCCGCAAATTGTTGAGCCGACGGTACTTGCAGGACTCGCAGTTGGCCGAGGGCCACCTTCTCCCTGACGAAATGAATGTCGAGCTCGACATGTTTGGTTCTTCGATGATGAACTGGATTCGCCGAGAGATAGATCGCCGACACGTTGTCGCAGTAGACGATGGTCGCTTTCTGGATGTCAACGTGAAGTTCTCGCAGTAAGTTCCTGATCCAGCAGCACTCCGCTGTGGCATTGGCCACACCACGATACTCCGCTTCGGCACTCTACCGAGAGACCGTTGTTTGCCGCTTGGATGACCATGAGACCAACGAATCTCCGAGGAACACCGCATACCCCGATGTCGATCGGCGAGTGTCCGGGCACCCTGCCCAGTCGGCGTCGGAGTACGCCACAAGATCACTGGATGGCGACGCGGTGATGCGAAGTCCTTCGGTGATGGAGCCGCGGAGGTAGCGCAAGATGCGCTTTAGCAAGCCCCAATGTGCATCCGTTGGCGCGTGCATGAAGAGGCATGCTTGGTTGACAGCATAAGCGACGTCCGGCCATGTGATCGTCAGGTACTGCAGAGCCCCGGCGATGCTGCGGTACATGGAGATGTCCGTTGCGGGTGCACCGTCAGTAAGCGAGAGCTTGGGGTTGGTGTCCATGGGCGTCGACACGGGCTTGCAGTTCGCCATGCCCGCGCGTTCAAGGATCTCCTCTGTGTACTGAGCCTGCGACAGGAGGAATCCCTGTACGTCACGTTGCACCTGAACGCCAAGGAAGAACCGCAGCGGTCCCATGTCCTTGATGGCGAACACGGAGCGCAGTTGTTCGATGAAGCGTTGAAGAAGCTGGGTCGACGATGCTGTTAGGATGATGTCGTCCACATACACGAGGAGGTACGCCATGTCCCCGTCGTGCATGTACACGAACAGCGAGACATCGGCCCCCGTCGGGTGGAAGCCCATGTCACGCAGCTGGGCACTCAGGTGGTCGAACCAGGCACGTGGTGCTTGCCGTAGCCCGTACAACGACTTGGTGAGGGAGCAGACGTGTCCAGGGCGCGAGCCGTCGACGAATCCCGCCGGTTGATGGCAGTAAAGGGTCTCCGAGATCTCGCCGTGGAGGAATGCGTTCTTGACATCAAGTTGATGAACGGGCCACGAGCGCGACGCTGCAAGATGAAGCACCGTGCGAATGGATGGTGGTTTGATGACTGGCGAGAACGTCTGCGTGAAGTCGATGCCGGCACGTTGTGTGAATCCGCGAACAACCCACTGTGCCTTGCGACGCTCGAGAGTGCCGTCGGGGTTGAGCTTGTTCTTGAATATCCACTTGCCGGTGATGATGTGCGCGCCAGGTGGCCGAGGTACCAGCGTCCATGTGCCATTGGACACCAGGGCGTCGTACTCCGCTTGCATCGCGGCTTGCCATTCGGGATCACGAAGAGCAGCACGGACAGATGTTGGCGGTGGCGACGGCGTGGTGGTCGCAGCGTGGGCGTACTTGGGGTTGGGCACGACGATGCCGTCACGAGCCCGGGTCGTCATGTGATGTCGTGGTGCATCTGGTATCACCTGAGCGGGCGCCACGGGGTCTTGTTGTGTAGCGTCGTGGTTGGGCGTCGAGGCAGACGGAGCCGGAGCGGGCGTGTCGCAGCACGGCGGCGAGGCGGTTGCTTCCGGATTGGACTCAGCAAGAGGTGGCGACGTTGTAGCTGGTGCGAATTGCTCGTGTGTAGTCGACGTTGTAGCTGGTGCAGGTGTACGCAGCGACGGAGCTTGGACAGGTACCGGAGGCGTCGACGTGGTGGATCCCTGTTGGCGTGGTGCCGGGACGTGACGCGTTGTGCGTGGACGTCGTGGCGGCGGAGGCAGCAGATCCTGTAGTGGAACGGTCGACGGTGACAGCGCCGTGACTGGCGACAGGGGTACCTGCTGAAAGGGGAACGTGCATTCATCAAAGTACACGTGCCTGGAGGTCAGTACTCGTCTGCTCACTGGATCGTAGCATCGATATCCTTTCTGGTCAGCTGGGTAGCCAAGGAAGATGCATGCGACCGAGCGTGGTGCCAGCTTGTGTGCGGCAGTGGCTGCTGTATTAGGCCAACAGAGGCAGCCAAACACCCGGAGATGCCCATAGTCCGGGGGTGCACCGAAGAGAAGCTGGAACGGGGTGGTGTGATCGCGAGCGCGACAGGGACGGCGGTTGAGCAAGTATGTGGCCGTGGAGAGCGCATCGGCCCAGAACGAGGGTGGAACGTGGGCATGAAACAGCAGAGCACGAACACTATCGTTCAATGTGCGGAGAACACGCTCGGCACGGCCGTTCTGCTGGGACGTGTATGGACATGTGAGCCGAAGAACAATGCCGTGGCGAGCAAAGAAGGCACGAGAGGCAGTGTTATCAAATTCACGTCCATTGTCAGTCTGTAGGCACTGAATCGAAACATTGAACTGAGTTGTAACAAAGGCATGAAACGATATTAGAGTGGGCAGTACATCAGACTTATGACGAAGGGGAAATGTCCAAGCAAAATGAGTATGATCATCAAGCAAAACAAGATAAAATTTGTAGCCAGAGTTGCTTGGGACGGGCGAGGTCCATACATCACAATGAAGTAATTGAAATGGATGTGTAGCAACATTATTGGAAGAGGAAAAAGGTAACCGAACGTGCTTGCCTAGGCGACAGGCAGAGAAAGAGTGATTGTCGGATTTGCTACAGGAGAATGTCCCAAGGTCGGGCGTGCGGATGATGCGACGAAGTGAGTCCTCCCCTGGGTGTCCGAGCCGGGCGTGCCACAGCGCGCTATCTTGGTTGGCGACGAAGGTATGGTTGCGCACCGTAGCAGGCCCCGACGAACGCAGAGGGTAGAGATCACCGGTCGAATCACATCGGAGAAGAACTGTCTTGGTTCGAAGATCCTTAACAAAGAAACCAGTCGGATCAAATTCAACGGAGACAGAATTATCACGAGTTAGAGCACGAACAGAGACTAGATTCTTGATGAGATGAGGAGAAATGAGAATGTTATGTAAATGCAAGGGAGAGGAACGAGTGTGCAGTAAAGCGTGGCCAGTGCTTTGAACGGGCAAAGGAGCACCATTGCCAACAATGATGCTCGATGGCGAGGAAGAATGGGAGAGAGAATCAGCGATACCAGGGTTGTTCGCCATGTGCGTGGATGCGCCGGTGTCGAGGATCCAGCTGCTACCTCCATCACCGCCGTAAGGTGCTTGAGCAGACATGCCATGGAGCAGCGTTGTAGAGGCCCGGTGGAACGACGCCCCCGCGTTGATGCCGTAGGACGGAGGCGCCTGCAGAGCCGTCATGGCATGTGGCGACAGAGCACCTGGACGAGCACCGAGAACGCCAGACGTTGGAGGACGCCAGGCCTGAGGAAACTGCCATGCCTGAACGACACCCGTCCAGGGGTGGATCACCGGCGCCCACTGCGCCTGCTGTTGGCCGGCCGGAGCGGAGGGGTTGTTGGAGGTGGATCCGGATCCGGCGTTGGATCCGTTGCGCGAACGGCCGTCGTTGGACTTGCGCTTCTTACGGCGATCGCCACTGGCGTCCCCAGAGGGCGGAGTGCCATACTGTGGCGACTTGGACGCGGTGGCGGATGCTGTGGCCATGAGCGCCGAGGCAGTCGCCATCTTGTCACGATGCGCCATGTACCGTTCCTCCTGCTGCAGGAAGTTTTGCACGTCCTGGAAGGATGGCGGCGGCTTCGCAGCGGAGAGAACGGAGAGGGCGGTGTGAAACTTTGGGTTGAGGCCGCGAAGTGTGTTGATGACGAGGTTGGGATCACTGATGGCGGCGCCAACGTCGTAGAGCTTGTCGGCGAGTTTCTTCTGGCGGCCTGCAGTACTCCTCGATGGACATGTCGCCCTGGTACAAGGAGTGGAACTCCTGCTGGTACAGGACGGCGTGGGAGAGGCTGTTGTTGAGGAAGTGGTTGCAGATCGCCGTCCACACGTCGTAGGCCGAGTTGCGCGGCTTGTACACGGCATCCATGAGAGACTTGTCGATGGAGGTGTAGAGCCTAGGAGACAATGGAAGCATCGATCTGTAACCACTCAGGGTCATGATGCATGAGAACAACGTCGAGGGTGCCGTCGACGTGACTCTGCAGACCGAACTTGTCGAAGGTGAGGTTGAAGAAGGTGCGCCATTGACTGAAGTTGGCGTCCTCCGCGTCCTCCATGGAGAGGATGACTGGAACATGAGCACGAATGTTGATCATGGCTATGGTGGCCACCGGAGGAGAGTCAGCAAAGGGGTTGGAAATCATGGAGGAGGAGGAGGAGTGCTGAGACGCCATGGGCGACGAGCTGGAGAGAGGCAGCGGAAGTTGGATCGATTTTAACTGATACCATGTAGAGAGGCAATGATCAATGTGCTGATCTATTCAATGAATGGCCGGGGTTCATATACACGGGCAGGCGGTGACCGAGCTCTCCTAGATGCTCGGATCAGGGCCTGAGAATAGGAGAACGTGTAGCTAACAGAACGGGATCGTGAGCTAAAGCTAACTGTCTAACCGATCATGAGGACCGAGTCCTATTCTTCTACACAATGGCCTAATTCCTGAAACGGAAATGGCAGGATGGGAACATAATATCAACTAGTGCTCAGTTATTCTCACATATGAGGGGTAACCTCCTCCTGAGTCCTGCCCTTGCTTACTCCTGAGCGGCGGGCCCTCCTGGCTTTGAAGCGGTGTAGTAGACCCGAGGCCCATCGCCCGGTGATCGGCGCCGGCGCTGGAGGACCCGAGGCCCAATTGCCTCGATCGCCTTGCGCCAATCACTTTTCCTTTCCTGGGTTCCAGTTTTCCTTTTAGAAATCACCAACTTGTATAAATCACCGGACAGCAAGGGGAGCTGCCGGCCATCCTCACCATCCCCTTCCTCGTCGCGATCCACTTCGGCAGCTCGTTCTGCTAGATGGTGACGGTGCATGGCGCCCTGGTGGGGAGGGAGAGCGATGTAAGGTCCTCAGATTTGGTCCGAAATGACCGAATCTCACCAAAATTCACCCATCTTGGAAGGGTCCCACACGAATTTAGTGCTGAAAAATTCTAATATTCTCTGGAATTTATTTAATAACCGACTGAAATTGACCGAAATTCGCCAATTTTGATTGGTATCGAAATTTTCACAAAATTAAATCCCAAAACCCAGCGACGTTCACGTGCGACAAAATTAAATCCCAAAACCCTGGTTCTACCGCAAGTTCAGCCTCTTCACTCCAGGCCCACACGTGTGGGCCTGGAGTGGAGAGGGTGTACTTGAGCTGACAGTACCTTACGGCGCTAGAGTGACGGCTCTGATGGCCGTGCTCAAGTACTCGCAGGAGGCCAATGGCTACCAGACGAACAAGGTCATCTCGTACGCCGTTTCCTTCAAGGTGCAGGTCCTCGACGAGGCGTGAGGTGCACGACTGCAGCGTGCTAGCTGCTGCTCCAACCACAGGTGTAGTACTCCCTCCGTTCCAAAATAGATGTCATTCTCGCTTCCCGAGAAGTCAAAATTTTCAAAATACCGGCAATTATATATTAAAATATATAAATATTTATGTTAAATAAGTAGTATCATTGGAAAGATCTTTAAATCTAGTTTTTTAACAAATTTATTTGGAGATAAAAATGTTGCACGTTTTTTCTACAAATCTAGTCAAAGTTGAGAAAGTTTGACCGGCACGCATCTCATAACGTCATCTATTTTGGAACGAAGGGAGTACTCCTTTTACTCATCTCAATCGAATTTGGATTGGATGCATGCTGCGACTGCGTTCCATTTAATTTTCCAGGAGGAAGTTTGCGACTCGATCGGACCATAGGCCGACAATGGAATCTGTCTAACCACCGCCACCGGCCCAATATGCGATGCAGGACATCAACTTAGATGCGTTTTGAACTTTTGATGCCTTATTACTCAATTATACGAGTGTGCTAGTTTTTCTTCACAGAACACATGTTAATTTCTGAGATCTTGTGGTCATGCTTTGTTTAATTTGTTCTCCTAGGCACCAGTCGACATTGCGGCAGCCAATATCCACTCACCCGTCACTGTGTTTAAAATTAGTTCCATCTATTCACACCATTCTGCTTGGAATGTGAACTGATGTAGTATATCTTTTAATTATATATGTGTGCTGCAAAATTTAGCAGTGCCATTCTGCTACATAAGTGAATTAAACGTTCGCAATCTAAAGAACACAATTTCTTTCTTAAGGACACCTCTGATCAGATTGGAGTGGCTTATATTTTCTTTAATTTGTTGCGAAACTTCTCTCTTTTTTGAAGAAATAGGTATCTTCTTGTTTGTGTATGAAATGAAAACTGCGGTAAAGAGCAGCCAAGGCAGATGATGCCAGAGCCAGATAGTTATCCCAAAACACCTGGAATCCAAATGTTGCAGACTTGCAATTTGCATTCAAACACATACGGCCGCCCAGGATGAATGAAGTAAAGAACATAAGAATCACGAAAGCTAAGCCCAGAAGATTTCCGCGAATAATTAAAACAAATAGAAAGGAATTAATGTATATCTACCACACACCTAGCTAGACCCTAGAGAACCTCATCAACTCAAGCCATCATGTAGGGATATCGAAGGGATCATTGAGCGCTAAATTTTGGATGTGCTTATGGGTGCAGAACTGGACGGGTGAAGATCAGACTCAGGCTCAAAGCAGATTTTAGTGCCTGGAGAGGCTCTGGCGCTCAGGCGTAGCTTCTTACGCTGCCTTGCAATCGATTTCGGGCCCCATTTGCCAGGAGCAACAAGAAACTTTATGGATTCTAGCACTCTAGCATTTGAGAGGAACAACCCGATCAAGCTCAGTTCTGACACGTTGCCCCGATAACTCTTTAGCTCTAGCATCTTGAGATGGTCATCAAGGCATTCGAGCGAAACATGGCGTGGAACATTCTTGGACTTGGGCCATGCTTTCTTCAACTTCCAATGGCTTAACACCTGAAAAGAATAAGGGAGGACGACAAAAACAAAACATCAACTAAGGTTCAACGCAACTCTTGCACACCAGCGTGATTGCCGGATTGAACATAAAGCAGGTTAAAGTGTGAGCACCCACGTGCAGTTTCTCCACGCACGGAAACCACGTCAAGAAGTCGACAACACCATCAACATTATCAGAAGCAACGTCGAGGGGCTAAGATCTTCACGGTACGCATTGTGTCAGGCAGGCTAACCAGCTCCATTTTCTGAAACAGGCATGGAAATCAAAACTGAAAGTGAAGTGCAAGCAACAGCAAATAAATACAGGGAAAGAAACAAGCATATATAGGTTGCATGCAGCTACCTTGAAAACCCGTATTATTCCAAGCTGTTGATTATATGCATAAGAGATGCCATCGCCTGTGTATCCAACTGTCATCGAGCGCTCGGCCGCCGCCGCCTCCTAGCAGGGGTCTTGGAGGTGTCGGTAGCTGCCACAGCCAGCAGGACTCGTCGTCGTCCAACCGCCGCCTCTTGGGTTTGGGTCTCGTGATCCTCGCCATGATGGTGAGCGTGACCGTCGTCTACCGGAGCAAACCCGGCCTAGTATACCCACCGTATTGCCTTTATTCACCTGGCCCGCGCCTTAAGTGCGTACCCTACTGAGCGGCGGGCCCAGTCTTCTGGACTCTTGAGTCTCCGGAAAACTGTGTGGGCCCAGGCGCACGCCACGGTGGCTTTGCAACGGAGCCGGACCGGCTTCCTTCTGGGCGCCGAGGAGACTCCACTAGGCAGGGGACGCGTTAACGCCTCGTCAGATGAGTTCTACTCTGTAAGAGATCATAGACAGTGATGGTATTATGCTGGCATGACTCGTAAGCAAACTCGATGGCAGTAAGGCAGATGTTTTCGACCATGGAGGACATGGTTGTGTTGACATAGAGTATGCACCTAAGAGGGCCTTCTGCCACTATGGCGCCAGAGGTAGTGGAAACTGAGGACTGGAACGGCGCGAAGTGATGTTGTTGGCTAGCTACCCGGCAAATTATAAAGAGAGGGGAGAGAAAAATCTGGAGGTAGAAACGGTTCGACGAACTCGTCTGAGAAGAAACGGTGGCCGCGGGTTTCACATGTGAGGCCGGTGAGCCCGAGTGGACGGTATCTCCCTCCGAGGCTATGGCACCACCTCTGATCCAAACTGGGGCTCGAGAGAAGGGATAGAGGAGGCGAGTTGACACGTGATGCGAGAGATTGGGCGAGCAGTCGAGGAGCACAATATTTGTGACACATGATGGAGAATTTGAGTGAGTAGCTAAGAATAAGGATGGAAATGTGGAAATGGAATCCGAATTATCCGATATCCGTATCCGCTAAAACGTAAATATGGATATCCGTATTCGTATTCGAATTCAAATGTGGTAATAAAATGGATACATCCGAATTCGTTTTCGTTGAATTTCTCTATCCGATTCCACATTCGTATTCGGCAATATCCGGCAGTATCCGTATTCGACCATATGAAACTGTTAGTTATTTCTATAACTAAAGACAAATGATGTCCATTTAAATATTAATAATGGTAGTGTATAATTAAAAAAGTTATCTCCATTACTAATGATTATGATATTGATTTTAATATAAAAAATATTGCATCCACAAATAAGATATGTATTTATTAATAGTTTTATTATTTATTATATGATTAATTATTAAAATAATTATGAATGAATGTGATATTATTAATGAGTGATCTTTGTTTAGACTTGTTATGTACTCATACTTTAGTCTTTACTTTTATATAATAATTTTATAATATAAACTATTAATAAAGAAAATAATTAAATATTGTTTTCCAACTGGTGTAAATATCCGATGCGTATTCAAATTCGAGACATCCGTTTTGTATTTGTATTCGAGAACATTCGAATCCGTATTCGTATTCGAGTTAAAATGTGGTAAAAGGTGATATCCGAATCCGATTCCATGCGAATCCGATCCGTTTCCATCCATAGCTAAGAAGCACAATATTTGTGTCATCTTTTCAGCTTCGTGGGGGACTCAATGACGGCTCTCTAATGTGCAAAGGGGCACCATGATTTCATTTACCAACAATACAAAATATTAATACGTGGCGACCGAGCAATTGCGTAATAACGCAATGCTAGAAGCCTGGAACAACGTGGCAAGCGAGGACATACCGACTCTTAGTGGGCTCGTTTTATTTCGGCGACATGGACGTACCTATTTCTTCTGAAGACAATGCCCTATTTCTTTTGAAGACAATGCCGAGAAGCAGCACGTAAAGCGCAACGTTAAAAGTTTGGAACCACGTGGCAGGCGAGGACGTACCAACTCTAGGTAACGACGCTTTTCTATGACATAGATGTACTTATTTTCCTATAGACAAAATTAAAATAGTAATCATATATGAAAAAAAAACAAAAGAAAACAAAAAAAATGCTACAGTGTCAAAGGACGCTGGGAGGGCGTCAAACCTCCCAGCGTCATAGAGTAGTATATATATGTGTACCGTCTTAGACAAGCCATCCTGGATTTCTTAGCCATCTACCAGCTCCTAAATACTATTTTTTATTTAGTTGTAATCGATCATCAGTTAGCTAGCTATGTCAGGATTAGGTAGTTATTATGAGTACTAACTCCGTTTCAAAATGTAGTTCGCTTTACCCGTAAAAAAATTATAGTTCGCTTGACTTTGTTAAGTCCAAGTTTGGTTGCTCGTCTTATTCAAAAAAATTTATACAAACATAGTTAAATTTAAATTATTTTTATCATCTTTTTATTAATAAAGCAAGCGACAAGAAAAAATATGATATTTTATATAATTTTTTGATTAAGACGAATGGTCAAACTTGAGGTCAAAAAATTCAAATGAACTACATTTTGAAACGGATGTAGTTGTAGATTATTTTGTCAGCTGAAAAAATTATTTATAATTAGGATTCCTCGGATCGGCTTGTGCGCTTTCTTCCATAATCCATACCATACTACTACTGTGTATGAGTCATGAAAACAAATTAAATGATTGGACATATTTGGGAGGGAAAAAATATTTTCTGCTCGGATTGGCTAAGCGAGTATTCATGGGAAAAAAAGAGTTAAGCAGAGTGCTTGAACAAACATATGTCACCACGCGCGTCCAATTTACAAAGTGAGTTCAAACAAAGAGGACAAAAACAGCCACAACAACTACCGCCTTGATCATTGCAAGTATGAAGCAATAACAGCCATCTTGATTGCACTAGCTAACTGAATCAATCAAATGTGGCAAACACTTTGGCGCATATGTGACGTGCAAGAAAAAGAAGGTCATTCAAATACTCACACTAGTAGAAGAGAAAGCCGCATTTAGTACTTTAGTGCCGGCTGTGAAACCGGTACTAAAATGTACGCTTTAGTACCGCTGAAAAACACGCCCCATACTAAAGTTTTTGGAAGAATCATGCAGCTGGTCATCCCTTCCTCTCTCTCCTCTCTCCTCTCGGTTTTTCTTCCCATTGCATCATCATGCTCGTCGATCTGTTCTTGAAGTCGAGAACATAGAAAAAGGATTCAAAGCACAGCTACCTCCATTGCATCATCTGCTCATCATTTCAATCTGAGATTCACAAGAAAATTTATACAACAAGAAAGATTCAAAGAACAACTCCATGTCTAAGAGTCAAATCTAAAAAAAAAAAGAAAAAAAGCAAAGAACAGATACATGTCTCCCACGCCGACGCCGCCGCAAGGCCTCCCGCGCGGCCGGCGCCCCGGCCGGTGCCGGTTCGCCAGCCTCGCGCGCGGCGCCCTCCCACACCAGCGCCGCCGGGGAGAGCCCTCCCGCCCTGGCCGGTGCTGGTCGCCGGCCTCGCGCGTGGCTGCGACCTGCCCGCGCTGGAGCCGGTCGCCCACCCGTGTGCATCAGATATTTTTTTTGACTGTGAAGGATAGTACCGGGCCAAGGCTTGAGCCAGTACTACACTGTCCTGAGGCAATTTAGTACCGGTTAGGAATGGCAACCGGTACTAAAAGATGACATTTAGTACCGGTTTGTGTTAAAATCCGGTACTAAATTGCCTCTGGAGACTTTCAATGTTGGAAGCCGGTACTAAATGGCTTGGTGATCAATTTAGTACCGGATTTTGAGCAATTAAGACTAAATGACTAGGGACCAAAAGTCATTTCTCTAATAGTGTCACAAAAATCATATACCGAATAAAGCCAAACAAATTAATTAAGCATGCGGGTCTAGACAAATATCTTAATACAACGAAATACTAAAGTAAGCGTAAAGTATATGGGTCATACATGTGGGTCTAGACTTCTCACAAGTATCTTAATTAATTCACAAATAAGTTTGATTATTTATACGTACCTAGAATCCCAAATACTAAAATTTAGCCATACATGTGGTGGGTCTAGGATCAAAACTTTGTCTTTGTTACTTCGTCCGTTTCAAATTATAGGTCGTTTTGCCTTTTCTAGATTCATAGATTTGGTATGAATCTAGATATAGTGTTTATCTAGGTGTATAACAAACATTATGAATCAAAAAAAGCCAAAACAATCTATAATTTGGAACGAAGGTAGTAGAAATTTGCACAATAATCAAGAACAACCCGTGATTGTCCTAGAGTTCAGATGGCGACAAGTTGTCGCTCCCGCCGTTTCAAAATATAAGTCGTTTTAGCTTTTTTAGGTTAATAGTTTTTGTTATGTATCTAGACATATGTTATATCTAGGTGCATAGCAAAATTTATAAACCTAAAAAAGTCAAAATGATCTACGTTTTGGGGCAGAGGGAGTAGCTGTCATGTACTCATGTGATAGCAATGCTTTTCTGAAATTTTCCCTTCAAAGTAGTGTTCATAAGTAAATACGAGATATGACATAGTTAATAATTAACCAAGTATTGCTTCCGCACGTCTTCCCTTAATCTGTCGTCAACCACGAAACCGGACTGAAACAGTGGTGAACGGGGAGACTTGCTGCCGCGTATGCGGCGTGCCCCATCGCCGCACACCCCCAACACACCCTCCCCGTGAACACGTCCTCCTCCTGCAGGACCATGTTCACGGAGCTGGTGTTGAGAGAAACAGATAGTTCAATTATCTGTTTTTTGGCACAGCGAGCTTCTAGCTTATTATATCTTTTTCTCACTCATAGAATACTATTAAAACAACCAAAATTAGTTACAACCAGCGAACTTATCCACCAGCGGAACAGGTTGAAAGCGATAAGAAAAAAAAAAGTAGCTGGTGTAGAGAGAAAGTGACAACCAAAAAAAAATAACAATTGTTGTATTGGATTCAAGATATAAAAGATTAATAGCTGCTAAACCGGGTATTCAAATTGAATTCCAATTGCACTGTTGTATTTTTTATCATAAGATCTTCAAAACTAGACCACACATTACGATGTTTGAGATTTATCTTTTTGGAACTTTTTTTTAAAATATGGAACAATTTGTCTTATTTAACACTTAGAACGTATCATCTAGACTTGAGGAATAAAAATATTGTACATGGGGAACATAAATTTTTTAAGTGTATGGAACATCCAAATTCGAATCATAATGAACAAAAGCCTTACATGATTAACAAAAATTTAAAAATCTAGAACAAACCATCTAAAGTCGAGGAACAAAATGGTATAGAAAGAAACAAAATATTTAAACATACAAAACAAATATCCAGGCTTGAGGAACAAAATGGTGCATAGGGAATAAAATTTATGAATACTATTGCAATGATCTAACATATACCAAGGAACATTTATTTAAGAATATATGAATAATTCAAAGTACACCATAAATATTTCACAAATACACCATGAATATAAAATAAGATACATAAATAGAAAAATATATGTCACAAAAAAAGAAAGAAGAGTCGCGGGCGATTTTTCCAACTGGGCCCATATAGAATTTGAGCTTAAAAGTCAGTCAAATATGGGCGCGTACAAAAATGAACGGGGCTGGGTGCGAGCATATGAGGTGTTGCCGTTTGTTAGGTCAGATGAGCAGCATTAGTATGATATAAACTTCATTTTGTAGCAAAACCTTAAGGTAAACAAATAACTGTCCAACTCTATGTTGAGAAAATCAGAGCTGTGAATCTACAAACAAATCAGCTGCATTTTGTCAAAAGTACGTGTCAATATAGACAGAGTGACGCAGTAGCTAGTGGACGATTGATTCGACAACTCTAACAGATGAATGCCATTGGTGTGGTTATTTCTTCCCTGTATGTTATTTTATATATGATTGGCATATATCAGTATATCACATATATCCTGGGCTGGCTCGCTCCACAGCGCCTGTGTTTCTAGTTGAAAACGATCCTTTTAAAAAAGAAGATGATGAGACCATTGACCATACGATCCACCCCCAGCATCAAACGCTCAACACAACAGCGCTGACAGGGCACATACACAGAACACAGACAGCTCCCAGTATCGTCTGCAGGCTTGCAGCAGAGATAACTCAACTGATGAATGTGAATTATTGGTTTTATTTCTATACGGTGGGGCGCCCCAAAGGCGGGCAATCTAGGCGCGCCCAGTAAACTCCCATGACACCATGGTTCACCGAAAATACAGAGGGGGGATAAGCTATTTCCATCATTACTATCTCGAGTCAAAAGGTTACTCGGTTTACCCTGCTGATATGTCAACATGTCAGCGATGATGCAGGAGACCTGATTAGCAGAAACAACAGTTCAGCTACAACTTCTGCCATTCTTCCGGGGGTATGGACCTATGGGTGTGCTGAGACTCAATTAACCAGGTGTGACTGTGACCGAGTCAGCAGCGCATCTGGGGGGTGATGTTTTCTTTCAGTATTTGCAGCTTCTGGAATTCATTCCGTTGGGGTTGAGCTAATAGCACTCGCTGAAGCAGAAAAAGAAGCCCCTTGGCTTGTCTTCTTTCTTGCCCTTTGGTGTGTCACCATCGCCCCTAGAATGCATTAGCGAGCTTGTCCCGGGAGATTCAGGGGGCAGGATTGCATTCTCTGAACTGAATGTGCGGCGAGGGGCCAAGGTCTCCTGTGGTGAAAGGGTGGATAGGTAATGGAGGAGCATCTGCACTATCTGGGTGAAGTTTGGTCTGTCGTTTGGGTCTTCCTTCCAGCAGGATGTTAGTATTTCTGACAACTCCTCAGGCAAGTTATCTGCGCTTGGTCTGATATTCTGCAGAAAATAAGGCTTTCATCTGGTCAAATACAAAACAGATGCAGCGGTGTAAGAATAAAAAGAAATTCATGTGATAAAACATCATGGAAAAACACCATGTGAGATATATGCGTATATAGACATACACAAGCAAACATAATACAGGATGCCCTCCGACAATTAATCTGGATAAATGGCTCCCGATTAAAGTGTCAGAGGTTACCTTGAAAGCAGCAGCATACGCAGCTTGCAGATTAGACATGCCCTCAAAGGGCATTCTGTTGTGAAGGAGTTCCCACAACACAATTGCAAAGCTGTAAACATCTACTTTGTGGTTGTAATGCTTCTTTTCTCCATGTCTCAATGTAACTGTGCTGTACAACTGTTGACATTTTCCAGGATACATTATTAATAATAATACAGAAAAGAAAGGATCCTGAAACTGACAAATATGAACGCAGTAATAGAAACCTCAGGGGCCATCCAGCGGTATGTTCCTGTCTCAGCAGTCATCATCTCTGTTAATGTCTCTTCTCTAGCCAAACCAAGATCAACTAGTTTGACTGTTCTCTGGTCTGCAGTCAGCAACAAATTCTCTGCAAAAAAAAAAGGAAGGGGGAAAAACAACAGACACAAGATCAACTTTGTTAGGCAAATCCTTAAATAATGATCTGAGAGGAAATTCCTGAAAAACTAACTGTCCAAGATGCTACAAATGCTTCAATAATTCAAATATTTAAAAATATGCCTTGTTGGATCGAACATATCTGATCTGACATACAGATAGAAGTAATTTTCTATTAGCGAACAGGACTACGTCAACACTGAAGTCTACGTCTTCAAACCACGCTTACGTCAAGAGGCCAATCATGCAGGTCTAATTTATATTTCTTGATGCATCTGGGACAGGAAACGACAAGAGGCTTGGAAAGTTATGGACTAGCTGCATCTCATGCTAAATTTTGTTACTTGATATAATATACAGTAGGGTCAGGACAAAAGTTGCAGCTTCAGGTTGTTGCATACTGTACCAACTAAATTCAAACGTAATCAACCACTTTCTAGCGAACAAAATACTAATTCTTCTTCATCTCTCTAACAAACCTCTATTATGTTCTGTAAATAGCCTCTGTATTTTAATTTCCAACAGCTCAACACATTTATCTGCTACTCCCTCCGTTTTTAAATATAAGGCATTTAGAACAAGCTAATTAGCTTGTCCTAACGACATGTACTTAACAATGGGGAGAGTACTAACTATGCACTAGAGGAGTCCACCTGTAGAACTATATCCATTACCAGTCATCAACTGTCTGGTGAATATACAAGCATTATCTATATTTGTGGCCAGCACAGTGCTTGGTTATACATCAAAATATCGAACTGAAACATGATCATGAGCTGTTAGCCTGTTGGAATCTCCATACAAAATAATCCACCCTTGAAACATGACTATCAGAACTGAAGCTGTCGAAACTTGTCTATGAGGAATCATACAAACACAAACTTGCGTACATCCACAGATGAATTCATCCAAACACATCACAGTTAACAGATTCAAAATGGTTGTCTGCAACAGAGGCTCACCAAGAAATCCCTTAAACTGCTATGAAGATATCATTTTGTTTTGTTAAAACGTGATGTTGGGTACTTAGTAAGGTTCCTGATATCAGCACCATAATGATCTTACTGAATTATTAATACCTGTCATAAAACTACACCACTACATAAAAAACAGCAAGCACAGGACAACAGATCCTTAGATAACCATATAAAGTGACTATACAATGTCACAGTTGGTACTTACCATCTGGACTTCATCTTAGAAGAGAACAGTGGTAGGAGACAAAAATGCATCGTATCACAACGTACAAAATAAGATGGTGCACATAATGGGGAGAAAAACTTGATGTGAAACATCTCAGAGTGTACCACAAAACTAAATGAGGCACTATTACAATCTGTAAGGTGCAGCTTTTTAAGAGAAGAATTATGATACTTTCTACAATCTCCGTAACAAGTTGTGGTAAAATTTACCATAAAAGTTAAACAAAAAAAATAAAATGATTCAAAGAATGGTGTTAGATATAAATGCAACTGATAAATGCCAAAGAAATTAGGCATCAGATTACTCAGCACCAGTGCGCAATTAAAAGATTTGTTTACACTTAAGCTAAGTCAAATAGCGTCAGATATCATAGCATGTGATAGTGCGAGAAGAAACTTCTCATCCCACAAGTTTATATGGCACATTTCCATCCTGAGCTAGACCCACACAAATGTGATCGAAAGATTAATATTCAACTATAATAACAACCAACTGTTAAAAGCAAGAAGTAGGTATTGCCAGTTAATTATTTTTCCATAGGAATTAATGACATACAAAGGGTAAACATGGATAAAAGAAAAGGGTATTATCCAAAGTTTGCAGAAATTCATCAAATAGGCAGTGAATAATATAGAGAGCAGAGGATGATCAGATCGAAAAATGACAAGTCTTACCAGGCTTAAGATCACGATGAATGATCCCATGTGCATGTAAGCACTCCATAGCTCGGGCAATGTCCAATGCAAACCCCACAGCTACACGAGGCTCGAGGCTCCTAGGCCTGAGACTGACCAAGTACTTCCGCAACGAGCCCCCCACTAGAAGCTCTGTCACCACCACCATGACAGGTTCTAGGCAGGCCCCGATAAACTGTAAAACAAGCAGCCAGTTTTCAATACACAAATGCATTAAATACCTCATCTCCCTCTTGGTCATCTCTTTAACAAGGAAAGAAGAATAGACATGATGCTGCAAAAGTACACACCTTGACAAGATTCTTGTGCTGCACCCTTGACAACATGGTCACCTCTCTCAAGAACCTCCCTTCCCTCTTGGTCATCTCCTCAGGGGAGTCCCCTTTGTGCACAATCTTGATGGCAACATTTTGGTTCTTGTACCTGCCAATCCCAGCATCAAATAAATGCTCATGTAGGGGAAAATCAATCAAATGATCTGGAAATTTTTGCAGACGATAGTTCAAAAGATGAGCCTTACTTCCCCTCATAGACCTTTGCATGTG
Organism: Urochloa ruziziensis; assembly: GCA_015476505.1. Classification (NCBI taxonomy): domain Eukaryota; kingdom Viridiplantae; phylum Streptophyta; class Magnoliopsida; order Poales; family Poaceae; genus Urochloa; species Urochloa ruziziensis. The sequence continues at coordinate 6,183,349 of CM027124.1, read as the reverse complement.
CGCCCTCACCAATGCGTGGCCCAACAAAGAGAAGCTTCGGGTCAATAAGCCACTTAGGATCAATCGAGAGACCTTCACCTGCGTAGAACGCACTCCCAGATTCCATCCTTGACGGCAATTATCTGATGTGGGTCCTGTGGGGTCACACGACCCCACTGCAAACTGAAATAAAAGATAACGTTTAGAAAGTTCTCCAGGTTTGTTAGAAAGGTATATCAAAGAGCACAGATAGAAATCCACATGGAACATATATGTAAAAAGGCTGAGACTTTGCAGATTCGACAGATTTACTTTTAGGAAGTATTCAAAAGTTGGATAGCTCATGAATAGAAAAATGATCATCCTCTGCTCATTAGGTAGAAGTAAATAGTGGGAACAAATGGTGGAAACCTCATTAGGTATATCATATTTTTACCAAGTTCTCTATAAATTCAAAAGCTAGAATTTGTTGAGTACACAGGATACTTTATACCTATGCTGATAGAAGTTATCTGGGAGTATTTATAGCACATCAGTACATTAGGATACTTGCAGAAGGTAGAATTCATCAACTATATGGGGCATCTTCTAGGTTCTGCTTTATAACCTATGTCCAAGTGACGGCATGTACACACGGTTTGGGTATACCTTTATACCAGCGATTGGGTACTTTCCAAATGTGCAATTTGTCGAATACACAATAGCTTCATACACACGGTAAGAACACCTCACGGGAAATGGCTGTGCACTAGAAGATCCTCCACATTCGACAAAATCCACTTTGAAAGCATTCACAAGCTTGGTAGAAAGGTACAAAAACAGAGCGTCACTGGAAACAGATGCAATGGAATGACGGCGTGTATATCCAACTAAATTCCACATCAGGCTCACGCACTACGATAGTTTCCCCTGATCTCCTAGTGAAAAAGAACCAACTAGGACCTTTGACCACAGCAAAAGAAGTTAAAAAGAATGAAGTACCAGAAACCTAATAAAATTCTGAAAAATGCAGAGCCACCTATACAGGACCAGTGAGTGAGCTGCTTGGATGCAGTCTAGCGCAAAACTACAGCAATTTCAAACCAAGCAGCTGTTTTTTCTACCTCAAGTCCACCATTTACTAGAAAAAAAGAACTGCCCGTGGCATTGCATCTGAGGAAGCCGCTCCCCCCGCCGGAGGCCCCTTCCCCGCCGGTTGTCGTCCGCCGCCCACGCCCCCTCACCCTCGCCACCCTCGATCCTCCACCGCCTCCGTGCCAGCTGCCGCCGCCAAACACTCCTCTAAGCCCACCGGCCATGGAGCCCCTCCCCTCCCCACCGGAAACCCTAACCCAGGCGCCACCATGCCGCAATCCGAGAGAAGAATGAAGAGCAGGAGCTAGGAGGAGGAGGACTCACCTCGTCGCCGGCCGTCTACCACCTCCCGCCAGAGCTGGACGAGCTCGAATCGTCGGAGGTGAGGGGAGGAGAGCGAGCTGTTGACTGCTGAGCACCGACGGAGGAGGAGCAGAGCCCGGTTGGGGAGGGGATTTGCTTGCGGTGGTAAACGGGAGAAGAAGTGTACACACTGAAGGAATAGGCGCATTTTGACTTCCGGCGACTCTTCTTCCCCGTACTCCCATTTTCCTTTTTTTTTTTCCTCCACATTTTTCATGCGTCTCTAACGGTAATGGCTACGGTAAATAGCTGTGGGAGCGTTTTTAAGAATAAAGATATCTTTTTAGCTACTACCAAAAATTATGCTACATTAGCATGGATAGCATAATATCAGATAAAATCTCCAATGGTCGAACTATAACCGGATTTGAAGATACTAAATATGATTCTGTATAAAATAGGAATATTAAATGTGCCCATAATTTCGACGAATTTGGGCGTACATAAATATTAAATACTACGTGGAACTAATGGCAGGAGTGGCACACCGCATTTGAAAGCCATAGTCTTCGGCGGCGATACAGATGTAAACCAATCAAATACAACCTAAGAAATTATGGCTGAGTCGGAACTATGAAAATGAATCAAACACGGCCTAAATTAACTGTGAGGAAAACAGCCTCACCAGTGAAGAAAAATAATAATAATAATTTTGTACGATTTCTATTTTATCTTAGCCCGTGCTTGCAAAATGGCTCTATGGTATAATATCTCGATTTTCCACAAAGTAGGTAAAACTGAAGTCGAAATCAACCCTGCCAAATAGACACGTACGGCATGTTCCGTTAGTGGATAAGTTCGTTGTCTGTGACTGATTTTAGTTGTTTCAATAATATTATGTGAAGGAGAAGAAGATAGAATAAGTCATAACAGACTGGCTTGATAGTCCTATAGTTAGTTTCTCGTCTATTTCAGTTGTTTTCTCCAATCCAGATGGGTTCTCGCCTGTTTCAATAGTATTATCACCCAAATCTGAGGATGTGGTGAATGTATGATACTCTATTTCTATGCTACCAATGATGACAACTTCTTGGCAAGGCTAAATCATTTTATCGGTATGGAGCTTTTTTTTTTCTAATTATTAGAATCGGTTGCGGTCAAGGTCACCAGACACTTTGTATGCAAACAAACAATGACTTGACAGTGTTGGTGGAAAAATGGTAACTTGGTGTCACAAGTTGTGCGCAAAATTGGGGATTTGAAAACAAGAGGTGTGCTGAAGGTCCAAACACGCCAAGGAATAGGTCAGACTGGCTTCTCTAAATTTTAATCATCGGGCCCGTGGTTCAGGGGATTAAACTATTTCGCTTGCATCTTCAAGATTCGGCTTTAGAAAAAAAAAAGGAGACATAGACTATTCACTACGAAAGAATTTGTAAGCAACGATCCTTACACTTTAGTGCCGGCTGCGCGGAGCCAGTAGTAAAGGAGTCATTTAGTACCGGCTCTAGGCAACAGTAGCCATAAAACCAAGTTAGTACCGGCTGGGGAGACCAGCCGTAATGTGCACTTCTGACCCTACACCGTAGCTGTCAGAAGCCAAGTTAGTACCGGCTGTTTTTGCCAGCCGGTACTAATTTTACACGGACAATTTAGTACCGGTTGGTGGCTCCAGCCGGTACAAAATGCAGCACGTTAGTACCGGGCAGAGCCTCCAGCCGGTACTAACGAGCAGATACCGAAACCCCCCCGCCCCTCGCTTTTTATTCCCTTCCTCCATCTCTCCTTGTCTCTTTTTCCTCTCGTTCCTCACTCCTTTCTCATCTCTGGCTCCTAGTCTTCTCTCTTCTCCTCTCGATCTGTGCAGGTGGAGCAGGCAGGCGGGCGCGCAGTGGGCGCCATTGGCCGGGCACCGGCGGCCTGGAGCGGCGGGCGCGGAGGCCCTTGTGCGGCGGGCATCCCCGGCCGTGCACCGGCGGCCTGGCGGGGCAGGCGACTCCGGCATCCGTGCGGGCCTCCCTGGCCGTGCGCACGGGGGGCCGCTGGCGTGCGCGGGCCTGGCGGCGCACGGGCGCGGCGGCGCTGGCTTGGCATCTGCCGGCCGCGCGGGGTCCGCCCGCCGGCGAGCGCGGGCCCAGCCCGCAGGCCGACAAAGGCGCGCCGGCAAGCTGGTGACCGGCCGCCGACGCCATGAATTTGCTGTGATTTTTTTTTTATTTTTTAGTGATTTTTATAAAATCTCTGTGAGATGTACATTAGAAATGGGTGATGATGATTCCTATAAGATGTTTTGTTGCGATTGGTAAAATATGTGGCTGTAATTTTGTGATTGTTCTTCTGGATGACCGAACGGTGGAAAAACAAAGAAAAGAAAATAGGAAAACAAAAAAGAAAAGGAAAAAATGAAAAAAAAAACCTACGTTGGCCTTCAAAAAAATTTAGTACCGGCCTAGAAAACTGACCGGTACTAAACGACACCCATTAGTACCGGGCAGCTATGACCGGTACTAAATGACGTGCATGTTAGTACCGGCCACAGCGCTCGGTACTAAGCTGTCCTGTGACTAGTACTAATGGCCAATTTTCCAGCAGTGATTATGATAGCAATGACTAGTTGTCCTACCTCGCTATAATTGACCATTAGACGCCACATTTTCTATAACTTATATCTACAACTTACTATTGGGAGCTGGTAGTAATTCTCTATTTTTTTGTGAAATAGTAATTCTCTATTTTTGCGGAGAAACTCTCTTGTCTCCATGAACAAAACTATTCACCGCCGCGCGCTTAAACAAATGCTCTGGTGTGATACGTTGTTCAGGCCTGCTGCACACGTAACCCTCTGCTCGCTCATGATTGGAATCTGGACAGGACAGCGAGAGAGAATGCGATAGCGAGATGTGGGGCTCTGCAGCCAGGTTAAAAAAACCGCAGTAGGAGCGGTTTTTTAATAAAAACCGATCCGTAAACCGGTGAAATCTGCCGGTTAACCAGTAGAAACGGTTTGGTATGGTCGGTTTTAAGCGGTAGCCGGCCCTATTTAGCTACCGGACCGGACCGGTTCAAAACGGTTTTTTTAACCCTCTCTGCAGCAGCCGCAGATCGATGTGCCGTCACTGCCGTGTGCGAGGAACCGAGAGTGAAGGTGGCGCGAAGCAGCTGGGGGGGTCCGCGTGCCTAATCATGGCTTGGTCGAGCTAATTGCTTTGTTAATGCTTATTGGTCGTCCGAGCGTCTGACAGGGGGCACTTGGCAGATGCAGAGCGACCACAGCACGGATCGGACAAGTGGTTGTTGCTGTACTGTGTGTGTGGGATGGATCTTGGGATTAGGGATGGTGCTCGTGGGGGCACTTTGTTTATTTTGGTATTTTTTAATGTTTGACTTATTTTCGTACTTGATTGTTCCCTTGTGATTAGCAAGATTTTCTGCGAAAGCTTGCGTTTTGCACGAGGTATGGGACGCGCTGTGCGTCTTGTATGAGGAACAGATCGACACCCACTCGCACGCGTGCAACAGCCGCCCGTAATTATCCTTGTAGAACGTATGTCGATAAAAGGGATTGCAGCGGGGGTAAATGTACATCATCTAAGATTGGAAGAAAAAATAGTCACACTAAAAACACACACACGATATCTTAAAGTATTTATCTATGCAAAAAGAATATAAAACCAGCAGACTACACATTTGTCATGGATGAACAATGGTGCCGAATACGTTCTTTACGCATCTGAACTAAAACTGTTCAGGTTTGGCTTGAGAACGAAAGTATTCCCTACAGGCTACAATCGACACATATTGGAAGGAATTGAAGAAAAATTAAGTCAAATTGCCACTTGAATCTTTATAGATGTTTATCAAAAGGTTATCAAAACTTGGACACCAGGTCGTATCGTAAAAAAGGCATCCCTTTTTTTAAAAAATATTTCGTGAAACCTTCATAGACATATTATATGTGTGAGACCTTGTAGCCGCAGGTTTTTTTTCATCGGCTAGGACGGAAGAACGAGTCGCGGACGTACAAAGGCGAAGCGAAAGGTGGCAGCGACGGTCACTCGCAGCACTGGTCGTTTTCCATGGCCTCACAAGTCAACATCGTCGATAGGGAGGTATTTTCTCTCGAAAGTCTGGATCGGCGCCCACTAAGGGTTGTTCGCTTTGAGTCGTAGAGTTATATTGAGGAGAATTGGGTCGTATTGGGACCTGTTAAATCCTTAACAAGTCAGAATTTATGAAGATGCCAGAATTAAAGGGATGAATAAACTTCAAGTCTATTACAGAGATTCTCACACATTGAACATGGCAATCACAAGCTAACACAAATGTTTCGAAATCAACAACATACATGCCATCCCCACAAAGAGAGTGGTCAACAAACTGATTCGTTTCTGAATCACATTGCAAAGATGCAATGAGACTTTTCAAAAAAAAAAAAAAAGATGCGATGAGTACACAGCTTCAAGAATAAACCAGGACAAGACAGAGACCTGAATGGATCTTCACTTGTATGTAAATGCATTTATTCTACAGTAAGCAGGATATATTAATTGTCAGCCAATAACTGCAAGTGAACAAAACTTACAGGCAAGCATTTGAGTTGCTATAACTAATGAATGGATCATAAGATCCATCTTACGCACATGGAGAGTAGATTAATTAGATTCGTATGGAACCAATTGTAGCGAGCACCGTATGTTTCAGTACTCATAGGAACTTACTAAATACAAGTACCTCATCATGATAGTTCAACTCAATGACTCAGACTGAGGAAAAAGACTAAAGATGCAAACCTTTGAAACAAGGGAAAAGCCAAGCTGGATGATAGCTTTAGAAAACTTTTCAGGATCAGCACCTCCATTATTTGGGTCTAGCCTACTACGCACTTCAGCAATAACAAGCCAACCGCTGCATAAACGAATCTATCAGTAAAGAAAACAAGAGGCACAAATCCTTTGCAATAAGAGTTGCCGAAGCTAATGATTTAAGCAGACCATGGCTTCAGAACCCTATTTGCTTCCTCCAGGTAACTTGGATAGTTGGTTCCCATCAAAGAAAGGCAAAATATTGCAACACCTACAGAGGATGTTTCCAGTGGTGTCTGCGGAGATGGAAAAAATATTCAGTTGAATTAATGATTTGAACACCAAATTAAAGCTTTGGTATCCATTTCATTCAGTTTAAATGCTCCCAAGTTCGACTTGGGAATGCCCTAAAAAAAGTCCAACCTGGGGAAGACCAGAATATTTAATGGAAGAAAAGAATATCCCTTTTAACAGCCTACTGTAACAGGGAAGATCTACATAATAAATTAATTCATTTGCATGTTATTAGTATAAAAAATCAAAAAGGAAAATGGAAAAATCATAGGAACTCATTGAGAACAACCTACTGTAAATACATGCATTAGCATCAAATTTTCTAGCCAGCAAGCAGTTCAACAGCTCAACAAAGCCTGCAACTGCAATCGACGAAGACTCCACTGCCTACTCGATCCGCTGCAGAATACTGCCTCCCCCCGTCTCCCCAGCCAAGCCTATAGACTCCTAGGAACCTGTAATAATCCAAGTAATACTAATATAGGTTACCCCGTCGAGCACGCTCGAGGTGTTGCGTCGTCGCTTGGGTGTGGCGGCCGCGGCATGGCCGGTGCCGTCCTCGCGCCGCCGCTTCGCCGGAGGGGATGACGGCGGCCGCGGAGGCGCCGCCGTTGGCGGAG
>CM027124.1:5411013-5576177 GCA_015476505.1 Urochloa ruziziensis | reverse complement strand
TGATGTTAATTTCCATCAGAACTAAGGATAAATGGAGACATTTTGGAATGTCGAATGCAAGTCCTGAACTGAATGTAACATTGGACGATGCCTCTGTTACCTGAAATGTTATGAACCATGGTCCTAGTGGTAGTAGTGCTTTGCTGATTAGACCCATTCCACATGATCATGGGTTCCAACCACAATGCCATTTCACATTCTCACATGAAGTACTCTGACCATGCCATATCACATTCTCACCTTTTTTCCCAAGGACTTTTGTTCATGATTGGTGGTGGAACTTGCTTGCAGGTGGTCACTTTATGAGGAAACTTTTGCTAGATGGCAGGAGATTCCCAAAAATGCATCTTGATTTACAGCGCCTGCTTCAGGTATATTGAAACTTTGGAGCCCTGGGATGCTCTGTTTACAATTTAACTGTTTGAGTTCTAGTAAAAATTGCAATATCCATGGAGTATGTGCCCATTCATCATCGAAGTTTATCATGCTGTGTTGCATGTAATTTGACTAAAATACTCTAAAAGAACAGGCTTGATGCTACTAATTTGTTTGCGTAGGTTGTTTCTCACGGCGAACAAGTGTTCCCCCGTGTGAAGGAAAAATGTGCGAGCAAGAGTTGGTTCTCAACCGGAGACATTGCCGCCCTTGAAGATCTGATAGGTCGCCTTAGGAGGCTCAAAGAAAACCTAGGATTCATTACAAATAGAGTGACAACGCTTCAGGCTAGTCTGGACAGTTGGCAATCCGAGCAGATAAACAAAAGCTTGTACTACCTTTCATTTCTCTCCATAGTATTCCTTCCTCTATCCATTGTCACGGGAGGTAAGTTCTTTCTACCAGTGCTCGTTCATGTGTACTTCCACCAATCCATTTCTTTGTTTCAGTGCTCTCACTTACCTGGCTTATATTTGCACAATTTGTCTAGTTTTCGGGATGAATGTTGGAGGTGTGCCATGGACTGAGCAGAACAAGAACCCTAAAAACCGAGACGGCTTCATGAATGTCATGCTAATATGTGTCGCGATCTTGCTGCTTCTGTTACTCTGTTTTTGTTTCCTTCATTGTATTCACATGTGACGACATGGAGAACCCGCCGTGAACTGAAGCGGAACAATTCTCAGAACAAAAGACACCTGAAACTCTTCAAGGGTCACAAAGAAGGTTACATGCGCCTATGACAAGACAGTTGCAAACTGCAGTGCCCATCTTAGCGGTAAGGTTATTGACAGTGATGTTGTAAAATTAGAGGAAAAAGATCCTAGATAGTCAACACATGTACAGGTTGAAGGAGAACCTCCATTGGAGGTTCATATCTTGTTCATTGCTTAGTTCATTTTTTTGTTGTAGTCTTCGGTCTGTTGGGAAAGCCCATAAAGTTCATGGCTGTCACTGTAACACTATTATTTTTTCCTGAAAACTGTGACATTCTTCCCATTATACTTGTCCATTGTTCTCCATGATGCTGATTATGTAGCCAAGCGAATTCCGTCGCGTTTACGGCACGCTGAAACTGCAACATGCTGACCAAATGCTCCGCCAGTTCTTCTGAAGCATGTTGGTTGTCTTCATTGCTTTGCTGCGTGCCAGCATGATTGCACATACCTGGCCATTGACAATGCCGGCAGAACATGACTAAGTCTCTGCTTTATTTTCTCTCGAGTTTGTTTTTGGGAGCAAGGAAAGTTGCAAGTAGTTTACCTCCAGAAGTGCCAACCAGAATAGACAAGTGGGCTAACTGGATCCATCGAGCAAACAAATTGCCACATGTGGGTGTTGACATTGGTTTGGAATTGGAGATAGGCCTGGCTAGAAGATACCTTCAGACCGAGCCACAAGGAACCTTTAGATCTAAAAATGTTCATGGCATATTTGGCGTCTACTGACATTTCTGATAAGATAAACAAATTGGCAATGGATTCCAGTTTTTGACATCTTCAAGAAGCATGAGTTGCATCGAGCATGGATCAAAATCGCTCAATGGTGTCATTTTTTGTAAATATGATTTTCCCATAATATTCAAGTACAAGGGAAAATCGCAAAAGCTAAAAGCACACTACATTCTCTCTAAAACTAAACAGTGTTTCAATGATACACCTCTCGGAGAAACAGAAATTATGAGGCCTCATTTCTATGCACAACCCCATATAATTTCACTTTGATATGCAGACTGCACCCGAATGATTACTCTACCACAATGCTGGACATTTGATGGACACCACTGGAACTCCTCTTCTAGAACCTGCAATGAAAAGCAACAGTGTTAGGATGCAACTAAGCAAACAACCGTGCAAGTGTACAAAAGAAAAGTAGATTTGCTTCTTATGTTGTTTAGTACTACCTCCATTGATAAATATATGACAACAAGCTATTTAGTCCAAAATGAACTAATTTACTTGTCCTAAACGTCGAACGGTGAGAGTTGTATTTAACTCTTTCCAGCAAAAGTAGCAAAACCTCGTTCCAAAAATAAAAGTAGGAAAACCTCAAATCTATGGATTTCATTTTTCTCTCATGAAGCATTACTGTGTTAGCAAAAAAATTACTAAGACCTGCATCTACAGAAGTACTGTCATAACAGTAAAAGCCAGCATTAGGTCATAAACGGACAATAACATGAGGAAAAACTAAGTGGTGCACCTTAAATTCAACTTCACTTCAGGCTTTGAGACTTTACAGGAGATGAATGATCTGCAAGAACAAGCCATGTGTTCATCTTGATGATTCATACACACACAAAGAATCAGAAGATAACATTATTATCATGAGCAGTACCACTTGTCAAACCAGTCGAAATAATTCTATCCATGTTATCAATACGGCGCTGTATGGACTTCAGTAGCATGTTTAGTGCTGAAATTCTTTTGCGGATACTTGAAATCCTTGCTGAATGTTGCATTGTTACCAGTGAGGGTGCATTCTCTAATAGCCTGTCCAGTTCTGCAAAAACATTGGGCTCAGTTCCATGCAATTTTTGGGTACACATACATATTGTTCAACAAAAAACTGTCTAGTGCATTGATATAAGAAAAAATGAACAAAATCACGGGAGGAGGAAGAATCAAAATAGAAAAATGTAAAAAAAGCATTCCATGGAACAGACAGGTAAAAGTATAGCTCCAAGATGAACTTAACTCTATCATTTCTAGTGCAAACTGGCCCGAACCCTGAGTTGCTCAATTTAGCGATGATGATTGCAAATTTAAACTGCTAGTATTTACAAATTGATCTGTTCCCACTTAATCCCAATAATGATTGGATTTGGCTGGCATTAAATAAAAGTAACTAAGCGCAAATCAGAAGCATCTCAAAGTCTCAAACAAATGAGCTTAAGGTATCCAAAGTAAGTGTAACTAGGAATAGCAGAACTGCAGCCAGTAAATCTCCTGCAATCATATATTTACAACATAGCGCCACCTTTTCTTCATGTAGGTCTTATTAGAAATTTAACAAGTCAAACTATAGGTTTTATGATATTTACCAACAATTTTAGTATGATATTAATTTTGTTTGTAACCATTGGCAATATACTGGAGAGAAACTGATGGACAGAGTTTACATTGGAGACCTTTTCAAATCCTATCGCACCATACATAAAGAATAGAAGTTTGCACAGGATGATTCATATGAGGTTCAAACACACCTGAATACATGCATGTTAAAAACACAAACAATATTGCAGAAGAGAGAGAATGGTGCATCAGCTTAATTCCAGTGGCAACTAGCTACAAATTTTCACTTCAGCTTGTGCATGGTGCCATGGTTACATCCCAAACAGGGAAAAAGTCTACATCACCCCCCAACCTATGGGGGGTGGACTACATAACCCCTCAACCTATGAAACGGTCTATATTACCCCCTGAACTTTCGAAAACCGGTCAAATTACCACCTAAAGCAATTTTGAAAAATCATAGTAAATCACAGAAAAATCATAAAATGGAAAATCCAATTGTATTGGACTCCAAATGAGCAGGTCTACACAGTGAACATATAATATGGTATGTTTTAGTACATTTTTTTGTTGTAGCTTTATATCTATGTTTTTCTTCATAACTGTAAAAAATTGTACTACAACATACCACATTATATGTTCACTGTGTAGATCTGCTCATTTGGAGTCCAACACAATTGGATTTTCCATTTTATGATTTTTCTGTGATTTACTATGATTTTTCAAAATTGCTTTAGGGGGTAATTTGACCGGTTTTCGAAAGTTCAGGGGGCAATATAGACCGTTTCATAGGTTGGGGGTTATGTAGTCCACCCCCAATATAGTACGTGGCCAACAGTTTCAGGTCAAGTATCCATCTGATTCTTCTTTTTTCCTGAAAGACATCCACCCGATTCAAGTCTTGAACTGCTTCTGCTAAGTGACATGGATACAACTGCTTTCTGCTAAGCGTATCAATAAAAGCATCCAGAGAATCATTCTTTCATGCGTTTATAATTCAGGTGTACGAGAAGTGAAGCTTGAATCCAGCATTCCTTTTGGCGTTTCCAAGTCTGAATCAACTGCTTCTGCTAAGAGGTAAGGGATGAAACGAGAGCTTGAATGAAATTAATAGGGAGCATCCAAAATTCCAAAGAAACAGGTACCTGCTGACTAAATAGAATGCCTTTGCAGTTTGCATGGGAAACAAAAAGGTCAAGCTTCATGTCTCTCTTTTTTCTTTCTGAACTTTTTGTTCCCTTCATTTGAATTGCTTGTTTCTTCAGCACCTACTCTAGATTCAAGGCATTGGAATCCTGTGAGCTAACAATTTCAATTCGGTTTTCAGGAATCTTCCCGAAGGCTGAAGCCACTTGGTTCTCCATGGGATTTAGCAATGGGTTGGAATCTGAAATCCAGCCTGCCATGATTCAGTCCCCCCTGAAACTCAAACAACCTGTCCACGGCGGCGAGTTCTCCATCGTATTCCAGTCCCTCTGACGCTCAATCGCCTGACCTTGGGCCTAGAGCTCTCCATCCCTTCCACCGGCGTCGAGTTCTTCTTCGCGCCGGCCGCCGTAGCCCCTAGGTTACCTCCAGGTTTGGGCGCGTCCTCGTCGCCGGTCCTCCGCCGGCGTCGTTCGTCCGCCGCCGGGTGCGAACCAGGGAGCTATTTGTAAAAAGTGGATCGCGGTAGGAGGCCAGAATACCACCAGATGCATGTTAATCGCGATCCAAATTAGGGGGGTGTTTGCATATATTCGGATCGCGGTTAATAATTGCGATCCGATTTAGGGGGTATTTGCATATATTTGGGGGTAAATTGCAAAATTCTGTCCGCCGCCGCCCCTGTCTCCGGCCTCGACCTCGCCGTGGCTCCCCTATCGTCTCGGCTCCTCCGCTGCTCGCGCCGCCGACCTCCGTCTACAAGCTAGCTCCCACGCTCAGCCCGCCGCCTCTTTCGTATCGGCTCCCCTCCGGAATCTGGGCTCGGGCTTTGCCTCTATCATTTCTAACCTCCCTAGTTAGTAGCTCTGCTTCCTGCTCCGCTAATGCTGATGTGACCTCTCATGTTAATCCCGGTGCCGCACGTGCTCGCTCGGAGTGGAGGTAACTGTTGCCTATTTGTTCAATTAAGGCGCTCTGTTGTTAATTTTGGTTTGAAGCGAATCTGATCAGAATCCAGGCTTTTACCCTTCAATCTAGGAGGAATCGAGGTGCCAGCTTGTGGGATTTCACATGCCAAGTGTTTGGATTTATATCCTAGCCACAAAACTTTTGATACCTGCTGATGTCCTGTTGCCTGACAATGGTGTTCCCTGCTTCATATTAAGTTTTCAGTTTGACATATACTATGCCCATTAACAACATATTGTTTCCAAGTAATTCATCAGTTGGGCATAATGCGTTCCGGTGGCGGTGGCCATGGACTTGCCACACCTTCTGATGCAATGAGCTTAGGAGCTGTTCAGAGCAACAACATCTGCACTGATCAAGGTTGACATGATATTCTTCCTATGCCAGAACCAGCTCCAAAAATAACACACACAGAAGCTACATGTTTTAAATAGAACAGAGAAGCAAAACTTTGCCTATTCCAATCCCAGTAATTGGTTGTTGTGGCAGGTACAACATATTCATACCATACTCATTGCTGATTTGCATAAGGGTCAGATCAAGATTATGATGACGTGGTAATACTTAGATATATCCTTAATGATTTTCTTTGAATTTCTGTTCATGCTGGCATAGAGGTAGCTCATATATACACTTTGCCCCAAACTATCTTACCTTCATAATGCGATAATGGAACTGAGCCATTTTCCATTTCGAACATAAGCATTCTCCCAAGTAGCGTAAACAGGAAACTTTCCATTTTGGCATGGCTTCTATCTCGTATTTTTTAACAATGATTCATCTGTCTGCCGGAGTTCTCTTCTACTTCACACTAAGCTAATAATTTATATTCAGTTTCAGGAATCTCCCAGAAGGCAGAAGCCATGGGTACTCCTTGTGATTTAGCAATCGGTTGAAATCTGAACTCCAGTCTGCCACTGTCATAATTCTTCTCCGTCTACTTTCTAGGCGTCAGAGCAGAAGGATGATCTTGCTGTCGTCCACATCAGATCTTATGTCTATTTCGTTTCATATCAATCGACGATCTCACAATGGTATGTCCATGGATCTAGAGGCCAAGACTGTGGAAAGCAACTCCTATTCATGGATTACATTTATGGCAAACCCATTGCTGCTATGATCAAGAGCTGGATGATCCTATGTCTAGTGAAACACATAAGGCAATGCAAACTCTGGTTGGAGAAACTGGTTGAGCTGGCAACCAAACCAGAGCGACTGAAGTTGAGGGATAGTGCCTGCTGATACCTCAACATTGGAGGTACATGGCAGAAGAAGCTTAGATCATGAAGCTGCTGTGAGGGGAAGGGAAAGACGAAGACCTACTAATCTAAAAAAAGGAGTGGTTTCAGTTCTATGTAACAGCTTTGTTGGAGATGTTTTTTTTTTTGGGGGCCTGTAATCCTGAGTTCCAGCAGCTCTGTGCTAAGCAAAAACAGAACGAACTGGATGCTGTAAAACGCTTCTCCTACTGCTATGCAACGGGAATGGCCTGGTCTCTTGCAAGCAAATGAAAAGCAATTGAAAACTTTCGATTAAGCCTGTAGTTTCAGATAAACACTCCCTGTCTTAAATAACTTATAAGATAAAAATAATTCACAGTGGCTTCCAAAGCTGCAACACTGCCTTTCCTCCCCTGTTCGAGTTCACACTTCTCCCGATGCAGAATATGCCACTGTTTTGGAAGCCAGGCAAGCAGATCGTCCTGGACAACAATGCAGGTGTTGTGCAATTGTGCTGCATTCATAGGCAATTCTCGTGAATAAAGGATCCATTATGCTCAGTTCTCACAACAAAATTAAACCTTCTTACCTTTGGTCTTTATATTCTTATGCTTGTTTCTAGTATTGTTTACAAAGACAGACACAAGCACTGCATTTGTACATTTGCATATAATAATTTAAAAGAGCTAAAACTGTCTTTTACTGCAAACTTTCTTTTTGATTCACTGCAAACTTCCAGTAATGCAGTAAACTGTCCCGGAAAAAAGATGACTAACACAAGATACACTACGCATGTGAAGAGAATGCCTAACTAGTGAGAAATGGATAAAAAGAAAACGGCAAGAACAAAGTATTTGCTGTTCAAAAAAAAATATTTCAAAGATTGGCATAATTTTGCTACAAATTTGTTATGGTTTAGCATATCAAACAGCTGAACGGCAATGAGACCTTTTTTGGTTACATGCCCGGGCTTTAGAACCTTGATTTTTTTTTAATTTGTAGACTAATTTCTTCACTGATACTGACAGTAGCCTGTGGAAATTAACTGTAGGCTCTGTAATTGTAAGCGTTTCAAGGCACGCACTCATGGCTCATCCGACAGCTCGTCCCCTATGGATTCGTCTTCCTCCACGGGCCACTGCGAAGCCGAGTGCCGAGCTTAGAAGTGCACGGACCGAGTGCAAACTGGCATTCTTACTTTGGAGTTTGAATTATAATTGCATTGCAATTTTAGTTTGAATCGCAGCTTCAGCAGTTTCCACGACTATTTGAGTAAACGCCAGCAGCATATACAACTACGTTTATCTTCTAAAGACAGGTTTAACATTACTACAAAGTAGTACATGAAAAGCATCTGCACTTCTCAAACGAGACCTCAAATTTGGAACGACAAACATCACCTTGTCTCATCTCAAGCTTCACGCAGCTCGCGTAAGGGGAGAGAGCCGAAAGAAGTTCAGCTCGCGCAAGGAGTGCGCCCAAACAAAACGCTAAGAGATGCAAAACTTCAGAATCATGCTCACGACCACAAGGCAAACACACCACAAAACCACCAAGATCAAGACTGGCAGAACCGGAGAATCATTCAAATACCAGCAGATAAAGAAAAACACCAGATGAACAAACACAAGAATTACTTAATAGGCAGGTAGATATTAGCAGCAAACAAAGCTCCATAACAGGTCCACAAAACGACTGATTTGTCTCGGTGCAAAACTCTGGATATAACTAGAACGACGATAACAGGCCTACTGAAGCGCAGGTTTCCAAGACAAGCCACTCAACAGACAATGAACAGTGACGCCTTGCCTAGTAGGCATCTCTCCATGAGGCTACCGCATCAGAAGATCTGCATACAAAGCTTGCCATCACAGCCACCATCCATCTCCATCAGCTTACTTAGATCTCTGCCTCATCTTTCGGCGCTTCCTCTTCAGCCTCCTCATGCGCTTCTTCTTCCACTGAAAGTTGACAAAAATGAGAATGCATCAGCTAACAGAGCATTAGCTAGGAAACTAGATTGCATGCACAGAAGAGAAAAAAATATAACCAAGTAACAGGAAGAATAATCTGTTAACAATGGACAAACAGTACCCAAGGCAATTGGAATGTTTGTTTGGTCTAATAGAAAGTTTGTAAAAAATATCTCAAGCACAAGGGCCTAGCTGCTTGTTAGTGTCACGTGCTTCAGGATTGTGGCAGTATGTTACTAACAAAGCGGAACAAGCTTACAAATCCAAGTGGGTAAAAGTAAACGAACAAATCAATTATCATTATGGTGTGACTACAGTAGTGGGCTCAGAAGTAGCTTCAGGTGATGGCTCGACAAATGCCAAATACATACGAGAAGCTTAATATTCAAGGCAGCACAATTAACACATGAATGAAACATTTCCACAATTTGACAGGAGTGATACATCAATAGGCAGCAAGACTAGTTCATATGCTACTGGGAAAGAGCAACTAGAATTGTAACTTCAAGCAACCATACGAACCACACAATTCCAGTGTTAAATACAATCCTATGCAGGCAAATTATGTAACAGCATACCAAATCTTGGCAAAAACCCAAGACAGCTTTAAAAAGATAACAACTCTAGAATGACAATTCTAAACTGCACAAAGCAAAATATCAAGATCCACGGGGCTCATATCAAGTGTATGCGATAAAGAAACCTTCACCGTGGCAGGAGAAGAGCCCTACCAGGCGGCGCAGCATGCTCGCGCGCGCGCCACACTTCCCGACCGCAGCGGCGGGACTGACGCGGAAAGGGACCATGGAGCACGAGATACCAAGCCCGCACGACACAATAGATCTCGGATAGCTCGCTCGGCTCGGCTCAGCTCGTGTGAAACTCTAAATGAGCAGACTCGGCACAAGGCGGCACCTCGCATCCCCATGGATCGAAACCCAAACCGCTCGTCCCGCCGCCACAAGGAGGGGAGCACGGACGCATGGCGAGACAGATCCGCCGTCCTGGCAAGAGCTTTCTCCCCAGAATTACGCCACTCGAGCCTCTCTCTTTGTAATCACAGCCCCAAGACAGAAGCAAGAATCGAGCAGAGCACTAGTGATGGCAAAGAGTTGCTACGCCACACGGATCTAAGCAACGAGATAGAGGACGGTGAGGGGAGAAGAGGATGGAGGATACCTTGGCCCTCATGGTCGCTTCCTCGCGGGTTCTCCTTGGCGCGTCTCCTCCTGCGGCGTCGGCGGCGGCGGCGGGGTTGCGATGGGTAGGGGGGAATGGGATTCTGCGGCGGCTGAAGGTATATATAGGTGGAGAGGGAAGCGGAACCCTAGGAGAGTGATCAGGCGGCTTCGAGAATGTGGGCTTGGGCCTTAAGTGGGCCGTGTTTCCGTGAAGGGGAAGCAAACAAGAGCCCACTAAATACAGTACTAATACCTTTTGTTACTGTTGCATAGCAATATGTTGTCTCGAAATTTGTCCACTTTTATGATCTACGCTCGAATTTGGGGAAATTAGGGAACATTGAATTGAATCTACGAAATTCATGCGGCAATCCCTTCTAAACTTACTCGTATAACTGTAATATCTTCAAATTATGTTTGTAAAATGGAATTTGTAGCCCCATTTCTAACGCAAAGATTTCATCATTTCCATGTTTCTCTTCGACTGTTTTTCTTACGAATTCTTTACATTCTGAACATATAACCTTTGTGAATTGTACTCTACCGTTGTCCTATATATCTTCTCTTTTTGCTGCTGCTAAAGGACGATATATCCACTGAGCTTAGTTCAAATTTCAAGGCGTATGATCTGTTCGGTTCGCAATTTTCATTTTTACACTGTACTCGTTACACTAGCTGAACCAATTAAATGGATTAAATTCAAATTTATGATCAGATATTCAGATGTTCCGTCCGATTCCTTGGACGAAACTTCCAAGGCGATATCTTCTTTTATTTTCCACGAGGCAAAAGTTCGCTAGTTCTGTAGGGCATTTAGGCAATCAGAGGAATTTACCATCAACACCAAAATGCGCTTACAATCAATCAGGGAGGGTAAATCAAGATATAAAAGATGCAAGTTAATATCATAATTCTATCCCAGCTTGAATTAAGAAATAAATGTGACAACAGTCATGATGGAACAAGGAAAAGATGGCGCACGAAACCCAGCAGGTTACCCCACGCTTTGTGCTGCAGCTTTGTTTTTTTTGGTTTTTTTTTTTCCGTTTTCTTTACTATGGCGGCCGCGGTTCTTCCTCCTGGAGGAAAGTAAAGGCAAGGGGGATTTACAGATGCCAGTCAACCATCCATGGGGATACATCGCCTTGGCGATTATCATTTGGTGCTGTTCCCGTTGCACTGGTGAACGAAACCGTTGCCATGGGCGTTACCATTTGCGTGGATCCCATTGCTACTACAGCTGCTGCTCCCGACATCCTTGCGCTTCAGACTGGCCTTCTTTGCCCCCCATATACGAATGGTGTGATCGTCGCTCGCTGATGCAAGCATGTGGGGATTAGCAGGATTCCAGCTTACACAGTTGACTGAGCCAGAATGACCAGCCAGAGTCTGAATGAGATCACCAGTGGCTCTGTGCCAGATGTAGACCTGAAAATATAACAGGTGTTACAAATAATTACTTCAGGGCCATTTTCTGTTGAAAAGAAAACATGCAATTAACCGTGTGGCTGGACCAACCCAACTGGTAGACACTACAAATGTCAAATATTCTGTTCCCCCCACAACTTTTAAAAAATTACTGAAATACAAGGCAGCATAATTTCTACTGCCTACCAGAAGGATGGATGTCATCACTAGATACCTCCATTCTACTCATTAAAGTAATACTTCACCAAGAACGGCATTTCAGTCAAAAGAAACAGATAATTGCAATATATCTTTAGCGTTCAAATGACATTTCCTACCCCAAAAATAAATAAGCAGCATAATTCACATCATGATGGTACAAGTGAATGAATATGCTGCATACTGAATGTATATAGAAGAAACTAATGGAAAATGGTGTGTGCAGACAAATACACGTGCCTATTAAATTATAATAAATCTGAAGAATAGGCCTAGCCTCGTGCCAATTCCAGCAGTATGAGTTAACCAAAGATTTTTGGGAACTCACAATGTTTGAATGTTTTATCATATACAAACAAATAACGCAATGAAATGAGGATGATTGAAATGACAAACACATTCTCCACATTCTCACTTAGATTTGACTCATCAGACGACAAATATAATTGTCTACGATAGCATTTGTCTGTGAGTTGTGCAAAATAATAGAAATGACACACAAAGATGACAAATGTTAGGTGCACCCGTAATATATTAGTTCTATAGCCATAGATGGTCACAAGGCAATCATCATACCTGTGAATCTTCACTCCCACTAGCAATGAATGCCTGCTCAGATCCGCCAAAACAAGACCTTATCACAAACCGGCTGCGCTTATGGCCACTGTACCGATTGACTCGAATTGGACCATTTCGTATATTCCACAAATGAATCGCCTCGTTTACAAGATTTACAAGCAAGAAATCACCATCTTCAGATAGAGAAAATGAAGTAATTGTTTGTTCCTCTTCAATTAGCCGCTCCTGCTTTGTCTCCCTATCAAATAGAAGAATTGTCTTCTCTCTATTCATGCTTATTATAAGCTTTCCATCTTTCGCTACAGTAATATCGGGCGTTTTTGTTGATCTCTGCCCTTTCCAGAAGTCTACTTCCTTGCCATCTAAATCCCAAATGCAAAAGTGCTGATCGCTGAGACCAGACAATATTTGCTTTCCATCTGCAAACCAAGCACATGATATAAAACCAACGCCTGGTTTCTCATAAACATGAAGACATTTGCCAGATTCAACATCCCAGCGTCGGATGGTTTCTTCCACTGCACACGTGAGAAGCTGACAATCATCAGGGCTCCATGCAACTGTCATCACCGACTTCTCATGACCATTCAATGTGTGCTTCAGTAATAGCTCTCCATCTTCATCGACCTACAAATGTAAAGATTACTGCATGAAAAGATAACTGAAAAACAGGGAAAGTAAACTTCACACCATGGTTATAACAAAAACACAGCAGACTCTAAAGTATTCCCCTATCGGTAAGAAAATTACATCACCAAAGTTTCTACCTGTATTGGAAATAGGACTACCCCCCACAAACACCCTTCTTTTCAATTCACAAATAATTAGATGATCCGAAAGCTGTAGCATAAGGTATATAAGGGACCTGAGCTTTGAAGATGACATGTTGAAATCCTATATCTAGAAAAAAAAATGTTCCAAAATATTGTAATGATCAGCAACATGTAGAAGTGGCAGGATTCAAGCTAGGGAGCAAACTTGGCAAACATCTACATTAAATTTCCTTTGTTACAGAACCTAACAGGGTGTAAGTAACAGGCTTGAAAGAAAAGGTTGTGTCAAATGGCAAACTTCTGTCTTCCTCTTGAAAAAAACCAACGATTTCCTAAACTCAACTTTTTTAAAGATGTAAAGAGCAGAGAATGAAAACCAATAGTAAGACTGGACAAGTTCAGTTCTTGACATGAGTTGCACAATAAGAAACTAAGGAATAGGGCACCCAATTTGTACACAGATCATGAGGAAAGAAGAAATTAGAAGCAGAAATTCACAAGTTTACCTCCCATATCATTGCTGATTTATCATTTGATGCTGAGGCTAAATACTTTCCGTTGTTTGAAAATTGGATAAACCACACCTCATCATGATGCGCACGCAAAACCTGTAACAGAATTTTTAATTGTGGATTGGAACCAATGAACTTTAGGATATGCAGCTGGTAGAAAAGATTAATCTTGATAACCAAATTATTTAACTTCAAAGCCAGTTTCAAGCAAAAACAAAATATGACACAATGCAAGTTGCATGTTTCTATTTATTTTTTACTTGGGGTGAAAATTTGATTTATTAACATGATGGAGCAAGCTAGAAAAAGTCTTAAACAGGTCACCATGCTATAAAGCTGGATCGTGCCTTCAGATTTGCAAACTACAAACATCTTAGGGGCTTCTATTGCTTTCTTTCAAATTGCCATACTTCATAATATAAAATATAGATGATGGCAGTGAAATGCCACTGTACAGAAGTAGACAATGTACAGATGACGAATCAAGACAGTACATGAGTGATTGAGAAGCAGACACAGCACTGGTGCTTATGTAGGAGAATTAGCGCTTCAAGCAAACACTAAAGCAGGCTCATGCGTTAGTTTTTTACCTGTAGCGTGCGAGATGGTATCTGATCTTTTCCACAGTGATGATCAATGTAGAGTGACAACCCATCTATAGAATTATGGAAATAGCAAGCATCTCGTTGCACAGTAAGTGCTTGCTCAACTAAATTCTCTAACCTCCTCTCCGGTACCATAACAGTTGGAGGGAGCACCTTTTCCAATTCTTCTAAGAGCTTTAACCGTGAAGTAGAAGAATCAATACCAAGCTTCGAAAAGCCAAGGAACAACTGTTGTGGAGAACAAGAAATCATACAGCTCGACAGTTCATGCACTCTTTTCCTGTTAACACCAAGAGGTGTGATTTCACTTTGTAAAGTCTTCATAGCACCCATGACATTGTCATCTCTCAGAAGCTCGAGGAATTTCTGCTCCAATATCAAAAAAGCAGCAGATTTCACAATGTTTTCATCCAGAAGGCCAATCTTATTCAAGGTAGCCACTGCATGATCCCATTTCCCATCAATCACCTGCTTTCTGAACAGAATCACCATAGGGCTATGCAAAGTTATCCCTGATTCTTCCTCCAGAACTGCTCCGCTTTTTTCATATCCAAGACTATATAGAGTTTTTGTGATTATCCTGACAAACTCCTCCTTCTTAATAACACCCTTAGAACCAATCATAACTTCTTTCCCTTGGGAAGGCAAAGGTCTAGCCATTGTACTTCCCAAAGGATTGGCAGATTTCGAAAACGAGAAACAATCTGGCAAACTTGCAGATTCTACTGAGGATGCTCTTGCGCGTTTTGAGGGTGGTTCATCATCTTCAAAACCTCCCATGAAATGCCAAAATCAGCCCATATATTTTTCACTTCAGGGAAGGTGATGTTATTCAAACTCCAAGTAAAATATTCCAAAGAGTTACTAAAACAGAAGAGGTTTCTGCAGAGAAACAGCAATTAAGAAGTGAGTTACTAATTATCAAACAAGGCCAAGATTCTAGCTCAACCTTTGTTAAGAATTCAGTGCAAACCCCCACGAAAAATTTTCATTGCACAAAAACTAACAACAAATCATGCAAGTTGCAGCGAGAACAAAGTGACAAACCAATCCTACCAGACATAATACATGCCACACAGGACAAGGTCCCTCTGCCCAACCATCAACAACAACAAAACCAGTAGCCCCAAGGGGAAACAAGTAACAGATAGCAAGTACTAAAACCTTGGAGACAAAGGTACCAGATTGAACATTATGAACAACAAATATCAGTTGGACCAATTACAAATTTCATCCTAGGTTCTGACTGTATAGCACTCCATTCCCAAAAAAAAGAGAGAGAGAAACACTCATTTGTTACTTAGAAAAGGGAACTATAGATTTTTGGTCACTAATCTTCATATCACAAGCTAGTAAGATACTTTTTTCTTGACAATCTTAAATTATCCGATTACTTAGTATTACATCCCACAGACAAATCAAAAGCATGACAACAATTAGGCTGTGCAGATCAAAGAAAAGCAATGACAGCACTATCTTGTGCCAGGCTTACTGAACCAAAAGAGCGTTGCAACAATGCAGGCAACAAATTGTCATTGGAGAAACCACCAAGATTCATCGCTACTACTTGAACCGAAAATTGACAAGATGATCTGCCTTGTCTAGCAAAACATGCTAAAAGGAATGCTCGTATTGAACGATTGATATACCAGAGTCCAGAGTATCATCAGCTAACCTTCCAAACATCCAAAAGCTCTACACCTACTCTACTTTCAATAGCTAATTTAGCTACAGAGGGTAAAGTTGCTGCAAGCACATTCGACATATGTATGCACAAGTTGCAGTTAAGTTATACTTTCAGTCCAATCAACAAGCATACTTGCTAGACTCGCATGTTAGGTTGTAATATCAGTACAATCAACAAGCCTACATGCTAGAGTCACATGTTTGGGTGATCCAAAAGTTCTCCAACAAACCACTCACTCCTGATTCTGTCCATATCAGTTTACAGGATGAGGCACACAACCTCTACTGCCACGCAAACATCAGCAATCCTCATGTCCTAGCAAAGCTACTTTTCCACACAGCATCCCTTCCACCCCAAACATTCCCCACACACGGAGCACGCATCCCTTCCCGGCCAAAATCATACCGAATGGATCACCCCAGGGTCGTAAATGGCAACAGTTAGATTCCGATATCCAATCTACTCCTGCAACTACAATTATTAGTTAGTTACCGCTTAATTAAACACCATGAACTAGCGCCCCTCTCACATCCCTCCAGCGCAATCTACTCCGTACATCCGACAAGGAGGCTCGGCAGGCGCCCGCCCTGACGCGGACCGATCATCGAATCCCACCGACCCAACCTCATCCCCAGTTCTCAAGCAAGTTCGTCTGTTCATCGAACCTAGACGCGCCGCCCGGGGCCCAAACCCACACCCGACGCGGCAGGCACGGAGCAGCGAGGGTTAGCGATCGGAGAGGGAGGGGGGCCTGACCTCCAGCCCGGGTGGGGCCCGATCCCCGCCGATTCGCCGGGAAACGCCGAGAGGAGCCCCGAATCCGCACCGAATCGCGCGGAATCTCCGGGGAATCGCCCGCCCCGGCGGAGAGGAAGGCGGCCCGGCGAGCGGATTGGGTGGGGAAAGCGGCGAGAGGGAGGGGAGGCGAGGAGAGAGAGGAGGGAGGTGGGGAGGAGAGGGGAGGGGTGGTGGTGTTTGGCTTGGGGGAGAGGGGAACCGACTGAATAGAAAAGGGCAGGAGAGGATGCAGAGAGAGACACACCGGCACACACAGCACCAGAGGAGAGAGAAACAAAGGCTAGACTAGAGAGAGGGAGTAGTACCTCTTGTGGATCTCTCTCTCCCTCTTATTTTCTTCACACTTCTCTCTCTAATCTCCTTCCGTGTCTTAAGCGTTGATGCTGTTTCTTGTTTGCAATTGTGCACGAGAATTAAAATGGTGGAATCCAAGAGATAGAGTCTTCCCGTGTCTAAAAATAAAGTGCACCAATGCATTTTATAAAAGTGCAAGGAGAAAGCGGTTGACGTAACGTCGTCTAGCATGTTTGGTGTGATTGTCTATATGATCACCGCAGCAAAAAGTTGGCGCTATAGTTCTAGTTCACATTAAGAAGTTGGAACAAGCGTGTGATCTTGGATAGATGTGGATCCACACCTACCCGCGTGATATAACACTTATCTTGGATAAGGTTGGTTGATTTTGGCGGTAGTCATATTGCCACTTGCTATATTGAGCTTGGATTGTAGAATGGACAGTGGTGCAACTCAAAACTTAGGGGCATTTTGCCACTTTTAGCTTCTTGCTCATGTAAAACTATATGACTTGTATGGTAGTATTTAGAGTAGAGCTTCTAAATGCGATGTCCCGACATCCATCCTAGTAATAAAAAGATAATGTACAATCACATAATCTAAACACTAAACACGTACCATCTTGAACTTGCTATTGATACTTTCTTTTTGTGTTCATAGGTAGGCTAGTTAGCATTTCTGTTAACAAACCTACCTATTGTGTCAAATCCTTGGTAAGGAATGTCTAAATGATGTTAGCCATGATTTTATCATTAAGTTGGTGAGTTGGTAGTTGGTACGGCGGTACAAGTGATGCCAAATTTCTTAGGAATGCCCATCTAGCTTCAAACCAGGTGGATGTCCTGTGCAGAATTTTCACAAGGCGCATGAGTCAAATTCGAATTGAAATGGCTCCTTTGTATTAGTGTCGATAGACAAAAGACGAGATATATACCTATAAATGTGATGTGTAACAATTAAATTAAATACATATAATTTTGGCTAAAGTTCTTCTCTAGATGATATTTGGCGCTCTCCTTTTTTATTCATAAAGTTATACATAAAACTGCAATCGATTTTAATCTCAAGTCAATCAACAACCGTGTTCGATCACGTTGTACAGCTTTAACTTTGCCTATATTCCCGACGATATTTTTAAGGATATTCCCAGTTGATATATTACTGCTTACTTCCATTTTCGGCTACAACTAGCAAAACAGAGCTGGCCCGGCCCAGAAGCAACCACACAGTAGACCCATAGGAATTACGAAAGCTTGGATTGTATGTATTCGAATTTCTTAAGTAATGTATATAAAAAGGGAAACACTACTTATTTTTATCACATCTTGCCATTTAATTTTCTTGTGAAATATAGTAGTGAAGCAGTTAGCTAGAAATCTCAATTTGAGGGAATTGTTCCATTAGCAAGGTCAAAATTAACGTTAAAAGTAATTTCGATGGAAGAAAGATTTTTTCGTGAGGAAAAGAATAATTTACCTAATGAAAAAGGGTAAAAGAAACAAGACGGCACCAGATTCGAGCCCATTTCAATAAAGTTGGGATATCAAACATTTTTTCTTTGAACTAACTAGAATAAGAAACATGATCTCAATGTGTGTGGAATCTTCCCTTTTTTGGTTGAAATCAACATGGCCATGCATCTATTTTCGTTCTCTTGTGATGAAAGAGACTATATTTAGAGCAAAGTGGCCATCAATAATATTTGTTTGGAGCAAATATTCAACCTGCCTATGTGGGTCCAGTGCCTGTTGAGTTCAGCGGTTTGGCAAGCAGTGCCTTTTTTTTTTTTTTTTGCCTAGGAGCAAACATGAGATGTTGGTTAGTTGGGTTCCTGCGATTGGTCAGGTAGGAATTGGAACATGAACTCGCCACCAAACCAGACACATGTATACGATACGATGCAAACATCCGGCATTTGTGCACACACCCACCAGACGTCACCTTTTCATTTGTCACGCCAAGTGGCCACGTCTGCCCATTGGTTACTCGCCTAATGATACAATGTAATTCCACTCTAGTTTTTCTTTTGCGAAAGTAATAATTCCACTCTAGTTGACGTGACCTTTCAACTCTATTTTATTTTATCTTAAGAATCCGTGCAATTAAATATAATTACATTTGCAATTCAGATCTGCCATGCAAGATATCTCCATATAGGCCATGTTTAGTTCCCACCGAAATATTTTCATCCATCACATCAAAGGAGAATCTTTGATGCATGAAGTATTAAATGTAAACGAAAAAGGTGAAAAGTTATATGGATAGACTGTAAATCGCGAGACGAATCTAATGAGTCTACTTAATCCATGATTTGCAACAGTAGTGCTACCGTAATCATCCGCTAATTATGGATTAATTACCCTCTAATTACCATCGTTAGATTCGTCTCGAGATTTCCAACCTATCCATATAACTTTTCACCTTTTTCGTCTACATTTACTACTTCTAAATTGATAAAATCAAAACCCGAAATCTTTTCACGAAATGTTTTCGCGAACTAAACACGGGCATAATTTAGAGTGAAAAGTAATGGCCAACTCCAAATGAGCATATATCAGGGCATGTGCAGGATTTTCAATCGCCATGAAGAATGTGAAATCAAGATTTTTTTTCTCTCTCCATGCGTCGTTGCAATTTGCAGTTCCCGTCCCGTTTTTTTATTTTTTTTTTTGACCCTTTTCGTGAAACAATTTCACAAATGGACCCTCAGTAGAAACATTAGCAAAAATGGACCCTAGCTCAACGCCATGATCATTGGCGCCGAGGTTACACGTCTCGACGCCAACTGCACTTGGCGTTGAGACGTTTGAGCTCGGCGCCAATGACCATGGCGCCGAGCTCGGCGCCAAAGACCATGACGCCGAGCTATGATCATTGGCGCCGAGGTTATACGTATCGGCGCCAGGTGCACTTGGCGCTGAGACGTGTAACCTCGACGCCATGACCTTTGGCGCCGAGGTGAGGGTCCATTTTTGCTAATGTTTCTACCGATGGTCCATTTGGGTCCATTTGTGAAATTGTTTCCAAAAGGGGTCACAAAACGAAAAAGACGGGTTCCCGTCCATGTCAGACATATGCGTGCTTGGACGATCCTCCTCCCAATTTATTATAGCCCAAGTAACTTTTTTTGAAATAAATAGCCCAAATAACTTTACATTTGAGCTTTTGGGTGTTGCCCACAAGTTTCGTTATGGCTTGCTATCTCTTTTGTGTGTGTTTGACATGTGGCCCGTGGACATGGCAAACTTGCAGGCTATTCCTGAATAATCTACGTCTACTCACAAAACATCTGGAAAAAAAAGCGAAAGTAACCGAGTAATTGCAATTTTTAACAACACAAAAATTACCATGCCGTGATATGATATTCCACGCTAGAGTACACGTACAATGAATGTCCAAAATACGGACAAGACCCGTCGACAAAGTCAGCTCACGGACCGTCCCCCGCCCGTCTCGCTGCCACGCGGGCCCCCACCACTACAGGCACACACACACGGCACCCGGCGCACGGGCACAAGCAGCGAGAAACCAGGCGAAAAGCCGAAGCCGACCGCCCCGACACCGCGGGGCCCACCTGTCAGTGAGCCTCCCTGCTCTGCCTGCCCCCCCACTAGCGTGCTTGCTGCTGCAGCAGAGGCCTGCAGCTAGGCTACGGCTACCCACCTTTTTCCCCATCCCCGTTTCAAAATTCAAACCCCCTCCTCTTCTTCCTCCTCCTCCATCCCCTTCTTCTCTCTTCGCCACGGGAGAGGAGAGAGGGAGACCGAGGCCGAGACCTCGAGGCGGCCGCGTGGCGTCTCAAAGTTCGGGGAGGAATCCATTGAAAAATCCGCGCGTGGGGTGGTGGTGATTCTTCCGCTTCGGGCGGCGCGAGGCAAGCATCCGAAGCTCCACACCCCTTGTCTGAATCCATCCTCGTCTCTGCTCGATCTCGTTGTTTATTTATTGACCGGAGCGCCCGTGCTGCTAGGTTGCTAGCTTGCTCTGTATTCTAATCGCCGGCGGCCACCGCGGTCGCGGCTGCGGTGTTTGTCCTACATTCGGGGGGGTCTTGGTGGGGGGATTGGAACCTGAAGGCCGCGGCCTTTTCAGCTGCTTGGGGGCTGTGCTTGCTTGTGTGCGGGCTAGGTAGGGGGATTTCAAGATCGATTTGAGCTCGTCGTACTGAATCCTGGTGATTTTGAGCTGGTAGTGCGGGGGAAAGGTTCGGGATTTCAAGATCGATTTGAGCCGTTTCTGAAAGGAGGGGTGCGCCTGAGCTCAGATTCGTCCTTCTCTTGCTCAAGGTTTTAGCTGAGGCGAGGTCCCTCAGAGGGCACTTTTGATCTCGAGCGGTTCTGCGGCATCAGGATGAGAGGTATGAGCTGCTCAACCAAGTGGTGGATGTGCTAGTTGTGCTGAAATGCTCTTGGTTTCCTTTTGTCCTAATATGCCGAAAGGTTGTGCTTTGATGGCACTGTGTTCATGTTTGCCAAATAAGTTGGCATTTTCCTTTCTTTTTGTTGTTTGGGGCTCTATGACGCCCATTGCTTAAAAGGTTTCGGATTTGGAGGGGTCTTTGCTCATCTATCCATGTTTCAGCAAGCCAAGTACTTTTTGGATATTGTGGAAATGAGGTTGTTGTTGTGTGCATTTTCTTGTAATCTTGTACAATACAATTCTTGGAGCTGGTTTTCTAATCTTCCCCAACAAGTGCTGTATGATTTGGACGAGTTAGGAATCCAGGGTTGATATGGTTTACAACCTTGTGGGGGAACAACAACCTGTAGTGCTAAGCACAGGCCTCTGTATTTCTCTTTTTGCTCAAAATTGCTGTGTTCAGGGATAGACAGAGTTGATTCTATCACTATAAAATATGAATGCTACTTATAAGGGTGTTAGAGTAAGTGGAAGGGGAGGATTTTTTAGGCTTAATGGTCTGTTACGCTGTTTACTGTGCGTGTGCACAGAGGCCGCGATTAAGAAATTCCTTTGGTAATAAATTGAGATTTACGAGTTAGTTACATATGAGGTGGGGCCATATACGGATAGTTTAAAGAGTCCTATTGCTCCTTTGCGAAATCATTTTAAGCTATTATTCATCCTTCTCTTTTTTTTTGTGCTAAAATTGGCTGCTATGAATATAGTAGTAATGGCTTTCCTCATTTGTTTGCAGGTTTTGCTGCTGGGGCATTGTACTGATAAGGTTCAGTCACTGTTGCATGGTTACCACTCTGAGCGTGGTAATCTTGGGAAAAGATGAAAGAGGATATCATGTTTGACAACCAAACAAAGCCATGCAGATCGAGAGTAGACTCCAAAAGCAATCCAAGTTCTCTGAAGCCCAAGTTTGGATCCTCATGGGGTTCCCAAATTGTCAAAGGGTTTACAACGGACAAGAAAACCAAGAAGACAGCTGCCATTGCAAGCAAGAAACCACCTCTTGCGGCTGTTGAAAATGTCAATCAGACCAACCAACAGATTCCATATCACTCAAGGGTTAAAAGATCTCTTATTGGAGACTTCCCTTGCTCACCAGCTGGTGCTCAAGTCCATCCCCATGTCTTTGATTGCCACAATATTAGGTCCCCGGCATCTCATGATCTTTTCCTCGAGTTGGATCATCTCAGGGAACAACTGCGCGAGTCGAAAGAAAGGGAACTAGCATTACAGGCAGAGTTGCGGCAATGCATAGAAAACCCAAGAGTTTCAGAACTTGAGAAGGAGCTTGATTCTAGGAAAGGTGAAATTGATAGGCTTGCACGACTTAATACTTCATTAGAAGCTGAGAAAACAAGCCTCTCTGAACAACTATCAGCTCTATCTTCTATGGTGGAACAACGTGAGGAAAATGTAAGGTTAGACGGGCATGGCAATCGGTTACCTAGTCTAGATGGGGACAATACAGCTTCTTCAGGAAACTTGGAATTTGAAGTTGTTGAACTACGCCGGTTAAACAAAGAGCTTCAGTTTCAGAAACGAAGCCTAGCAATCAAGCTCTCTTCAGCTGAGTCCAAATTGACTGGCCTTGAGAAGAATGCAGAGGTACCATAGTTTCAACTTCACTATTTCTACTTGTACTTTGTAAGGAAATATTTCAACTAATCCTTTTTTTTTTGCTATGCATTGAATACTGTGACAGAGCGATATAGTTGCCAAGGTTCAAGCCGAGGCATCGTTGCTGAGGCACACAAATGCAAACCTGAGCAAGCAAGTCGAGGGATTGCAAATGAGTCGGCTAACCGAGGTTGAGGAACTTGCTTATCTTCGTTGGATCAATTCATGTCTACGCCATGAGCTCTGTAACTCAGATCAAGCGGCTAGAGAAATAACTGATATAGATCATAGTGGTGACATGGTTTTTAATGAGTATGATACCATTGAAGGTGATGCAAGAAATGCTGAGGACAATTCTGATATAAAATTCAGCATTGCAGAACGCATCAAACAGTGGTCTCAGAATGATAAGACTTGTCAAGCATCTAAAAAGGAAGCACTTCTTGATAGGGCATGGGTAGAAGCTGCAGAAGCACGAAGTCCGACACGTAGGCACTCGCTCGGTGGACCAAAGGGATGTGCACAAGACTTCAACATCGTGAAGAGAAGGCAATCTGATACCTTTATCTGCCTTCCAGATGCAACAGAAGAGTCATTCTCCTGTAATAAGGACCCCACAACCAGGGAGAAGCGTGATCTTCTTGTGGACAAGTATGATTTTGGTCGATCTGAAAGTTCTAGATTTGTTCTTGGCAAGTCAGAAGTTTCTAAGTCTCAGTGTCTGGATGTTGAAAAACGTGTGTTGCGCATCCCTAACCCTCCACCAAGACCTTCTGTTTCTGTATCAAATTCTGGTCCATCAAATGGATCGACTGCAAACCCACCACGGCCACCACCCCCTCCGCCTCCTCCAAAGTTTTCCTCAAAAAGTACTGGGGTCATGAAGAGGGCGCCACAGGTCGCAGAGCTCTACCATTCACTTATGAGAAGGGACTCAAAAAAGGACACTTCCAGTGGTGGAGTCTGTGAAGCTGCTAACTCTGCTAATGTGCGGAGTAGCATGATTGGTGAAATTGAGAACCGCTCGTCCCATTTGCAGGCTGTAAGCAGTACACCCAGTCTAGCTTATCAAAATATGCTGATCATACAAATAGTGACAATTTGTTGGTTCTGGCACTAACTGTGCTTTGACTTTTTATTTAATTTTCAGATCAAGGCAGATGTTGAGACTCAAGGCGAATTTGTGAAATCATTGATTAAGGAGGTGACTGATGCGGCCTACAAAGATATTGAAGATGTGGTTGCGTTTGTGAAGTGGCTAGATGATGAACTTGGCTTCCTAGTATGTATATTCTGATATGTCATATGACTGATTTCTGAGTAATCATTTTCAATTGTAGCAGTCACTTAAAATATTCCTTTTTTAATTTCCAAACATGAAGGTGGATGAGAGAGCAGTGTTGAAGCATTTTGATTGGCCTGAGAGGAAGGCAGACACTCTACGAGAGGCAGCTTTCGGCTACCAGGACCTGAAAAAATTGGAATCGGAAGTTTCAAACTATAAAGATGATCCACGCCTACCCTGTGACATTGCGCTGAAGAAAATGGTTACTGTATCCGAAAAGTATGACCAAGTTTGCTTAAATATACAATGAGCATGCACCCATTTAATAACTATTACAGGCAACTCTGCATAGAGTACTGATGGTTTGATTGGCATTGTTAATTCAGGACTGAGCAAGGTGTCTACAACCTTCTGAGGACAAGAGATGCTATGATGAGGCAGTGCAAGGAGTTCAATATTCCTACTGACTGGATGCTTGATAACAATCTTATTAGCAAGGTAAATACTCTGTGCTGGACTGTCATCCTGAAGGTTTAAATTCTAAGTGTACTTTTTCATCAGCTAATGGCCTTGTCAGAGTTACACTACTTCACTGGAATGAATCAAAGCTTGTTGTATTACTTTTAGTGATGCTTTGCATGATGATTAGTACTAAATTTTTAAAGGTGACATTGTAAATTCCTTTTTTTTCCTTTATTACTTTAAGAGCCTCAATCCTAAAAGGAGAAATCTACAATATTTTTTCTCTAGTTTCCTTGAGAATGCTGAAACTGTTGTTTTTTAGCACTGTTGCTTAAGGAATGCTATCGGCCTCTCAGGTGTCTTTGATCCCTTGTCAGCAGTTACAGATTATGTTGCTGTCGCAACACCAGCTTGTGAAAGACCTGCTGTTCTATCTATTTATATTGCTGGAGTATTACCCTTATGTTCCTTTCCTTGGTGACTGCAGATAAAGTTTGCTTCTGTGAAATTAGCAAAGATGTACATGAAAAGGGTCGCTATGGAGCTTCAATACATGGGACCTCTGAACAAGGATCCAGCTCTGGAGTACATGCTGCTCCAGGCTGTGAGATTTGCCTTCAGGATGCATCAGGTAACACATTTTAGCAGTAACTTCACAAAAGGGAAACTCTATGCATGTATTGCAGAACCTAGCGATTAGATTAGCAGTCATTCTTTGGTAACATTACTACCACATACAGATGCATCTCGCATATCTTTATTTCCAATCCCTAAGTTGTTCAACAGATTCATTTTCCTCTGATGCTCGTCTGCAAGAAGCTGCTGTTTGTCAATTCTGCATGCTCTCCCTCATTTTATATCTGCAAGTGTTCTAAACTACCGAGTCATTTTTGCAGTTTGCTGGGGGTTTTGACCCAGAGACCATGGACGCATTTGAAGAGCTGAGGAACCTTGTTCATGTCAGAAATAGCACCCAATAGCTAGGATGCAGCGCCACAAGCTAGTCAATGTAGTACTGGAAAAAAAAGTGAAGCGCATTTCCGAAAAGACTAATTTCAGGCTTACCCTCTCAGTAAGCATAACAGACAGTTGGCTTTTGGTTATGTGATGTTTGTAGGATTGGTGTGCATGCTGTAATATATACTCTTCTCCTGTGTGTAGTGGCCTGAAGAGGCCTGCTGCTGCTGCTGCTGCTGCTGGCACTGGGCTTGTGTAGGGTTTTGTAGCAACCTTGCTGGAAAATAGAAAATGCGTAGGGACATGCTTTTTTTGTGTGTTGTGTTGTGTGCACCTAGCAGTGTTTAGTCTTCTCCTAGAATTTTGAATCCGTGCATGGCCAAAAGCCCAGGTCATGGATGTTTTCTGAAATTCAGACGCTTTCTTACAGTTCAATCACCTCTGAAGTCTGAAGCTGAAATTGTGCCCCTTTTCAGTCGACTGAGATTTTGGAGAGCGCAATTGTTATCACGTCCATTTTGGCCTATAAAAGGTTTGAGAACACATCAGGTGCTCCCGTACCTCAAAAAAAAAAAAAAAAAAAAAAAAAAAAAAAAAAAAAAAAACACCACCGAAACATAGATTAAAAAAATTCAACAAACATATAGATGGATATGTGATACATGATCTATGTTCATGCAATTTAGGGTTGAACAAATTTTTGTACAAAATTTCTGAATGCTTGTACGCGACCACACCGATGTGACCTTTCGTTTTAGATTCAGCTGCAGAGGTAGCAGTAGTATTTGGAATTCGGAACATGTAATATCCCGTTGCCGCTGGGGAGATCAAGACCAGCGACGTGAGCAATCACAGAAGGGAATCAGCGGGATAAGATCTCACAGGAGCCGATCGAGGAGGGCGATGAACCCTGTCCTCCGAACTCGAGTTGCTTAAGCGAAAAACAGAACAAGTCTTACAAGTTTTCCCCTCCCAGCCTATATGCTCGAGAGGACCTGACCATAGGGTCCCACACGACTCGATACACTGAACTCGAAATAAACCGTTTTACAACTTAAAAGACGCCTTCCACAAATACGTCTCCGTCGTTGCCTAAGCAGTTGTTACATCTCCCCCGGCTTGAGGATTTGCTTGTCCCCAAGCAATGGCAGTTGGAAATCTTTGCTTCACCACATAGTAGTCCTCCCAAGTCGCCGAGCTTGCTGGTAGATTGGTCCATTTGACCAGCACCTGAGGAATGGCCTGATTTCCTTTCTTGACGAGACGGCGATCCAGCACAGCTTCTGGTGACAGGTCCTGTCCACCAAGATCCACCAACTGGGGAAGCTCTGAATATACTGGTGTGTAATCAGGAGTAAATGGTTTAAGTTGAGAAACATGAAAGACAGGATGGACTAAACTTCCTTCCGGTAAAGCTAGTTTATATGCTGCCTGTCCAATCTTCTGCAAGACCTCAAATGGTCCAAAGAACTTGTATGAAAGCTTGGGATAAGGTCGAGATACCACTGATTGTTGCACATATGGTTGCAGCTTCAATAGTACTTTGTCACCTACTTGGAACACTCGATTAGAACGATGGCGATCAGCTTGCTGTTTCATCCTATTCTGGGCTGCGGCCAAGTTGTGTTTCAGCTGATTCAGACGCTCATCACGAAGCTTCAGCCATGCTGCGGCATCAGAATTGGTTGCCTCTTCTGAAGGTATGACAATTCCCATTTGTGGAGCATGGCCATATAGAGCTTGGAAAGGAGAACAACCCAAGGATGTGTGGTAATTTGTGTTGTACCATAGCTCTGCTAAAGGCAGCCAAGTTTTCTATTGTTTGGGTGATTCATGAACTGCACAGCGAAGGTACATCTCCAAGCACTGGTTTACACGCTCTGTCTGACCGTCTGTCTGTGGATGATAAGACGAGCTCATGTGTAGTTTGGTCTGCACCATAGAGAACAGAGTCTTCCAAAACATACTGTTAAAGATTCTGTCCCTGTCAGATACTATTGTCTTTGGAAAGCCATGCAACCTGACCACATTGTCAAACACCAGTTTAGCAATTGTCTGAGCGGTGAAAGGATGTTTGAGTGCAATAAAGTGGTTGTATTTAGTGAAACGATCCACCACTACTAAAATTGCATTATGGCCCTCTGAAATCG
Source organism: Urochloa ruziziensis (assembly GCA_015476505.1). Taxonomy (NCBI): domain Eukaryota; kingdom Viridiplantae; phylum Streptophyta; class Magnoliopsida; order Poales; family Poaceae; genus Urochloa; species Urochloa ruziziensis. The sequence continues at coordinate 5,548,475 of CM027124.1, read as the reverse complement.
GTAATCCCTCAATGAAGTCCATGGACAAATCTTGCCAGGCTCCTTGGGGGACAGGTAATGGCTGAAGGAGCCCTGCTGGATGAGTGAGCTCGTGCTTGGCTTGCTGACAGACTTGGCATTGCTTAATAAAGCTGTCGACATCTTGCTTCAATCCTTTCCAAGAAAATAACTGCTTGATTCTGTGATAAGTGGCTACCACACCAGAATGGCCTCCAATGGGTGAGGAATGGAGAGCTGCAATAATTTTTGTTTGTATTGCTGAGTTACTGCCAATCCAGACTTTGCCTTTATGCCAAATTAGTCCTTTGAGCAAGGAATAGCCTTCTGCATTAGGACTATGCACTGCTAACTGAGTCAATAGTGCTTGAGCCTTACTATCAGTTATGTAAGAATTAAGAACCTCCTGAGCCCACAATGGTTGCCCTTCAGAAATAGCCTGTACTTGGAACATATGGTTCATTCTGGACAAGGCATCAGCAGCAATGTTTTCCTTGCCCTTTCTGTAAACCACTTTGAACTGTAAGCCCATCAATCTTGTCATTGCCTTTCTCTGCATCTCAGAATGCAGACTTTGTTCACAGAGGTAGGAGAGACTTTTATGATCAGTCTTGATTGTGAATTCCTGTCTTTGTAAGTATGGCCTCCACTTCTCAACAGCCATTATCAGTGCCAAGAATTCCTTCTCATAAATAGATAGCTTCTGATGAGCAGGACCCAGTGACTTACTGAGGAAAGCAATGGGTTGATCCTTTTGCATCAGCACAGCTCCTACTCCAACATCAGAAGCATCTATCTCCACCACAAAAGGAATATCAAAATTGGGAAGAGCCAGTACTGGAGTAGAGATCATTGCCTGTTTCAATTGATTGAAAGCTTGTGTAGCTTCTTCTGACCAATGAAATTGCTGTTTCTTCAACAAATTGGTTAATGGTTTTGCAATGACCCCATAGCCCTTCACAAACTTCCTATAGTACCCAGTCAATCCTAAAAATCCTCTCAGTTCAGTCACTGTTGTAGGAATGGGCCAGTGCCACATATCATTGGTTTTGGCTGGATCAGTGGCAACCCCTTTGTCAGATATAATATGCCCCAGATAATTAAGTTCATGCTTAGCAAAGGAGCATTTGCTGATCTTCATGTACAGCTGATGCTGCCTCAGAGTTGTCAGCACTTGCTTGAGGTGTGATATATGAGTTTCCAGAGAAGGGATATACACCAATATGTCATCTAGAAAGACTAATACAAATTTGCGAAGGAAAGGGCCCAATACATCATTCATAAGACATTGAAATGTGGCTGGAGAATTTGTTAAGCCAAAAGGCATCACCTCTGAATTGGAAATGGCCATGATGGGTTTTGAAAGCAGTTTTGTACTCATCCTGAACCTTCATTCTCACCTGGTGATATCCTGATCTCATATCTAATTTTGAGAAAAACTTGGTGCCTACTAGCTCATCTATGATTTCTTCTATCAAGGGCATAGGAAATCTATTCTTGATAGTAATCTCATTCAGTTTCCTGTAATCTACACAAAACCGCCAGGTACCATCTTTCTTTTGGACTAGTAAAACTGGTGAGCCAAAAGGACTAGAACTAGGTGTTATCAGACCAGCAGCTAACAAAGCTTTCACTTGCTTTTCTATTTCATCTTTATGTAAAGGAGAATATCTATATGGTCGACAATTCACAGGTACAGCATTAGGTAAAATGGGGATAGAGTGATCATACTGTCTCTCAGGAGGTAGTCCTTGTGGTTCAGAGAATACATCCTTGAATTCCTCGAGCAATTCCTGTACTTCTGCTGGAACTGTTTCTGATTCCTTAGCTGCATCCTGAACTTCCACTATAGCCATTGCCCACACATCATTTCCAGCTAACCATTTGCCCAATCGATCAATGGATAATTCTCCCAACTGCAATGCTGGTGGCTTCACACCTTGTAATACAATGTTCTCTTCTTTGTATAAGAATTCCATTGTTCTGTTGGCCCAATGATGGTTGATTGGACTGTGCTGTTGGAGCCAATCAAACCCCAGGATTGCATCAAAAGCTTCCAATTCCAACACTCTCATATCTGTAGTGAAAGAATGGCCTTGTATCCACCAATCTAGAGCTGGTACAAAGAATCAGAAATAAGAATGTTCCCATTAGCAACCTTGACTTGCTTTGGAGTAGTCTTCACAGGTTGTATTCCAATGGTTCTGAGGAAGGCTGAACTGACAAATGAATGAGAGCTGCCACTGTCCACTAAAGTCAGCATTACTTTGTTCTTCACCAAGGCTCGAAGTTTCAGTGCTTCTCCTTCATCAGTGCCTGAAATGGCATTTAGAGATAGAGTACAAGATTCTTCAGTCAAAGTATCCTCCATCTCTAATTGTTGAAGAACCTCCTCAGTCAAGCTGACATCTAGATCATTGAGCACCAGGGCATTGACCTGAGATTTTGGTCTTTTGCTACACTTGGCAGCATGAGCAGCATCATAAGGTTCCTTACAAAAGAAACAGAGATTGTTGGCACGACAATAATTCCTTAGCTGTCTTTCCTTGGACATCTGGTTAGTTGGGCCATTGTTGCTCAGAACCCTGTTGTCCAACTTCTGAGGGAGGAGATGTGAGTATCTGGTGTATGATAGTCCCTTGGAACCCCTGCTTTTCATCTTGTCAACTATTTGCTCTTGAATTTTGGCCAACATGACTGCTCTCTCCATGCTTTCAGGTACTAATCCCTCCACATGATACCTAATATCAGGTTTTAATCCTTTCACAAATTGGGAGATAAAAAATGTGTCTCCCATGCCCTGATCATGCATGACCACCTCAAACTGTAGAGCTTCAAATTCCTGTGCATATTCAGCCACAGAACCTGTCTGTTGAAGTTCCAACAAACTATTGATGGCTTGCTGGTAGTCATAACTGCCAAACTTGGCTTGCACTACTTTCATGAAATGTTCCCAAGAGTTTAAGCCATGTTTCTTCTTATAAACTGGTAGCCACTTTTCTGCATTCTCTTCCATATGTAATGAAGCTGATGCAGTCCACATAGTTTGAGGAATGTTGAGCAATTTGAAATATTCTTCACATTTGTCCTTCCAGATACTTGGATTCTTCCCATTGAATCTAGGAAAGGTTAGCTTTGGAGTAAAGCTCTTTGTGAACAGATTATCCTGTCTGGCACCCCTAGTAGCCCCACCTCTTCTAGTGAACCGATTAGCTCTACTTGGCTCAGGTCTGTCTTCAGCAAATGGATTAGCTTCCAGATCCCCACGATCTGAATAGTCATATGCTCTCTGATTCATCTGATCCATGGTCAATTTGGCCACAGCTTGACCTGTAAGTTCCAGTTGTTTTGCCATCACTTGCTGGTCCTTCAATAATAGTTCCATCACTTTGGCTGACATATCAAATTTCAGATCCATCCTCTGCTGATGGTTGTCAAACTTCAGATCCATGGATTCCATCTTCGTATACAGATCATCCAGGTGCTCTAACACATTCTCATAGCGAGTCTTCTCAGTGTCTGCTATGTTTCCTCCATAGCCTTCAGTACCATCAATGTCTGCGGAGATGGCTTTGGTGGTGCCGTGTTGTCGATTGATATAAACAGTGCTGAGTTGTTCCCTTCTTCTTCTTCCAACCACCCTCCTTGATGCAGATAATCGTCCAGAGTGAAGCGATTACTTGCAGAATCCCGACACCTGCGATACGGATTTGGTTACGGAATTTTACGCAGAGACAAGCTCCACAACCCTCACCAAAGAGTATCGCCCGCCAACGCCTCCGTGAACCAAAATTCGACAGCAGTGCACGGAATTTTACACGGAGACTAGCTCTGCAACCCTAGCTGCGTCGAATCCGTCACACAATTTGGGGAAAATTTCTGGGTTGTTCTTCCGATTCCGGGTTTTGAACGGGATTTTGCGTGGGTAAGCCACAACCGTCCAATACCGCGCCAATCGGACGAGAATCAGGAAGACTGGCTGTGGATAATCGAGTGAAACCGATCTAATCGACAGGAATAGATCAATTACCCGAGAATTTGGCGACGAACTCGTGGGAGCGTGCCGAGAACCGACGAATCTGATACCAACTGTAATATCCCGTTGCCGCTGGGGAGATCAAGACCAGCGACGTGAGCAATCACAGAAGGGAATCAGCGGGAGAAGATCTCACAGGAGCCGATCGAAGAGGGCGATGAACCCTGTCCTCCGAACTCGAGTTGCTTAAGCGAAAAACAGAACAAGTCTTACAAGTTTTCCCCTCCCAGCCTATATGCTCGAGAGGACCTGACCATAGGGTCCCACACGACTCGATACACTGAACTCGAAATAAACCGTTTTACAACTTAAAAGACGCCTTCCACAGATACGTCTCCGTCGTGGCCTAAGCAGTTGTTACAGAACACCGGGGGATGTGGAATTGGAAACGGGTTCTCCTGAACCGACACGCACGATTCCGCGGCGATCTCCAATTTTACTCGAGTAACCTACCCCGTTGCTTCCCGCGGGATGAGGTTTCCTTCCGATCCTCGCGCTCCAATCTCCTCCTCCGCCGCCGCCTCGGTTTCAGCGGCTCACCCTCCGGCAACCCCGTATCGATCCCGCCATCAGCTTCGTTGCCATTTGGCAGGCGCGGAGCTCGTCGCGGCATCGGCCACGCTTTCTTCGCCGAGTCCTCCGCGCCGCCGCCGCCGCCGCCGCGTCACAGCAGGTACCAACCATCCTTGTCCCTCGCGGCTGAGCGCTTGCTTGCTTCGGGGGTGTTGTAGCTTCAGTGCTTGCATCCATCCTACTACTGATCATCCATGGACTCATCACTCATGGTAACCAGCTTGGCTGAAGCGTCAGAAGCCTAGCCAATGATTACTGTAATATTTAACTATCCCAATCCCAACAGAATTTATTGTACCATGAATAATTTTGGTAAAATAAAAGCATAAATGATGCTTTATTTTGAACTAGCGGATTTTTACTGACAAAAGCATGACAAGAGTTGAGCTCAAAGCCTCAAACCAAAGCATGCTCATGGTAACTTCTAGGCATAGATATGTCTCACAAAATCCAATTTTAATACTCGGAAATTAACATGTACAATGCTTTGTTTTGTTGTACTCTAATCATCAACCTTTGATGCACAGGCAACGCATTAATTTGAAGTCATCATGGCCTCACTCTGCTGGCCCCCTACTCCACTGAAGCTACCTCCTGTCCATGGCGCCGTCCGCCCTACCATAAGTGCGGCACAGGTTGCAAGGATTGCAGGTGCGTCGAAACACACAGCTTATTTGTGAAATCTGGTGATTGTTTGCACTCTGATTCATCCGATCTGCATGGTGGTTAGTTCTTGTATTCGATCTGTCCATGCCTACATGCATCTGCGTGAGTCTCAAGGATCCTTGTTTCCTGTCATATCTGGGGGATTTTCAAATAAGTACTTAAAGTTCATCTGCACCCACTGTGGGTAGATGAATTTCTATGCTTCAAAATGTTCTCCTAAAATTTGTACATGTACATCATGCCAATTGCAAAATCATGCACACCTGACAAAAGAAAATTTTAACAGTATATTTATTGGTGTATTTGACAAAAAAAAAGAGAGATGAGGTGCATATGATTATTCTGATGTCAAAATTAACATACTTTCAAGGTGCATATCATTATTGTAATGCGTTGCCTGTGCATCTTAGCCATGTAGAACCATGCATCATAGCCATTGACCATTTGATTTTGTTGCAGTAGCTAAAACTTAAAACTAATGATTGTTTTAATTCATTTTTCTCACCAAGGAAGCATCTATAATGTTTTTTTTCCTCTTTTAATTATTGTCTATCATATGCAGGATATGGGACTGCATTTGCAATCATGGCAAGAACCATAAGCAAACCATCGTCTCTTAGATCACCAGCTGGAGGTAGCACAACCAATTGGAAATGTCAGAGCACTAGGAGGCCTCCCACAATAGTATCTATGACTCGAAACCATCAAACCAAGATACCAGCATTTGCTGGTCTACGAGCAGTGCACAGTCCTGCTCCTACACCCTTATCTGGTTCCAAGTCTAAGTTTCCCAGCAGATCGTCGAGAGGACAAAAGAATGCTTGTCTTGTCCCCAGGGCGGCACTCAATAGTTTCACCGGGGAGATTATGAACATTTTTGCACTTGCTCAAGAGGAAACACAGCACCTAGTGCTCAAGATTGGAAGCAACCAAATCCTGTGGAACCACATTTTACAGATCATTTGCATTTTTCTCTTGGACCTCATAATCAATGAGGTAAACTACATTCAAATAAGGTTTTTTGCCTCTGTATATCTATAACACTCTTGATCACCTTTTTATGCTTAGTTGATTGATAGTCATAAATTTGTCTTGCACTCAGGCTTTCCAAATCGTCGATGGTAAAGTTGGGAGAGGAAGGAGAGAGACTTCTTTGAAAACTCAAAGCAGTGAAACTTCTGCTAAGACAAAAGACAAGATGTCCACACCCACACTTGATGAGTATGGAACTAATTTAACAAAATTAGCAAACGAGGTAATTTTCTGAACTTATTATTAGTGTGCAACATAACCCGTAATGGTCTGGAACATTAATTGATAATTTGATCATGTGATTTACTCTAGGGAAAGTTGGATCCTGTTGTCGGAAGACAAGAGCAGATCGATCAAGTTGTACAAATTTTAAGCAGAAAGGGGAAGAACAATCCCTGCCTGATTGGAGAGCCAGGAGTAGGGAAAACAGCAGCGGTGGAAGGGCTTGCCCAGCTCATTGCCAGGGGGGATGTTCCTGAAACAATGCAAGGGAAAAAGGTTTGTCTCTTTGCTATATAGGGCCTCTACTGTGAATTGTTCTGTCTTGATTCTGTTTGTTTCTGTTTTACATACCAGTTAGATGTATGGAAAGGAGTGCATATTTATGTTGGTTAGATTTATTTATCAGATGCTGCCTTTTTTTTCCCTTTCCTGTTTGTTCTGCCCAAGCCTATGTTATTTTTTCATTTAATAGGCTGTAATCACTATGAAGTTTTAAGCTACTAGCCTTGCACTAGTTCATTGATATGAAAATTTACCAAAAATAGGTTAAATTCTGAAACGTGGCCATGTGATGATTTTCTTTTGCTTTATATTGAACTGTCCTGCAAAACATCATATGGGGCTGATCATTGGTCAGTAACTAATTCTGGTATCCAAAACTTCATCAACAATAGGTTATCTCCGTTGACATGGGACGTTTTATTGCTGGTACAAAATACCGTGGAGAGTTTGAAGAAAGATTAAAGAATCTTCTTGAAGAAATCAAGAAGTGTGGCGATATAATACTATTCCTTGATGAAGTTCACACCCTAGTAGGAGCAGGAGCAGCAGTAGAAGGCGCTATTGACGCTGCTAACATTTTGAAGCCAGCACTAGCTAGAGGTGAACTACAGGTCAGCATATCGCGTTCGATCTGACATGTGGGAATATTTTTTGTTCAGTTTGCTTTGCTAAGGTTTTTACTAATGATGATGGTTGTCAGTGTATCGGAGCCACTACGACTGATGAATATATAAAGCATATTGAGAAGGACCCAGCGCTGGAAAGGCGTTTTCGACAGGTGAAAGTTCCTGAGCCAACAGTTGATGAAGCCAGAGACATTCTAGAAGGGCTTCGAGAGCGATATGAAACCCATCATAAAGTCCAATACGCCGATGAAGCACTGGCCACAGCTGCTGAGCTCTCACATAAGTACATCAGGTCTGTTACTCTAAGAAAGGAGCTATCGCTTTGAGAGTGAACGGTCGTAATTTGACAGCATCTTCTGTTTGCAGTGATCGTTTTCTCCCGGACAAGGCCATTGACTTGATTGATGAGGCAGGTTCCCTTGCCCGTCTACGACATGCCCAGGTATAAACGGTCACAAATTTATCATCGCTCATATGTTACACCTAACTCTCACACACACTTTTACAAAATATCAATCTGAAGTTCTGAACCGTTCCACAGCGGAAGCTACCCAAGGAAGTTAAGGATCTTGAAACAGAGCTCAAGAAAATCATGGAGGAGAAGAACGATGCCATTCACAGCCAGAACTTTAAAATGGTAACATTACAAATGCATGGATTTTGTTTCTCGATGAACAGATGATGGCTTTTCTTTCTGTCACCTTCTCCAAAAAATGCTGTAAACCTGTGACTGACATGATGATCTGAATGATGATATGCAACCAGGCGAAGGAGCTCCGAGATCGTGAACTGGAGCTGAGCTCCCAGCTCACAACTCTGATCGGCATATCGTCGACAGTGCCGGAGGTCACCAAAGAGGACATCCGCCACATCGTGTCCCTCTGGACCGGAGTTCCCGTCCACGAAGTCTCCACCGACGAAACCAACAAGCTGCTCAAGATGGAGGAAGCCCTGCACCGTCGCGTCATCGGCCAAGACGAGGCCGTGACGGCGATAAGCCGGGCCATCCGGCGCGCCCGCGCCGGGCTCAACGACCCTCGCCGTCCGATCGCGAGCTTCGTGTTCGCCGGCCCGACCGGCGTCGGCAAGTCGGAGCTCGCCAAGGCGCTCGCCGCCTACTACTACGGGTCCGAGGACGCCATGGTCCGGGTGGACATGAGCGAGCTCATGGAGCGGCACGCCGTGTCGAAGCTCATCGGCTCCCCGCCGGGATACCTCGGGCACGGCGAGGGTGGCCAGCTGACAGAGGCCGTGCGCCGCCGGCCGTACTCGCTCGTCCTCCTCGACGAGGTCGAGAAGGCACACGGAGACGTGATGAACGTCTTGCTGCAGGTCCTTGACGATGGCCGGCTCACCGACGGCATGGGCAGGACCGTGGACTTCACCAACACGCTCATCATCATGACCTCCAACATTGGGGGCGGCGCCATTGTTGCCGCCGCGAACAGCGGCGGCGACGGGAGCAAGGAGAAGGAGGTGGTGGAGGAGGAGATGAGGCGCCATTTCCGGCCGGAGTTTTTGAACCGGCTGGACGAGACGATCGTGTTCAGGCCGCTGAGCAAGGCGGAGGTGAAGGAGATCGCCGGAGTCATGGTGAGGGGCGTCGCCGGCCGGGTGAAGGAGATGGGGATCGAGATGGAGGTGACGGAGAGGTTGGTGGACATGGTGGTGGAGGAAGGCTTCGACCCGAGCTACGGGGCGAGGCCGCTGAGGAGGGCCGTGGTGAGGCTGCTGGAGGACACGGTGGCGGACAAGGTGCTCGACGGGGAGATCGTGGAAGGGGACTCGGTGACCTTCGACGCCGACGCGGCCGGGAACGTCGTCGTGCGCCGACGGGATGACCCTGTCGTGCTGCTGCAGCTGCAGCCTGTCGAGTTTGCGATCTAGCTAGTAGATCCACACACTGCAGTATGATCATTTTTTTTAAGCCTTGCATATTATTGAGCAGCCTTAATCAAACGATCAATATCAGTTACCTTAATTAAACGACCAATCATGAAATTTTGGTTCCACCGTTTGCACACTCGCTGTGATAAAATAGATACCCTTACTCGTGGATCGTGGTGCAGATGCGCACAGCAAGTCCGTAGACTGGTAATCAGACTACTATTCCAGCATTTGCTTACAAAAGTGACATCTGCTTGCTAACAAAAGTAGCACTAGGTGAGCAGGTAGGGGTAGACGCTTGTGATATTTTTAGAAGATGGACTAATCAAACTATTGTAGCCTAAGCCTCGGCCTTAAGAGAGTCTAGATATTTTTAGAGAGAGTAAATTACACGTCTACACCTACTTTATACTAAATTAAATAACAAATCTAGGCCAAATATGTGCATATACGGGCTGGATATAAATATTTTACCACCATATCTATTAATAATATCTATTAATAATGTCAACACATCATCTGGTACGTCCTTGAAAAAAAAAGAGCATGCACACTAACATTTACCCAACTGGCCCGTCTAGCCCAGAGTAGGTCAAAAACTCTGGGGTTTGAAAGGCTGTTGTTCAGCACGACCATGCACATTTCCAAACTCCGTAGGCGAAACACGAATTCTTTAAATTAATCTGGAACTCTTTAAATTAATTTGGAGTGTTCGATCATCATAAAATCAAATGGTGTAGGCATCGTCAGAGTAAGATGTAAGATTTGACCATCAATTTCGTCGTCCTTTTATAGTACTAGCGGAAGGGCACGTGCCTGCGTCACGTGTTTTAAAAATTATTAAATTTGAGATGTAGTAAATATGGACTCTTTAGATTAATCTAGAGCGTCAAATTCATCGTCCTTTATAGTATAGATAGATATATTATGGCGACGGCGTGTGATTTCACCTTACCTCTCACCACGCGTGGTGGAGACACGAGCTCTCTTAAACATCCACATATATGTCCATGCTGCAGTATAATACACCTACAACATCCCAATCGAAAGCAGATTCAAAAGATGTTATTTTTCAAAATTTATTTCGAATATATTTTTTAGGTAAATTATTATGTCAGTGTTGATCGAGGATGGGGGAGGTGGAAAGGGGGGCATGGGCCCTCTACCGGGGTTTCAACTGCGCCGGGGGACTTCACCCCACGCAGCTCGATCCCCGGGAGGGCGGCCAGGCCAGGATGCCGGTCCCTGGGGCGAAGCGATGACGGTGTACGTGATAGCCAATGCCAGCGTGATCGATCCGTCTCGGTCGCTCCGCGAGAGATGCATTAATTACCGGACGTCTTGGGGGCGCGCCGGCGAGTTTTTTTTTAATAAATAAACTAGTATTTTTTTGCTAAATCCATTCATCCATTTTGCTCTCCGGCCCGTGACAAAACCATCTCTCTGTGACACACATGCAGAGAAGAGATGATCTCCTGCATGGCGAGTGACAAGAGTGAGCCACCTTGAACTGGGCCAGGGGACAGGCCTACCTCCGGATCCGGAGCTGCAATGCAAGAAAACGCCTTCCTCTGCCTCGACCATGGTCTGGGGGCCGAAGCGCTCTTCCGTTCGGTTGCTGCATGCGCCGGAACCAAAAAAAAAAAAATGCCGGCCTGCCCTGGAGTGCTGCGGCGGCGTTCCGACGGGCCCCGCTCGCCGCCCATGCCGTGCTGTGTTTTGCATGTTCAGAGTTAAGATTAGCATTGCAGCATCAGACACTCTTAATTACAGTGGAAACTAAATCAAATCAAATCGTGCATGTCGCTGCCGTTTGCGTCGAGAGCGATATATATGATGGTGGATCTTTGTGCCCGAACCTACATACGTACGGACTGGTGTAACCAACAGATTGTTGCTTTGCAACCTCCTTTGCCTACGAAAGTTACTGAACCGAATGTAATTAACAGTTTGTCAAGACCAAGTGCGTTCATGCATAATCTACGTAATAACGTGACCTGCTATATATCGTTGGAATCAAAGTGTTACATTGAGCTTCTGCATGCCAACTATCGCTGCTAAGTTAAAGGCGTGCTGTTGTTCAGCTCCTTGCGCGCGACAACGTTTCACTAGATGTTCTTGGCTTCTTGCCCATCAGTGACTCTTTCCGACGGGCTGCTTTCCCGTTTCCTGACACTGCAACTTAAACAGCGAGCACTACATCATCCCAGCTTATCTGCAGTTCAGCCCCTCGATGCAGAGATACAATTAACCTCGCTGCTGCTCGTTTAAAAACAACTGTTACATACACTAACAGAGTTACAGTCGAGCAAAAGTCACGTCATTCTGTCACCAAACACTTCATTTCATCTGCAACTTTTGCTTACATACAGCGTGTGCTACGAAATGTGGCAATTGAAAACCTACCAAATTATATCCATATCACAAGCAATTCGATCAGCTTGGACAATCAGGAGGCTCAGGATCAGGAGTAGTGCGTCGCAATGATAATTCAATGTTTTTTCCTGCGATCCCAATTGCGCGGCGGGGCATCGTCAGATGGATAATGCCAGTATGGCTTAGGCACGGACCATCTGTTGTCAAATGAAATGCATTAATAAAACTCACTGAGTTATTTAAGTGAATGAAACAAACAAAAGAAAATAGTGTTGACATGTGTCGTTAACCTCAGCAGCAACAGACCTACGAATAAAGAAAATAATACTTGACACATCCACATAATTCAAATACGTGTATGACCAAAAACATATGGATTTGGTCACTCAAAGAAGCAGCTAGCTTAAACTCAACTAGAAGGATATGTGGCTGATAATGCTCAGTTATTAAGGCACACATATTGTAGCATCAGTCTTAGGGATAATTTACAGCAAGACTATCGATACCAAGAAACACCTCTAGGATTCTAGGAAGAGGATGGAAATCATGCAACATTAATTCAAACCATATGCTTTGTGTTCAAAGAATGCAAAAAATGTAACACTGAAACTAATTATTAGAGAAATGCAAAGGCAATACATTGCACATGAGTTTCAAACTAAATAATAAAAACCAAGATAGAATGAACATCCAAATTGACCTAGATTTCAACAATTTCAAGTCCATGGTACTAATGACAAAAAAAAACTCAAGTAGAAAATATGTGAATGGTCACGAGTCATCGAGAAGTACATTGCAGTTCCCTTAAACCAGAATATGATGTACCTGAACATACCATACTAAAAACTACATAAATAAAAGGCATACCCTTTTTCATCAAAATCCTTCAATAACTGCAGAATCATATGTCCCGGTAGATAAGGAGTTCTTTTCACACCATAGAAGTTCATGCCAATGAAATTCCCACAAAAATCAATCAGAGGCCCTCCAATCCCAGCCTTAAAGAAAGAAATGAAATTAGCACACACATGAAAGAATGATATTTTTAGTGCAACAAAGATGTAATGTGTTAATTACTCAAAATCTGATGCAACTATTAATTCCGTAAGAGAAACCAGCGTGGTGTACCTTAGTGATCTTGCAAGTAGAGATACCATGCTCTTCGCTGACAAGATTGCTTGAATTGTCAGTTAATGACCCACCTGTTGCCATGAGTTTTCCTGTTTCAAATGTACGCCCTATAGCTACTACCTCATTGGGAGGCACAAATGTTTCCTCAGTGTAGAGTTTTGCCATTCGACTACAATGGAAACCCTCAACGCTGACGACAACTATATTATAATTTAAATTATGGTGTTGCAGTTTCCCTGTGACATGTTTATTATCTGGAAGTAACACCTGAATCTGCAACAGATGTGGGAATTAACATATGAAATGAACAAGCAGAGGTACAAGATGATTTGCAGTACAAACCTTCAAGTTGGCATCAATCTCATTTTTATTAGCAATTCTAACCAAACTCGCTGATGTTAGAATTCTTGCGGTGGATTTGTGGTGGCCTATAAGTACACCAGTGCAAGCAAAAAACCTAGTTTCTCCTACAAATATCATTGTTGCAATCATGGTATTGAAATAAAAAATAAATATGGAATGTAATGATCTTACAATAGCACAATTACCATGGAATGAAGCAAGTGATACAACACTTAAAGATGTATCTAAAGCAACTTTTTCTGTGAGCTTGTTCCATATATCCCCCTCAAATTCCTCTTCAAAGTTTTTGCGCAATTCCATGCCTCCTGGTTCAATAATCATACAACAACAATTGAGAGTGCTAGAAAAGACTGAAAATGTACAACAAAAGAGTGGTAAGCTTACTCACCATCAAGCATTTTTGGCAGCGGATAACCATGGGATAGTAGATCTTTAGTAAAAGCTCTCATGAATTCTGGTGCAACAAGGTGAAGTAATTAATTACTATGGTTAACTAATGGCTTGTGGCAAAACTGAAGCAAATTACTCACCATTATCTGGCAAGGGTGAATGAGGGGAATCAAACGATTCATTGGTGTCTGCTACAACAAGGTGACGCGATAATGGCCATGTTAGTAATACTTGATAACCCAATAATATGATATCAACAATGATAATCAAACAACACCATAAGTGACCCAACTTTTGATTTTACCTTGTGATGATTCACTTTCTGAATCACTTGTAGAGGATGCAGAAGACTGTTCGTCTGTGCATGGATTCTTGCACTTCTCACTTCTTCTACCTTTTTGTGTGGATGATGATGGGGCGTAAGCAGAAGATTAGTACTACATTCTTATGCAGCATATCCACATAATTGGTGTAAACCAGTTGACACATATGATATTTGTTACTATTTAGCAATATAAGTACTCATACTTTTTTTAACAGTTTTTGTATTGTTTTTTTTTGTTCTTGCCCCTATTTTGAAGTGCAATTGTGATTTTGCCCCCATTTTTTTTAATTTTGTGATTTTTTTTGTGCCCTTGGATATTTACATGTCTTTGTGATTTTGCCCTTGGTCTTTGCAAATTTGCCCTTGTTTTGACCATTGACTAGTGAATTTCTTAACGGTACACATTAGCACGCTTTACTAGTGACCACTTCTCTCACCTTCTGAATTAAGAACAACAGGAGTGGATGGTTTACATATCTTGCTTGTGCTTCTTTCAATTTGGTTATCACTTCCTTGCTTGATATGAGGCCTGCACAGAATATAGTGTAGTAAATTCAGCTAGCCATTCCACAGTTCTACAGTTTCTAAAGTAAAATGGATCATGGAACATATCTAAGCTAGCTACACACTGGTACCATTTTCACTATAAGCCTCACGACATCAATGATAGAGTGCTGTAAACACTGGTACCATTTTCACTAGAATCCAACAGAACAGTCAAATAAAATTTGAATGCTAAACCTTTTGGAGATTATGGGTCTCACTCCCCATCCAGCAGGTTTCAGGGAAAACAACCCTCTGAATACTGCATGTAAGTAGAACTTCCAAGGGGGGCAAACTGGTGCCAGAACCATGTTCCGTCCCTCAAACAGCCCTGCTCACAGCAATACTCATAGCCAGTGGAATAACATCTGTCTTGACTTTTGAGTTTTGCATTTCAGAGTACCACGAGACTACACTCCAACTTGGAAGGTTTTCTGTGTCTACACTCAATCCTGGCCCCACCCATGTTTGAACAAGTAAAGTGAAATTATAGCAAACATACCTAGGTATACGGGGTGTTAATGACTCAAGAATTGTTTCCTTTGGTAGGAATAGAGTCCCTTCATTATCCATATGAGACATGTTCATGCCAACGAAGTTTCCCTCGAAGTCGACAAGAGGCCCTCCAATACCAAACTGTCAAAAAAGGTAAATAGGTGATGCAAAGCCTATAGCACAAAAAATAAAGCCCACAAGAAAATGCATGTTTTTAATAGCCAATCTATCATATAACACAAAAATTTACTGCCACAATATCAAGACATAAGGACAGAAATCAGCTGTGCACCTCAAGGATATTACACGTGGACATAATAAGTCTTTGACCATACAGTTCACTTGACTTGTCAGTCAGTACGACCCCAGTTAAGGCCATTATTTCTCTTGTTGTGGAGCAACATATAGCTGCTACATTGTTATTAGATCCAACTTCCAAGGGCTGATCCAGACTTACTTCATGAAAATCAGGGAAAGGGCCCAAGCTGATTATTGCAATATTGCGATCATAATCAATTTTTCTCAAGGACCCTCTTTTAGTTTTCCCATGTGGAAGGTTTACATGAATCTGCGATGATAAAGCAATACAACAGGTTGCATAATTATCACCGATATCTTAAACAGGCTAGCAATGCAGGAAAGAAAAATTGGGAGCACCAACCGACACATTCACATTGATCGTTCTGTCACCTTGCGAAGATCTAATCGCGCTTGCTGAAGTCAGAATACAAGTAACACAAGAGCTACTCTTGATAACAAGGCCTGTGTATTGATAATGTTCCTGATTTCCTGCACAAAGATCTCAATTTCAGCTTTAGAACTGATTACAGAATGCAAATATAGAAAGCTCGAACAGATGATTAAATGCAAATATAGGAAGCCAGTTCGCATAATCACCGATGAATGACAGCGAGACAACACTTTGAGATAATTTTGGCACGACTTGTTCATGCAGTTTTCTCTCGGCATCACCAAAGCTGACAGATTTTCCTAATTAATAATAAGGAGAGAGATTTAAACACAATCATAGTATAACAGAGTTGTGTGCGGAAAAAGCATGAATGAACAAAAGTCACTTATCATACCACAACTTTTGCTAGCTTTCTGCTTTTCATTGGAGCTAGCCAAGTAATCACCGTTTCGCTTATTATTTGACATTTTTTCAACCCTGAAGCATGCAGAAGGAACAAAATCATATCAGAATGCTGAGTCATCAGTATCAGTTCCTTTTGTTTCCTCTTACAGCAAACTTGGTTATATGATTTCTTGATACGTCTAGGCACCTAATAACACCTACGCTTGTAGGATTACAGACAACGAGACGACGTAAGTGAAGCACAGGCACGTACATAATTGGTATGATACATATGAACTCCAATACACCACAAATTTTCTAGATGATAAAAATATGGCAAAACGTAAAGTTCATACAATTAATTCCTGGGGGGAAAATTCGGCGGGAATTGTTTCAGGTTTCAGACGATCGAAATCCTTACCTGACCGAGGAGAATACTTGGAGTTGAGGGCTGGGCAGGGTCGGGCGCGGCCGGAACTCAAGCCAGCGGCGCACCGGAGCGCGCAGGAGAAGCCGAGGTGGTGCGGCGGCGCTGCGTCGACGGCTCGTAGGCGGCGGCGAACTGGCGGTTAGGGTTTGGCGTCGGCGCGGCGGCGCTAGGAGGGACAGGGCTTACGGTTACTGGGCCGAGCGTTTATTTCGGCGTCGACAGGGTGGGGGACCCGGCCGTCAACGCGTCCCGTGCGGAAGCAAAAGCCCATGGCGGCGCTCCGGCGAGCGAGCGCGGCCGGCACAAGAAGCGGCGAGCGAAGGCGTTCCTGCCGGAGTGATCGAGACAGTGGCTTCAGGGAACGCGGCGGCGCACCGGCGGAAACGTCCTTGGGACGACAGGGGTGGGACGGTAGCCCTCGGTGGCGGTTGGATCGAGCATGTGCGGCCCGGATCGGACGCGAATTGAACAGCCAGGGGGGCCGTGGGGGCTCGCTCCGGCGCAACGCAAGAAGGCACGTTGCCGCGTATGTCTTCGCCTGCGCGGCTTGCCTCAGGCCGTTGCAAGCTTGCGGCGGCGGAACTCGGAGCCCGGCGCGTCAGGGACAATGAAGCGCGGGGCGGCTAGCTTAGCTACTGCCCGGCACTTGGAACGCCCCACCATGGTTGAATTGAACGTACGGTCGATCCCCAGCGCAGCACGGCGGCGCTGCCCGCTGGTCAGACAATCCGGAAAGAAGATCGACCATTCGAGCGTAGCGGCTGTCCCTGCGCCGAGCCCGAGCGCCGCCGCAGCGGCGTCCGAGGGCCGATCATGGCGGCGCCAAGCAGCTCCCGCGTTAGCCTGAAAACTGACGAAGACGACCCCGTCCCTGAATCTCCAGTCCACATCCGATCTGGACCGCATGTGGTCCGATCCAGCGGGTGGACGGTATTCCAGTTACCGTCCGGCCCCTGGCCATCGCCTCCCGACCGCCTCTGCTGCTTGTCGTGTCTCGCCGGAGCGCCGCCGCGTTAGAGGCGTCGATTGAACTCCTTCAGCGTGGGAATGGAAGGAGGAAGTGAGGCCAGGGGCGCCGCCGCGCCGGCCCTTGTTCTGTATGGGACGGCGATTTGCTGCGACGCCGAGGTGTCCTGTCGACTGTCGCGCATTGCTGTGCGCGCGCGTACAGCTGCCGCAGCATGGGCGTCGTTCCAGCTCCAACGGAATAGTACTAGCTAGTAGCGCTTCGCCCACTGCGGCCATGGAATTCCGGTGGTGTCCTCGAGATGCCGGGCGCGCGCGAGCGCCGTGTTCCACTTGTCCGGCCAAGCCAGCCACCGCGCTGGCCGCCGAGACGCGCAGCTCACCTGCTCGATGCGGCCGCCATCACTAAGGCCCTGCTTGCGTGACCCGGGAGCGCCGGCGAAGCTGTTGGAGGAGACGTTGTGATGAGTTCGGGGCTTCGTGAGCGGGGAAGGTCTGGCACGGCGCCGGAGAAGCAGTTGAACGCGAGCGTCAGCTCCTGCAGGGCCGTGCACGCGCGCGGACACCTACTCGACGCACGCCGCCGGCGAGCGCGTTCTCCGGCAAGGACAGCTCCGCGACCGCGAGTGCCGGCAGCAGAGGTCGCCGAACAGGACCGACGCGGCGGCGACGCCGAGGTCCTGAATGGAGACGGCCGGGTCGCACGTGACGCCGGTGAAGTTGCAGGGGGAGGCGTCCGGTCCCACGTGAGGACCTGTTCCTGTATGACGAGTGGATTTAATGTGAAAAAGTGTGATGTTCTCATCGCTCGTATCCTGCACGAAGATTTAAATTAAATTTTTAGCCCTTCTCCTTACATACGGTCGCGATCGAACCACTACCCGGGGTTTCAAGACCGCCGTCAACCCTCTCATGGTCTCGCCCTTGCATCCTTGCAGGACGCCTCGCCCGCTGCACACCGTGGCTCGCTGGAGCGCCGCCATGTTCGCCGAGCTGCTTTCCTTCATCCCTATGGTCGACCTTCCCGGGGAGGCCGGAGATCGCGGCTGCGGCGCCGACCTTTTGCTGCTTGCGCGGACAGAAGAACGCGTCCTGGATCCGAGCGCGCGTCGTGACCAGATTTTGGCAGGCGCGCGAGCCATTGCACTGGCCGGGCGGACGTCGTCGCGGCCGCCGTGGCTCGCCGGGCCGCATACGTATACGTCCCAGGATCGGAGTTTGCTTCCCTTCCTCTAGCTATTTGTCTGAACGCGCCAAATGGTGGTGCATGTGGCAGGTGGGCGCTGCCGCATTTTCCAGCCACCGGGAGTCGGGACCGGCGGGCACGAAGTGCCAGCGACGTACCGGCCGCCCGGGACGCTGTCACGCCGAGCGAATGACACGTCTAGTTTGGAGCGCCATGGCTTGCACATGACGCTTACTAGGACTAGCTCGCAGCGCCGTCGTCACCGGGCAGGTTCTGCGCGCACGGACGCCGCACGCCGCGCGCGTCCCCGGACGTGTGCTCTCAGGAGTGGCCGCAACCTTGCACAAGCCTGAGGAGGCAGGCCACGGCGCCCAAGACATACGTGGAAGCGGCAACATGCCTTCTGCCGGAGCTCCGAGCCCGCACGCAGCTACCTGACGACGGAGGACGACCGAGTCCCCGCCTCCCTGGCTGTGCAATCCACGATCCGGACCGCACGTGCTCGATCCAACCGTCCACCCCCGGACGGGGTCCCAGGCTCTCAGCCACCATCCACCTCCTGGTCGTCGCAAGACGCCTCGGCGCCGTGCCGCCGCGTCCCCGGAAGTGCTCTGCTCGGCACCCTTTCTTGCGCCGCCGCCGGAAGGAACGCTTTGCCCCCACTGCTGGCCGTGGCCGGTTTCTTCCGCCCCGGACGACCGGAGACCTCGCCGCTGTTTGTGCCAGCCGCGCTCGGTCGCCGGAGCGCCGCCGTGGGTTTTGCTTGACTGTTGACGCTGAACGCGTGGCCCAGTCCGTTCTCCTCCTAGCGCCGCCGCGCCAACGCCAAACTCCAACCGCCACCGCCTCCGCTCGAGCGGTCAAGACGCCGCTACGCGTCCGCAGCCCGGCAGCTCGGCACTCCGCGTCGACGTCGCCGCCCTCGGCTTCTCCGCCGCCTCCGGTGCCCGGCCGGCTCGCATTCCGGCAGCCCGACGCTGCCACTCTGCCGCTGCAGGCCTATCCTGCCGCCCGTCAGACCGTAGCTTCTCCTTCCGGCCTCTCCTCCAACTCCAACCAGTAGGCAACTACTATTCTCCTCAAGTCCTTGTCAGAGAGCAAAAGTGAAAGAGACAAACACAAGTATTCAGGACCGAATGTGTTTGACTGAATCAAAAATGAACCGAGAGAGGAAGGATTCCTCTTCACGTTTGTATTTGTTTTTAGATAATTCAGAGTTAACTTTTCGGTTACAAACTTACAACCCGTTCACACTCTGCCGCATACAAAGGGGAGAAGCAGAGCAATAAGAAGAAGAAGATGCGCTGTCCGGGTTTGTCATTCTGCCGGGCCCAATCCCAATGGTGGAGGCCCTGGCCATTTTAGTACCTGTGTTCTCCTACTCGTGTGTTTCTCTCTCGCGCTCTCTCTCTCTCTCTTCTGCTTGTTCGTTGGTTCGTTTGTCTATATACGCATGTGTTTGCTTGCTTTGACTGAATCTATTGCGACTGATAGTTGGATGTTACTTGCAACCAATCAACGAAGGAACAATGTCAAGCAACACAAGTATTCAGGAAGCCATGTTATGTCGATCTAGAATTTTACACACTATACCAATGGGAGCTATCAGTGGGCCGGTTAGTATGTTGGGCTGAGCTAAAAATTCAAATGGGGCCGAAATGTTTTGTCCGGTTTAATTTCTTCTCGGGCCGAGCCAAAATGGGCGAATCTCACCGAATTTCGGCCCATTCGGGTTTAATCCCAGAACCATTTCGCTGTCGGAAATCGCCAGGAAACTGATCGCTTCGCTGTCTCTATATATCCCCATTGACAACAACGTACATCGACAGCATGGTTCGATTTGATCAGCCTATATAGGAGTGTCTGACGCTGCAGTTTTGGCCCAGCTACCTTTCTATTCACTCCTTACGTTGTTTTATTTATTGGCTACATTTGATCTGTCCTCGTTAGGAGAACCGCACCACAGCCCGAGTGGCTAGCGGAAGGCAGGGCTCGGTGAGCTTGCTGCCCGACCAGCGTTCGAACTCTGGGTTCGGCGCTGGGCGTCTCACCTAAAAAATCCCCCTCGCTAGCAAAGCTAAGGTTCGGGGGGTTTTCTCGGCCGGGAAGCCGTGGGTCGCTTTCTCTTGATGAAATACGGTGGGGCCGTCAAACCCCTCCGGTCGAGTTTTTTTTTATCTGTCCTCATTAGTAAAATTTATCTAAACTAAATTTGATCAGGTTTATAAAAAAACACAACAACATCTATATCTATACCAATCTAAAAAGAACAATTGAGAGAATGGCGACCGGTGTCACGCGCACGCCGCTGCGATCAAAAGCGCCGCCAGGTGGGCCTGGTCGTCGCTCCCTCTACGATAAACGGCGCCGGCAGGTGGCCCTTCTCCAGCCCAGATCGAGGGTGAGAAACACGGCTGCACGCCGCCCCTTTGCGTTCCAAAGCGCCGACAGGTGGGCCTTCTCAAGCGCGAGATCGTGGGACAACGCAGGCCTCCGCAATCCTCGGCTGTAAACCGACGCCAACCATCCTAATTCCTAACCCAGTTGCCATCGAAGGCCTCCGCACCGCCGGAGACAATTTCCAACTCCTGCAACTTCTCTTGACCGTCTTCGTCGGCTTGCAGATCAGCGTGCAGATCGTCGCCTCGTCGGTGCCTAGCTCACCGACGTCGTCGTCGTCCGTCGACAAGAAGAAGAAGAGCAGCCGGCGTGACCAGGACGGCGAGAGGGAGAGGAAGCGGACGGCCAAGGAGAACGTTGCCACCTGCAAGGCAGTGGCGGCGGCATCGTCGTCGTCATCCCAGCCAGCCCTGCAGCTGATCCACCACTGGAGGACAAAAACTCGTCGGCGTCGTCGTCCAAGGTGTCGTCAAGCCGATGGTGGTCGCGGCTAGAGCCCTAGAGCGCTGGCCATCGTGGTGTGCGGCGATCCAGCAGGAGTGGACGGCCATCGACGGTGCATGCTGGTCTGCGGCATCACGTGCGGCCATCATCAGCGTGGACGACGGCATCACCTGGCGATCTGACCAGCGCAACTTCCTTGCTTGGCCGTCGACAAAACCTGCAACCCCCCGTCGCTGGATCCCTGGGCCCTAGGGGCTAGATCTGTCTCCAGCGCAGCAACAACAACCTCAGATGAACTTTTGACCAAAATGAAAGTTGTCTAGATCGACAAGTTATGAAACTTTGTAGTTGACCACTTTTTTGTTTGAAGTCATCTTGTCAACGAAAGCTAAGTTTGAATTTTTCAAATTTGAAAATTCAAATTTTATAAACGACTTCGGATGAACTTTTGACCAAAATAAAAGTTTTAGATCTTGAAAAGTTATGAAACTTTGTAGTTCACAACTTTTTTATTCGAAATCATTTAGGGCCTCAAATAAGCAATTTACACTCAGAAAATATTAAGAGTAAAATGCACCTTTAGTCCATTAACATGTAGCCCTGTGTCATATAGGTCCACGAACTCTGAAACTGCCCATTTGGGTCCACGAACTTTTTAAGTAGTTCATCAAAGGTCCATAACGGTTCGTTGGGGGATTAGATCCGACGTGGCAGAGCCAGGTAGGTGTCGACGTGGCTAGGTGGGCACGTGAGTCGCACGTGAGGCAGGTGACGGCCGATACAAAATGCAGAAAGGCCCATGGATTCCGTAGTATCCACTGCTTTCTCCCCCACCTTTCGTCTTCGAACTCGTCGCTTGGGGACGCAAGGCAGAGGGGCGACCGAGGCGACGGCCGGGCTCGCTGGAGATCGACGGTGACTTGAGCCCAGTACGTGAGTAGAAGAGCTCGACCCGAAGAGAGGTTCGCTGATTCCCGCGTCAATTATGGGGAATGTGCGGTATGGGGCCTACCTTGCGCCGAGGAGGGGAACCGCCGCCTGAGTACGGTGAGTGAATCAAAGCTCGAATCTTTGTAATTAGTGGGTGTAGGATGGTGTTTCACCAGTTCTTGGTGGTGAACGATGAACTTGGTCGGTCTAGGGTATTCGATTTGGATGGATTCAGTGAGTTTTTTAGGGTATTGTTGGGGTTTTGTTGGGGATAGTGCTTTACTTGTTTCTTGGCGGTGAATGATGAACTTTTCGGTCTAGGGTATTCTATTTCAACGGATTCGGTGATTATTTAGGGTTTTGTTGGGGATTGTGTCTGATGTAGTGATGCAATTCACTGATTTTGTTGTAGGGGATGATGATGAAGAGTTCTCAGTTGAGGTCCATCATGGTGGTTTCTTTGTTGGTCAAGGCAGTAATCGTGCATATATCGATGAGAAAGTGAATTGGTTTGATCACTGCGAGGTAGATACTTGGTCACCTTTATGGCCGGTGGATATTCTGTATGCACTTCACTACCCAAAGAACCCAGCACAGAAGTTTTACTGGTTGCTCCCTGGGAAGAGTCTTGGAGATGGCCTGAGGATTATTGTTGATGATTCAGACACACTAGTGATGGCATCTTTGGTGCACAAGTATAAGAATTTTGTGCTTTATGTTGATCATGATGACACCATGACTATATTGAATTGGGATTATATTGTAGCAAATCCAATTGGATCACTGCCAAAGGTGTTAAGCCCTCAGAAGGGAGGTGAGAAGATCTCTGAGAAGCTCCCTCAGTTCTATGCTGATTTGCCAACCCATGGACAGGAAGGAGCAGAAGGAGAAGATTATGTAGAGGGTTCTGATGAAAGTGTTTCAGAGGATTCAGATTTTCTTGACTCAGACTATGAGGTCGAAGCAGATGATGGTGACCTGTTTTTTGACAATGTAGATGATGAAGTCACTGATGAAGGAGTTGCAAAAGGAAAGAAGATTGCAAAAGGATCCCAGGAAAGAGGTAGTAGGGGTAGTCCAGATGAATCAGGCCTGTCTACAGATGATGATGATGACTTGCACATGCCTGACTCAGATGGTGAAGGTAATATCAGATTGAGGTTTAAGTCATTCAAACCTCAAGACATTAGCAATCCAAAGTTCAAGGTTGGGATGCTGTTTGCATCAGTTGAGTTGCTAAGGAAGGCAGCGATAGAGTATAGTATAAAGGAGAGGGTGGAGATCAAGTTGCTAAGAAATGAGCAGAAAAGGTATGAGGCAGTATGTGCAGAAGGGTGCAGTTGGAACCTCTATACTTCAGTTGATAGTAGGGCTCATGGTATGGTCATCAAGAGATATAATGGTGAGCATACATGTCAGAAGAAGTGGCAAGTGAAGAGGTGCACCTCAAGATGGCTAGCTGACAAGTACATAGAGTCATTCAGAGCTGATTAGAAGATGTCACTCACCAACTTTGCAAGGATAATTCAGAAAGATTGGAACCTGACACCAGCTAGATAAAAGATTGCTAGGGCAAGAAGACTGGCTATGGAAAAGGTGTTGGGTGATGAAGCTGAGCAGTACAAGCACTTATGGGACTATGGTCAAGAACTAAGGAGGAGCAACCCAGGAAGCACTTATCTGCTTAAACTAACTGGCAGCTTGTTCAGTACTCTGTACATGGCAATAGATGCTTGCAAAAGGGGGTTTTTATCTGCATGTAGGCCAATAATTTGCTTGGATGGATGCCATATAAAGACCAAGTATGGAGATATAGTGGAGGTAGAGTGTTTGGCTTCATGGAAGTGGTTTCTTCAGACTTTGAAAGAAGATCTTGGAATAGAGAACACCTTCCCATGGACCATCATGACAGACAAGCAGAAGGTACCTTTCTTTTGTTATAATTCAGTCAACATGTTCTAATTCAGCTAACATACATGTTCTAATCCAGCTTACATACTATATTGCAGGGTCTGATTCCAGCAGTGCAACATGTATTTCCAGACTCAGAACACAGGTTTTGTGTCAGGCACTTGTACTCCAACTTCCAGCAGCACTTTAAAGGTGAGAACCTTAAAAACCAACTCTGGGCTTGTGCTAGGTCTAGTTTAGTGTCTCAGTGGAACAAAAATATGGACAAAATGAAGGAACTAGACCAAAAGGCATATCAATGGCTTGAGAAAATGCCTCCTCAGACATGGGTTAGAGCTTTCTTTAGTACTTTCCCAAAGTGTGACATTTTATTGAATAACATGTGTGAAGTGTTCAATAGCTACATTCTAGAGGCTAGAGAAATGCCAATCCTAAGCATGCTGCAGACTATAAAGTCCTAGCTCATGACAAGGTACTATACGAAGAAGAAAGATGTAGGAGAAGAATGGCAAGGACCTATATGTCCCAAGATTAGGAAGAAGCTGAACAAAAACTTTGAGTGGGCAAACACATGTTATGCTCTGCCTGCTGGTAATGGTGTTTTCCAAGTGCAAAGTAGAGACTACAACTTCATAGTTGACATTGTGTCAAAGAAGCGTGATTGCAGAAGGTGGGATCTCACTGGAATACCTTGCTCTCATGCTATTTCCTGCTTGAGGCATGAAAGAATCACACCTGAGAGTGTTCTTCCTGAATGCTACTCATCTAGTACCTACCTGGTGGCGTATGGGGAGACTATTTGGCCATGTAAAGATAAGTCAGAGTGGGAAAAGGTTGAAGCAGAAGAAATACTTCCTCCTATGTATGAGAAGAGGGTTGGTAGGCCCCCCAAATCTAGAAGGAAGCAACCAGTTGAGGCAGAAGGGAAGCTATCAAAACATGGTGTCATCATAACATGTAGGTACTGTGGTCAAACTGGGCACAACAGAGCTGGGTGTCCACTGAAGAAGGCTGGACTTCGGCCAAAGCTTCAGGCACAAAGAACTCCAGCCACTCAAGTTGAGGAAAACCAAGATGCACAAGAGGAAATTCCAGATGAAGGCCCAGTTGATAGTCAGTGTGGCAGAACCGCTCAAATTAATCCGGCTTAAGTGCGCTAACCTTCCATTGGTCATCACGCAATTAAATCGGAGTAATCTGACAGTCTGTCGGGTCGAGCCCGATACAACCACGAACAGTTACCTCGATCGAAACCAGTCATACAAATACCCACTCGAAGGTGGATCCCAGAGATTACAACACTCCACAAGTATTAAATAGGTCCCACTTGAGGTAATTTATTACAAACCAGGTTCAGTGCATAAAGTAACGGTTATCTCAGAGTTTTGAAGCAGCGGAAATAGACTAATTATTCGAAACGGTAGTAACATCACGTGAAGCCGTCGTGACGTCACTCTGAAGCATCTTCGTCCCAAACAACAGACCAACCAGGAGGAAGGGTGGTTGGCCAGGTAAGACCTGCAACCATCTCCTCAAGAGCACTACCTGAAAACAATTCAACAAGCAAGGCTGAATATACTAATACTCAGCAAGACTTACCCGTCGGGTGAAAACTACATCACCGACTCCTAGACATGCAAGGCTTTTGGCTGGTGGGTTTGTTTTGCCAAAGAGCGACTAAGAGTGGGTCCTCACTTTCAAAATTTTAGCATCAAGTTCTAGTTCGAGTTAACCATTCTAGGTAAGCAACATGTACTAATCAAGCAAGTGGAGCAAACAATTAAGCAAGCATCAAGTTTATCATCATCATGTTCCACTTTCATTACTCAGTGCGACAAGAGGTCAAGTAGTCTCATTTGCTGCGAGAAATAGACAGTTCGAACCGATTTTATAACCTTGCAAGGTGGATACTAAACACACGGAAAAGCACCAACCACAAAGGTCGACGCTAACCAGGCCGTTCCCATCGATCCGTCGGATTGTGTCCGGAGCCAAACTTCCCTTGGCTACAAGGCCTATCCGGAAATCGCGGCAGCGCCGGCCGGAATCGGTCTTGCACCACATGTTGCAAGCATGGGGATAAATCCCAGAAGAAGCAGGAAAAAGTCCACGCACCACTTCACGTAGGTACTAAACTTACCGGTCCCATGTCCCAAACAAGTGCTTAGTGCTTTCAAACACTTGACCAACATCGCCGACACATTCCGACCTTAGCCAATTCTTCATAAACAGACGGGGCATCTACATGACCAAAATCCCCGTCCGTCATCCTTATGATTCAACATAAGTAAAGCAGATGATTCCTATATCTCGCGAGTGACAGGAAATCACTCGACTTTTACCGGGTCCTTATAGCATGGCATCTATCGACCTATCATACTAGTATTGCAAAGCATAGGTACCTAGGATCATGCAACTAGGGTTTCAATTCAACTCCTGAACGTAAATGCACAAACATAAACTTAGCAAAACATAGTTGCATGTATTTGAAACATAGGACATGCTCCGGGGCTTGCCTTCAAACTCAAAGTTAGTAGGCTGATCTTCCGAAACTTGGTTCGGGCCTTGATTTGCTTCAACGGCGTTCAGTTGTCCCTCGGACGGTCCATCTCCTTGAGTTGACACGAGCTCGTAGTCTCCGTCGGCGAGAACTTGTTCTACACGAATGCACATGCAATAAGAATATGATCTTCTGTCGAGTCGTCATTGTTGCACAATGATGAACCCGGTGTATTTAGTTTGTCAAAGGTGATTGAGTACACATAAATTATTTATCTTTGATTTCATCAAAAAACAGCAAGAGTGTGTGTGTGATGTTTTCAGTTTATTTAACCATTTATTAAAATAACTTATTCTTATTTATCCCATTTTTAGCCATGAAACTTTCATAAATTATTCTGGCAGTTTGGTTCACTATTAAATTGTGAGAAAATTACTGTGTGCTCTTTGTGGTTTATTTGATTTGCTGACCAAAACTTAGGCCAAGATCAAGCATACATTTACCACAACAAAATAAACAAGAACAGCACACTATCATCAAGAATAAATCCTAAGAAATCACACTATCATCCAAAGGTCCTTAGAATTTTACCAGAGCCTAAACTAGTCTAAGCAAGCTCACATACCAAAGGATAGCTCCAAAAGATTTGAAGATCCTGCTGTTTGAATTTCTCCAGTTTAAACTGGTATGAATTAAAAGTGCAAGTTAGCCAGCTCAAACTAAGCTCTACTATTTAACAGACATGCATCAGGGTGTCACAAGACTTCTGCGAACAGATTGAACCCAGAAGCTTCACCGACTAGTTATTAACAAAGTTGAACCAGTCGTGGAGTGCCAGCCTAAACAATTAGTACTCGAAATCTAGTGTGTAGCTTTGCGCCAACTTTCTACAGCAGTCTAGAAACTACTCAGAGCATAACATACCAAAAGCTAGCATAAACAAGCCGAGGATTCCAAACTGTGCACAAGTTAGAGTTTGAACAGATTTGAATCTAACTTAAAATCTACACAGAAAACACCTATACATGCTTTCTAGAAAAGGTAGAACACAGCACTAGGAATACAACAAGACTGGTTTTGCATCAAACTGATTTTTCTCTGATTTTTACTCGGTTTTCAAAGTTTCAAGATTGAACTCTAGATCTGAACAATCTATCTACAGATTAACCCCTGGAAACTTGTGCTAGGGCCCCTAGAAAGATCTGTGGCTTTGCAGAGTGGTCCCTGGCCGTGGCCGGCGGCTAGTTGGCCGGATTCCGGCGAAGTGGGGCCACGGGGCTCAACAATAACCAGTCGTGGGGGCTTAGAGATGCTCACCGCCTTACCTCGAGTGGCATCACGAGTGGATTGGTGACCGAGGTGGCGCGACGGCGGCGGATGGCGGAGCTGGGCGGCGGCGGCTCTGTTCGAGTTTGCTCCGGCGGCTAGAGTGACTATTGGCACTCGGCTGAGGGCTGGAGGAACTCGAGGGGTGTGCTGCAGGTGCGCTCGAGTGGTTTGTGGTGCGCTCGAGTGGTTTGGGGTACGCTCGAGTGGTTTGGGGTAGAGCTCGAGTGGTTTGTGGCAGAGCTCGAGTGGTTTTTGGCAAGGCTCGAGTGGTTTTTGGTAAGGCTCGAGTGGTTTGCTAAGGACTCGAGTGGTTTGGTGAAGGGCCTAAGTGGTTTGCTGCACTCGAGTGGTTTGCTGCGCACGAGTGGTTTGTAGCACTCGAGTGGTTGGCTGCGCCTGAGTGGTTCTCTGGATGGCTGCGTGGCGGATCTGAGGAAAGGACTCGGCGGCGGAGCTGAGAGTGGCAATTGGGGCTCTGGGAAGCTGGGACAAGGGCGCGGCGAGTGCAGGTGGTGGAGACGGAGGCGGAATAGTGCGCACGGTGGAGGGTGGCGGAGAGGCAGCCTGGCGGCAACAATGGCGAGCGGCGGAAGGGCAGCCTGGCGGTGGCAAATGCAAGCGGCGGAGGGGGAGCTCGCGTGCAGGGGGTGCGGGGCCTTTTATAGGCAGTCGAGGCAAGGCTCGGACTGCGGCTCGGAGCAACGAAGCAGACACGCGGAGCTCAGGGCGGCGCATCGCTGGCTGCCGCGGCGGACATGGCTCGCCGGTCGGCGGCCTGTCGAGGCGGGGCGGCGCTGGGCTGGGTGGTCGGTGGCCGGTCGGGGTGGGTTCACGCACGGGTTGGCGAGAGGCTAGGGCCCCATGGCGGCTGGCTTGCCGGCCCTGGTCGAGGCAGCGGCGCTGCAGCCCGCCGGCGGGTCGCCGGCGACCACGTGGCGCACGCCGGGCACCCGTCGCATCTGGTCGGAGTGGCGCGGGGGACAGAGCGGTTCTGTCGGGGACGACCGTGGGGACAGCGCGCGGCGCATTTAAGGCGCGGGCGCGGCCTCGGCGTCCGCGTCAGAGGCTGGCCGCCGCGTGGCGGCGCTGTCGGGCGTGTGACTCGCGCGGCGCCGGAGAGCGCCGGCAATTCGTCGAACACATGCCGGGCGTCCATTCAAACCAACTTTTCTCCGAAATTTTGAACTGAAGTTCAAAATCTCCAAAAAGCAAAGTTGTGTTCCAGGTTACCAGCTACAACTTTTGTAAAGGTTGACCTATGAAAAAGTGAGTGGATTCGAGAGAAAACTGAGTAGAAAACTGCATGGACTCGGGTGCCAGCCTGCAGTGAACTTCTGTGTTTTGACTGACTTTGACTGGGATTTAAGGTGCCTTCCACTCAAAATCTCGAACGAGCCAATTGACAAAAATGTGTCCCGTTAAAAACTGAACAACTTTTGTATTGGTCGATTTTCAAGTTCTTAAGTGAAATTTCGAATTTGAACCATGCCAACCGTGAAAGGTCAAAAGTTCACCGAGGTGCAAGGGAATTTTTGGTAGGATTCCTTAAGTGAAAATCTAGGTGGGGCCAAATTAAACTTAATTAGGCTAAGACAAAAGGTTTAGCAGGTGATTAAGCTAATTAACACCTAGATTGTCACAGTCAGGTACTTTATTTTCAAACACTTATTTTAGCAACTTGATGATGCCATTTCTAACTAATGCAATTCTGTCAAACTACCTGTAGATTGACATGCCTGTCCTTTCACAACTATCCAATCCTATGGTTGCTCAGATGCAAGCACAGGTACTGTGCCTTTCTATTGAAACTGAATTCTAATAACTTTGTGCATCACAAGGTAATAACATAGTTTCACCTTTTGCAGACATCACAGAGCAGGATTGTGGAGCAACAACCTTTGCCTGACTCCATGTTCATTGCTACCAATGTCCCAGCTGAAAGGCCTATACCTCCAACCACTGCAACCAAGAGTGGTCGAGCAAAGGCTTCTAAGCGCAAGACACAAGAGGTAGCAAAGAAGACAGGGGCTACAAAGAAGACCAAGACCAAGAAGTGATCCTTGTTGTCTTTATTTTGATGGCCTTTTGTAGTGATTCTTTTGTGGAGCAGGAAACTTCATGGTTTTTGTGATGCTTTTGTAAAGCATGAAACTACATGGCTTTTGTGACGCTTTTGTAAAGCATGAAACTACATGGCAATGTGATGCTTTTGTATAGCCTGAAACTACATGGCAATGTGATGCCTCTAATGGGTAGACAAACCCAATGTCAGTCATGTCATGTCTGACCAAATGTAGGATGAAATTTGCTTCAGTACTTGAATTTGATCGATGTCAACTTCCATTACATCTTCAGTTCATACATGACTTCTCATACATAGCTGTTTCTTTTTCACTTGAACAACAACAGACAGAAGATGGCAAACACCAACAACAACATGCACACACCAACAAAACAAATTCCCTTCAACAAACTAACAACTTCCTTCCCAATTGCAGCCAATTCCCTTGCTTCCTTCACCGACACAGTGCCATTGAACTCAACTCCTTCTTGCCTCCTTGATTCAACACCTTGCTGCTTTGTTCCAGCCACTTCCATCCTCGAACCATCAGCTTGAAGAGCACGCACAGCGACACCTTTGTCTGCAGCACCTTCAGATACTCTTCTTCCCAGAACCAAAAAGGACAACCGGTTCCATCTCGCTACAACCAAAATCCAACCAAAACACCGTGAATCGAATCAAAAACCGGTTGCAAACACCACACTACCATGAATCGAACTCTTACATACCTTGTAGTTGGGGCAACAGTAGAAGATTTGCCCCAGGCTCCATTCCTGCTTCGATGTGCGCTTCACGATCCTTCTCTGTTTACATTCCGTGCACCATATTAGCGGGAGACCATTGGGAAACTGCCGATTAGAGGCCGACCCGCTGGATTCCATTCCCCCGCCTTGGATCCAAGCCGGCGGAGCGGGAGTAGGCAGCCAGAGGAGGTCAACGCGACACTGATTGGGGGAATTGGGGAAGGAGGAGGACAAAGAATGGAATTAGAAAGCGGAAGGGGCTAAACGGCAAAATATACCTTTCATCCATCGCCAGAGCGGACGACCATAGCCACGTCGACGCCTACTTGGCTCTGCCACGTCGGATCTAATCCCCCAACGAACTTGTTATGGACCTTTGATGAACTACTTAAAAAGTTTGTGGACCCAAATGGGCAGTTTCAGAGTTCGTAGACCTATATGACACAGGGCTACAAGTTAATGGACTAACGGTGCATTTTACTCAAATATTAATATGAGGGGAATCAAAATGTGATATGGACACAAAGGCTCTAGTGGTGCAATGGTAGAGGACACGTGAAAGGGAGGTCACGGGTTTGAATCCCACCAGCCGCATAACACACCATTTATTCGCATGTTGCTGATGGGGGACTTTCTCCATTTAAATAAAATGTTTTGTTATTTTATTTTGGGTTTTTTCGGACCAAAAATTTGTCGTGTGTCGTTCTTTGCCGTGTGCTAGATCCAGCCTTTGCCGTGTGTCCCGTCTTTGCCGACTAATCTTTGCTTTGCCGTGTGCTTTTGGCACACGGCAAAGGTGGGAAATCCGGTAGTGACGTGTTTTATCTCTCGAATAAACGGATCAGTCTGAGCTCGTACAGCATGAAATCAGAATCCCAAAACGGATCGGTCTTGGCATAAGATAGGCGAGGTTGTGATTTGCTCCTGACTTTTTTTGGCTGCTGGTTGATGTGAGGGAAATCGAAGAGCTCTTTTAGTTTGCTTCTCGATCTGTTCTCTTGACCAATGCAATCACGCAATCTATGATTTATGTCATTAATCACGCGTTCACTATATATTAATATTACCTCACTGGACGATCTGATTAGATTAACAAAGGTTCATGATATTATAACCTTGCGAATTAAGTTATTATCTTCTCAGCTTTTCAATGTTATTGGCGACGGGACCATTATTTTTTAGCCTTGGTACAGTGTTGATATCATGTTTGCCATTAGATTTGATATCATAATTTAAATTTTTTATCTTGTCTCTGTTGCCTGTAAGTCATGATGACTGGTGGGTTTTCCTTTTACAATAATGGTGGCCGGATTAATTGTTGTCATCCTAGCTGAAGAAGTTGCTTGCCTGCCCCTTGCGATAACACCGGATAATGGTGATCATTCTTGAATGTGAAGCATGACTAGCGGCTAGGGTTCCTAGCTACGTACTCTGCCTGGATCTGATTGACTCTAAAACAACTCCCGTAAGTATTTTCCCCCAAAGTTAAATTAACCTTATCATTTGCATATTTTTAGTTTGTTCATCTCTCTGTCCTGCTTATCAAAACTTTTGTTCAATGGAAGACCACAGTCAGATGTTTATATTCGTCTTCTTTAGTTTGAGAAGGTTCCAGTAATGGTCATACACTGCACCCTTGCAAATTTATACAGTCCCATTTTAGCACAAAAGACAACTATCAAATAATTTTGTTAGGTCGATCTCCACCACCACGGCCCAAAGGCCGTCATGGGCTCGGTCCATGCACCCTGATCGGGGGAGCCCAACCTAGCATTGGTTGGTGGGCCCTCGTTGTACAGTGCTATAAAGAAAGGGGTGGGGGCTAGGGCGCAGGACACAAGGTTCACCGCGCCGCCAGCCCCCACCCCACAACCCTACCGATCGAGGGGCACTGGAGTACCTGCGACCTCTGGGTGGATCCGGAGGACGAGGTGCCATCGCCCCAACCTCAACCGGAGAGCCACCGCGCCGCCAACGTCTTCCCCACCTGCGGCCGCCCCTGCGACCGCCACCGCCGCCATGGCCGCCGTCGACCCCGTCGCCACCACCAATGGTCTGTGTTCCTACTCTTCCTCCCTTTAGGTGTATATGCTCTAGATCTAGGTGTTCTTCATGCATGTATAAATGTTAGCCATGTTTTTACCCTATTAATCAAGTTATACCCGTGATTAATCTACTGCTAATGATCCTAGAAGTTTATCAATGGTATCAGTCGCCTAATCTAGTAGTAGATTAGCAATCCGGGGTAGTTAGCACTCGAAAAAGAAAAGAAATACTCACTGTTAGTAGAAACAGAGGGGGATAGAGTATAAAACCGAAAGAAAAAGGAGGAAATCGATGAAAATCGATGAAATCCGAAGAAAAAGAAAATCGATGAAAAATCGAAAAAGAAAGTGGATCTCAGATCCAAAATCCTGAAACCCTAACCTAACCCTAACCCTAACCCTAGATCTACGAGAAAGAGGCCAGGGGGAGGAGGACCTACCTGTGGGGCCTTCTTCGCCGCCGGCCATCACCGCCGCTGTGCGGAGCGACACCGCTCGACGGCGGCACGCTCGCCCGAGATGGGGAACGCGCGCGCCGGCGAGGGGGATCACCCCGGCACCACATCTCAAAGGAGGGAGGGGGAGCGCTACTAGCTCTTGTGCCGGCGGCGCTCACCCTCACCGTTACCGGCAAAGGCCGGCCATGGTGGGCCGCGGGCCCCCTCACCTCTCTCTCTGGATCTCACGGGTCTGGGGGAGGGTAAGAGAGGCTAGGGGAAGGAGAGGAGGAGGAGCGCTGCGGCCATGGCCGGCGGCGCTCGTCCCCGCCATCGCCGGCGAAGACGCGGGCCATGGCCGCCGCCGCTGCGCGCGCGCCGCCGAGGAGAGAGCGCGAGCTACGCGGGGGAGGAAGAATGGCGCTAGGGTTAGGGTTCCTGGGCGCCGGCCGTGTTTTATACGCGCGAGATGCACGGCGGACCGTCGATCTCGGATCGGCGGATCTGACAGCTGAGGGCACTCGGCGCCGACGCGGGCCACAAGCAACCTGTACGGGAAGAGGGAATGGGCCGTTTCGGCGGCCCAGCCATCGGCTGTCGGGCTAAAGCCCACGCGGCCGGAACGCGAGCGAGCCGGGCCGCAAAAGCGCGGCTGGGCCGGGCCGCTGAGGAGAAAACGCACACGTACACGAGAGTCCAGGGGGCAAAAGCAGACTTGTGCCGAGAAAAATCAAAAAGGGCCGAGCGAGGGGCTGGGCCGCTGCTGGGCCAAAACGCACTAAGGCGCGGTGCGCGCGCGTGGGCCGCTGGGTCGTTTTCTCTTCGCGGGCCGAAATCGTTTGCTGCGCATAGTAACTTTTTTCCATTAAAGTTAATTATTTTCAGAAGCTATATTTGGTTGTTTTTGGTGTTTATTTGCATGTTTTCAAGTAAATACCTCTGTTTAAATTTTTGCACATAGTAATTATTTTTACAGAGAGTAGAATGCTTCTGAAAATTAATTTTTCTCATGATATTTGATGTTTTTCCGCTGCGTAATTTATTCTCTAGTTAAATTGAACCAAAGGATATTTAATTAGAGAAGTAGAAATATTTTATATTCAGTTTTATGATATTGTTATTTTCTGGTCAAAGCTGATAATTACAATATTATAAATATTCTTGTTCAAGTTATTATGCATTTATTCTATTTTCTGCCCAAAGGTGATATGGAATTCATGTAGAAAGCATGTTGTATGTGTTGATTTTGACCAAAGTTAAATTAATACATACAATATTTAATTTTATTATTGTTCTCACCATTTTTATGTCTAAATTTCAGGCCCAAATGCTATGAGCTACGTTGCTGGTATCCCTATGCTGGTTGGAAGCAACTATGGAGAATGGCGCACACAGTTCAAACTGGTAGTGGTCATGACAGACATTGACACCGCCATGAACTACCCATATCCGGTACTCCCTGAGGCACCGGTGCGTGCACAAGATGAGTCTGATGAGGCATTCGCGGCACGAGAGCGTGACCACGCGCCCATTAGAGCAAATTATGATCTCGAGAAGAGAAAGTGGGATATCTCAAACAAGAAGTGTCTGCTGATAATGCGGACAAAGATGGCAGAGGCCATAAGGAACTCTATCCCAGAAAAGAATGCAGAGGGTGTTGCTCACATTGCACCTGAGTACATGGCACTAGTGGAGGCTCAGTTCACTGGGTCATCCAAGACTTATGTCAGGACGTTGATTGATCAGTTTCTGAACACAAAGTACACAGGCGGAGGTGTGAGAGAGCACATCTCGAAGTTGAGCAACCTACATGGGAAGTTAGCTGGTGTGGACATGAAGCTGCCAGAGGATTTTCTTGTCCATACAGTTTTTCGCTCACTCCCACCCGCATTCTCCAACTTAGAGATCACTTACAATTCCTTAGAGGAAAAATGGGATATGCAGAAGCTCATAGGACGCTGTGTCCAAGATGAGGACAGGATGATTGCACAGAATGGTGGACAGATAAACTATGTGCACCATCAGCAGAAGAAAAAGAATTTCCCTAACAAGAATTTTCAAGCCAAGAACCAGTGGGAGAGTGGTCCTTCAAATGCTCCCAACAAATACAAGGGCAAGGCACCAATGCAGTTTGATTGCTCAAACAAGCCACAAGACAAGAAAGAAGTTGGCAAGAATGAGTGCCTGCATTGTGGGAAGGCAGGTCACTGGCAGAACAAGTGTCCTGATTGGCTTGAAATGATGTGGAAGAAGGGTGAGGATTTTATTACTTTTGTAGATGAATCTCTGTTTTTTAAGTTATGATAAATCTACTTGGTGGATTGATTCAGGTGCAACTACTCACGTTGCTAATTCTATGCAGGGATTAAGTATGAGCCGGATGCTGCAAAGAGGAGAAAGAGGAGTTAAAGTTGCAAACGGCGTTGAAGCTGAAGTCGAGGCGATAGGAGAACTCCCCATCAAGTTGAAAGACGGCTTCACACTTCAGCTACACGACGCCCTTTATGTTCCCTCTTTGAGCAGGAATTTAATTTCAGTTTCATGTTTATCAGACGGTGGTTTTAAGTGTTTATTCGATAGCGAACAATGCTTAGTCATGTTGAATAAAGTTTGTGTGGGTCTTGCCTTCCGACAAGACAAACTTTATAAGTTATCTACTTGTGATGATTTGTATGCATGTGAAGATGTGTATGCAAGTACTAAGATTGTGCATGAGATTGAAAATGTATCCTCGTCTACAAAAGTAATCAAGAAGCGGAAAAGAATTGATGACGTTTCATCGAAATTATGGCACTGTCGTTTAGGCCACATTTCGAGGGGGAGAATGGAACGTTTAGTTAAAGGATCAATTCTCCACCGCTACAATTTTCAGACTTAGAACAATGTATTGATTGCATCAAAGGCAAATACGTTAAGCAAGTAAACAAAGTAGCAAAACGAAGCACGGGAACCTTAGACATAATACACACAGACATCTGTGGTCCGTTTCTCGTTGCATCAGTGGATGGTTTTGACTCGTTCATCACATTCACAGACGACTACTCTCGTTATGGTTATATTTATCCAATAAAACAAAAGTCAGAAGCGTTGGATAAATTTAAGATATTCAAAGCTGAGGTTGAGAATCAGCATAATAAGAAAATAAAATTAGTAAGATCAGACCGTGGGGGGGAGTACTATGGTCAACACACCCCGTATGGCCAAATTCCAGGACCTTTTGCAAGGTACCTTCAGGAAAATGGCATAGTTGCCCAGTATAGTGCACCGGGTGACCCACAGCAAAATGGAGTAGCTGAAAGGAGAAACCGTACCTTGATGGATATGGTTACAAGCATGATAAGCTATTCCACTTTACCAGTTAATTTGTGGATGGAGGCTCTGAAGATTGCCATTCACATCCTAAACAAAGTGCCTAGCAAAGCAGTTCCTACAACACCTTATGAACTGTGGACGGGTAGAGAACCCTCTCTCAGATATATGCGTGTATGGGGCTGCCCCGCTGAGGCTAAGATTTCTAACCCAAATATTGGGAAGCTAGATCCCAAACAGTCAGTTGCTATTTCATTGGCTATACTAAAAAGACAAAAGATTATCGTTTCTATTGTCCTAACAGACACACAAAGTTTGTAGAAACGAGACATGCAGTTTTTTCTAGAGAATGAAATGATCAGGGGGAGCATGGCTACTCGAGAAATTGATCTTGAGGAGAAGCGGGTTTTTGCACCTTGCCCAATGATTCAAGAACCTTTTTTCGAGTTACCTGTGTCGATTCCAACTGTGGAAGCCACAGTAACACCGGTACAAGCTCCTAGTCCTGTAGTGCAAGCAATGAATGAGAACGTGGAACCCATTTCTCAAGTTGAACCAATTGTTGCACAAGATGTTGAACCAATTGTTGCACAAGAAATAGAACCTCAACACCCTGTGGTTCCTGAAGTACCGGTTGTTGAGCCAGCTATTGAACCAGCTGAAGGAGGACTGAGAAGGTCTACAAGAGTGAGACACTCAGTCATTCCTGATTGCTATGAAATTGGCAACTTAGAAGAATTTCAAAGGGGGTGATCCCGTCACATTTGAAGAGGCTATGAGAAGCGCTCAGCCTGAAAAATGGCTTGAAGCCATGCAAGAAGAAATGAAATCAATGAGTGCCAACAGAGTTTGAGACTTAGAAGTAATTCCTAAAGGAGCCAAATCAGTAGGCTACAAATGGGTCTACAAAACAAAATGTGACTCCAAAGGGAATACTGAAAGGTATAAAGCGCGACTTGTGGCCAAGGGGTTCACACAAAGAGAAGGAATAGATTACAATGAAACGTTTTCTCCAGTCTCGTGTAAAGATGCTTTTAGAATCATAATGGCTTTAGTGACACACTATGATTTAGAATTACATCATATGGATGTAAAGACAGCGTTCTTGAACGGAGATCTGTTTGAAAACATCTACATGACTCAACCTAAAGGTTTTGTTGTGGAAGGCAAAGAAAACATGGGATGCCGCTTAAGAAAATCCATTTATGGATTTAAACAAGCTTCTAGACGATGGTACTTGAAGTTTGATGAGACAATTAAGAAATTTGAGTTTAAAGCAAACATAGAGGACAACTGCATATATGCAAAGTTTAAGAATGGAAAATACATTTTCCTAATCCTATATGTGGATGATATCCTGCTTGCTAGCGGCGATACAAGAATGTTGCAAGAAACAAAAATGTTTTTGTCCTCAAATTTTGATATGAAAGATCTTGGTAAGGCTTCATATGTTCTAGGCATTGAAATTCACCGAGATAGAAGAAATGGGGTTTTAGGACTATCGGAAAAGACATATTTGGAGAAGATCCTAAAGAAATATAATATGCATGCGAGTAAAGCCACACCTGCACCGATAGTGAAGGGCGATAAGTTTGGGGATTTCCAACGCCCCAGGAACCAATATGAGATCGATCAAATGAAAATGGTTCCATATGCTTCAGCAGTCGGTAGCTTACAGTATGCACAAGTGTGTACTCGCCCTGATTTGGCATATATCACCAGAGTACTCGGTAGATATCAAGATAATCCAGGCATAGAGCACTGAAAAATGGCAAAGAAAGCTTTGCGGTATGTGCAAGGCACAAAAGACCTCATGCTAATATATAGAAGATCTGATTCTCTAGAGATAAGAGGATATTCAGATGCAGATTTTGCGGGAGACAAGGATGATAGAAAGCCCACGTCAGGTTATGTATTCACTCTCGCAGGGGGAGCTATTTCGTGGAGAAGCTCTAAACAAACTCTGGTTGCATCATCTACGATGTATGCAGAGTTTATAGCATGCTATGAGGCAACGTTGCAGGCCAAGTGGCTAAAGAAATTCATACCCGACTTGAAAGTGGTAGATTGTATTAATAGACCACTTAAGATGTACTGCGATAATGAGCCCGCGGTATTTTACGCTCACAACAACAAGTCGAGTAATGCTACCAAACCAACAGAAATAAAATTCTATGTTGTGAAAGATAAAATCAAGGATCACACTATAAGTCTGGAGCATATAAGTACGAAAAATATGCTAGCGGATCCGCTCACAAAAGGCTTACCACCCAGTGTGTTTAGAGAACACATTACCGGTATGGGTTTAAAGGAAAGCCTTATGATCACTGGATAATGGCCCGAGTTATGATCCTTCGTAATGGAGAAGTTTATTGTGGCTGATTAATCTAATTGAAATGACAATTTTGATGACTCATGCTCAATGTGCTTTTTTGTTATGAAGTGGATGTCAGGCGAAGAGCTTAAGGTAAGAAAACGTATGGTGAGATCGAGGGGGAGATTGTTAGGTCGATCTCTACCACCACGGCCCAAAGGCCGTGATGGGCTCGGTCCATGCACCCTGATCGGGGGAGCCCAACATAGCATTGGTTGGTGGGCCCCCGTTGTACAGTGCTATAAAGAAAGGGGTGGGGGCTAGGGCGCAGGACACGAGGTTCACCGCGCCGCCAGCCACCACCCGACAACCCTATCGATCGAGGGGCACTGGAGCAATGGGAAGCCGCACCAGCGCCGCCTGCGACCTCCTGGTGGATCCGGAGGACGAGGTGCCATCGCCCCGACCTCAACCGGAGAGCCACCGCGCCGCCAACGTCTTCCCCACCTACGGCCGCCCCTGCGACCGCCACCGCCGCCATGGCCGCCGTCGACCCCGTCGCCACCACCAATGGTCTGTGTTCCTACTCTTCCTCCCTTTAGGTGTATATGCTCTAGATCTAGGTGTTCTTCATGCATGTATAAATGTTAGCTATGTTTTTCCCCTATTAATCAAGTTATACCCGTGATTAATCTACTGCTAATTATCCTAGAAGTTTGTCAATTTTAGCACAAAAGACAACTGTCAGACGTTCCATTTTCACTAGCTGATAGGTTTCGGAATTTGAAACCTCATTCGGACATATGTGCCTCCCTAATCTCCATACAGTTACACAATCCAAAATATAGATCTTTACATCCCTTTGGAATAATGTACCTGTCTACTGCCTGCATGATCAGACGATTGCCATATGTTCCCTCGCTTGATGTATATATTAGTATTGGATGTGCCAATATGTTGTGGTTGTTGAAAAACCTGTCTCTGATCTATTTCTCCCAACCATAAATACCTCACTGCAAGCATAATGATCTTATATTCATTTTTAATAGGTTTCAGCTTTGAGCAGGAGACGTAGTCGGGGCTGTTAATGAAGCTTAATTTGTTAAACAAAAGGTTGTTGGGAGACATACAATCTGTGGCCTCCGTGCTGCTCATGCATTACTCATGATCTTGCGCCACATTTACTTTTGTTTTGGCTTGTTAAGCAGTCTCATGCAGATTATACCGTCGCCAATGGAAATCAGCTTCTATTCAGGCTAAGCAGTTCCCAGCAAATGATACTGACGCGTGTGCAAATGATATCGCCGCCAATGCAAAACATCTTCTATTCAGATTCGACAGGCAGGTCCAGGTACACGGGGCTCATCTCTCCTGCACGAAACTCCATGTCTACATGGCAATTCTTGCGGAAAGGATACGCTAGCTCTCATATTTCTTCGCCATGATCAAATTTTGATGAGCCCTACCCTGCAGCGTAGCACAATGAACATTCCTCCGCAGGTCTGAGCACTTTTCAAGGTAAATTCAGTAATGAGGCTTTGAAAACAAAAGGCCATGGGATTGAGTCAGCGCAAAATATAGTTAGCAAATTCAGTGCCATTTTATTCTGGTTTAAGCCAATGCCATTAACATATGTTATTTTGTGTACTTACCCTGTATAATTTGTTCATTATATAGTTCTATTGTCATTGTTGAATGAAACCTTTTGCCACCCGTAGC
Organism: Urochloa ruziziensis; assembly: GCA_015476505.1. Lineage (NCBI taxonomy): Eukaryota > Viridiplantae > Streptophyta > Magnoliopsida > Poales > Poaceae > Urochloa > Urochloa ruziziensis. The sequence goes on along the minus strand of CM027124.1, from coordinate 5,507,731 downwards.
AACGCACGGGCACTCTGCTAGTTTATACTAAAAATATATATGTGCTATCAAAATTATTCCTTGTTTGAATGAATGAAACAAATTTGATATGTGCATAGAAGACAAACATTTCAGGACATCATGTGTATTCTAGTGCACATGCATTTGAATTTTGTCATCTCGTATGAATCATTATTTTTTTTAGAAACAGGAATATATTTCAATATTCCAGCCGCTGCATCAATCAATGCATATAGATGTTCCTTATTACAGAGAAACACCCAAGGGTGATCAAAACATCACACTTAAACACTGTCTCGAAAAGGTGTTTAGATAAAACCAAGTCTATTACTAAAAGCCCATCCATTTGAGGCAAAAATCTCCATGACCGCAGTTTCAAGCACACGACACCCCAAAGTAACTTGGGGTCGCTCTTCCTCCTTCAGCAGCAATGACCAGAAACGGATCCAGTGTGTCCCTCTGAAGATGACCTGCATAGGAGTAGCGGCTCTAGTGTGGTTAAAAATCATGTCATTTCTCGTTAGCCAAATTGCCCAACATAAGGAGGATGCCCCAACCAGAAACTTTTGTTTAAGTTTCTTTTCTATCCCTGTTAACCATCCATCAAACAAGTGTTGAAAGTTACGGGGAGGTTGGATATTAAAGGAAACCTGTATGACTCTCCAAATACATCTTGCTATCGGACAATCAAAGAAAAGGTGTTGAATGGACTCGTCTAAATTACAAGAACAACATTTTACACTTCCCTTCCAATGTCTTTTAGCTAGATTATCCTTTGTAAGAACAACTCCTTTTAAAAGATACCACATAAAAATCTTAACTTTCAAGGGCAATTTCAGCTTCCAGATTATATTATTATAGGCAAATTAATCGGTACCACAAGCAATTTATACATTGATCTAACTGTGAACTGGCCATTTTGTTGTAAAGGCCACAGGAACCTATCTCGTTGAGTCGTTAGTTGGACATGTACTATTTTGGCTACCAAACGTTGCCAACATCGAAGATTATTTCCAGCTAGAGACCTTCTAGAAGCCACATTCAAAGGGTTAGATCGTAACACAGTCTCTACAGTGGCGCTCTTTTTTCGTACAATATTATATAACTCCGGGAATTGGTCTTTAAATGGTATGGTTTCCAGCCAACTGTCTTCCCAGAATCTGACCTGACATCCATCCCCTATATCAAATTTGCCCAATCTCAATAGATCATCTTTGACTTTCATCAGTACAGACCAGAAATGAGAGTCACCAGGCATGTACTGTACTTGGGTAATGGTTTTATGTGTCAGATATTTTTTCTGAAGGAGTCGTTGCCAGATTCCATCTTTATTAATGAGTTTGAAAATCCATTTACTAAGGAGACATATATTCTGTAGGTTTAAGTCTAAGATTCCCAGACCCCCTTGGTCTTTAGGTGCACATAATACACTCCATTTTGTCAGTCTATATTTCTTCTTATGTCCCTCGTTTTGCCAAAAAAATCTAGACCGGTAGTAGTCTAATTTTTTAAGGACGCCTCTAGGGACCTCAAAGAAGGATAGCATAAACATTGGCAAACTACTAAGAACCGAATTAATAAGAACCAACCGACCACCTACAGATAGCATTTTTCCTTTCCATCCACTCAGCTTCTTTTGGACTCTTTCCTCTACTTGTTTCCAATCGCAATTTCTCAGCTTTCTATGGTGCATTGGAATACCTAGGTATCTAAATGGGAGGTCACCCATGTCACAACCAAATATTTGTGTGTATTCCCTCCCTAGATCCCTGGCTTCACCGTAACAAAACATTTCACTTTTATGGAAATTTATCTTTAGGCCAGACAGCTGCTCAAAAGCACAAAGCAAGAGCTTCATGTGTTTGGCCTCTTCAAGGTCATTTTCCATAAAAATAATTGTATCGTCGGCATATTGCAATATAGATAGCCCATCATCTACCAAGTTTGGTACTAAGCCTCTTATGGGCCCATTTTCTTTTGCCCTCGATATTAGAATGGATAGAACATATGCCACCAAATTAAACAAAATAGGTGATAAAGGGTCTCCTTGTCTAACACCTTTTTTTGTTTGAAAGTAATGACCTATATTATCATTGACCTTTATCCCTACCGTTCCTTTGGTTGTAATTTGATCTATCCAAGAGTTCCATTTAGGTGAAAAGCCTTTCATACGCAACACTTGTTGTAAGAACGGCCATTTTAACTTATCATAAGCTTTCTCAAAATCAAGCTTTAGAATAACTCCACTCTTTTTTTTCTATGCAATTCATATATAGTCTCATGTAAAACAACTACCCCTTCCAAAATATGCCTACCACGCATAAACGATGTCTGAGATGGCCTTATCACTTTTTGAGCCACTAAGTTAAATCTATTAGTGAGTACTTTTGTAAAGATCTTAAAACTAACATTCAACAAACAGATGGGTCTGTACTGTTGGATCTTAACTGCCTCAGCTATTTTCGGTATTAAAGTAATCACCCCAAAATTAAGATTAAATAAAGGTAATTTTCCTTGATGAAACTCATCGAAAAGTGCCAGAAGATCAGGCTTTATGATGTCCCAGAAATTTTGATAGAATTCAGCTGGGAATCCATCTGGTCCAGGCGCTTTATTGTGTTCCATTTGAAAGATTGCCTCTCTAATCTCATTCTCGCTAAAAGCAGCAGAAAGTAATTCATTCTCTATGTCCGAGACTTGAGGAATGTCTCCTATGAAAGTCTCATCTAGTTGGAAGTCATTAGCTTGCGGAGACCCAAAGAGACCTTTGTAATAGTTAGTTATATACGTTCTAAGATTATCCTCGCCTACGATTACACCCTCATCTTGTTCTAATTGGAAGATCCTAGTTTTGCGATATCTACCATTTGCCAAGAGTTGAAAATATTTTGTGTTGTCATCTCCCTGTGTTAGCCTTGTCGCTTTGGATCTCTGGAGCCAGTAGAGCTCCTCTTCCCTAAGCAACTTAGTTAACTCAGCAGTGAGACAACCCTTGTATTCTCGTTCTTGTTGAGATAAAGACGCAATTTCAGATTTCCTATCAAGAACATCTAGATTGTCTAAGAGAAACGCCTTCTTTCTCCTATTTTCACCTACTAAATTTTTTGCCCATCCTCTCAAGTGACGACGAAGAGTCCTTATTTTATTTTGCCACCTTTTCAAAGGTGTGTCTCCCCTAGTTTCTCTTAACCACACCTCAGCTACCATATCATGAAAACCATCCTTAAAGAGCCAACCCAATTCAAACTTAAATTGATGGCTGTTACCTCTATGGACAGCATTTCCTGTATCTAGTAAAAGATGTGTATGATCTGAGAGTTCTCTAGTCAGCGCCTCTACTGTGGAGGTAGGAAACTTTTGTTCCCAATCCGTGCTAACTAGAATTCTATCAAGTTTCTCAAAAGTCGGTACCTCTGCTGAACTTTCCCAAGTGAATTTCCTACCCGAGAGAGCTAGCTCTCTTAGGTTCAGAGTTTCAATGCAAGCATTAAACAGCATAGGCCACCGATTATCAAATCTATCGTTATTTTTCTCCTCTGGACTTCTAATGATGTTAAAATCTCCTCCTACCATGAGTGGTAGAGTTTCTATGCTACACGAATTAACAAATTCTGCAAGAAAGCTATCCTTGTGTTCGGGTTGAGCTGCTCCATACACAGCGATTAAAACCCAACGGAAGCCATCACATTTGTTTTTGACGTGAAATTTAACAAAGAAATCTCCTACCTGAGTATTTTCAACTGAAAAGACTGCCAAATTTACCCCCATCAAAATGCCACCTGATCTACCTCTAGGTGGTATCCAGTGCCAAAAAAACTCTCTGCCACCACAAAAGTCACTTAACATCTCGTCAGTAAAGTTTCTTTTGTGTGTTTCGAGTAAAGCAATAAAGTCTATATCCTTTTGTACAGCAATGTCGCGAAGGAAATTTGCTTTAGCCAAGTCCCGAAGACCTCTGCTATTCCAAAAAACTCCCCTCATTTAGAAACCTGTTTTTTGGATGTCAGTCCTTTACGAGGCTGCTTTAGCTTATTAGTCTTAGCGGCCTTGTCTACTATTTTAAGCTTAGATCCCTGCTTTTTCTTAGAAGGCTTAACTACGAAAGGTTGATCCAAACAATCATCATCCATTAGCTCCTCTGTTAAGTCCCCACAAAGGGAACCAAAAGCCAAACGGTCGATGTCATTATCTGAATCATCTACATCTAGTTGGCTATCCTGACAAGTTTGAGAAAAAGTTGGAGCCTTAAATCTTTCTTTTTCAACTTGTTTTAGGAGAGCAACAGAAGATTGAACAACACTAGCATCCTTACCTATCAAGATACCTATGTTCTTAATTCCATCTGCAACATGCTCATTTGAAAAAGAAAGGATAGAATTATTGTAAAGCTTACCTTCATCCAGCTCCAAGTTCCTTTTCGCAACTAGCCTCGTTGCCCGATCAATAGAGTCCTCATCCACTGATGCTGCACGTCTCTTGCTTCGCCTAAGTGGTGTGCCATTGATATCTGTGCACATTGTGGAGCAAGGTGTCATAAACCCGTCATCTCCAACTGCCAAATCCGAAACCCCCGAGCATGTTACCACTCGACCTGCATCCTTAAGCCCCATAAGCGCCCTCTCCAGGAGAGGTCCAAGGGCCAGTGAAGGCTGCACGTGAACATCATCTGATTTTTTGCCAGATGACAAATCAAAGTCCATGCCATCAGTGTTAGGAGCTGTCTCAACAACCAACGAAGCCGCTTCAGCTGATCCCTCTGTCTCCTGTAACACCTCCACGCAGCCCTCTATGAACACACCACTCTCCCCACACGCCAGAGCCGGCTCATGCTCCAAATTAGTTTTAGAAGCAGCCCTCTTGTGGGCCCCGCCACCCGACGGGCCCACCTAGCATGAAATAATGCCATTTCCTGGTAAAGGAAAACATTAATTGCATAAGAGTTGGCAACGGCTAACCAGATTTGAAAAGTGAAGATCGGAACTAGGACCTGATCGGGACGACTTGCAGTGCCGATGAAGGGAGGGAAGCCTTCCGATGGAGCTGCAAGATTTTACAAGCAAGTCTGAGTACCACCGCACTCAGCAACTACTTAACAATCAAAAGGTAAAAACATGCATTATTAGTTGACAAGTGATTAAGTGAATCGGTGTTGGGTCCTGGAGGGGCAAGAACCTTCCTACCAGTCCCCGGTGATTTTGGTCCGGATCCTTCTGTCGATCCTACAATCACCATCATCTTTGTTATCATCCCTCCTATGGGTTATTCTTGGCTAATCTGTGGGAGCTTTAACCAGACGGGCTCATAACCGAGAGCCACGGCTATCGATAGATTGGGTAACTCTGCAGAGGTTTGTACTCTTGAAACTATACGGTCAGGCGACCCTCCTGTGGCCAACGGCAGGGCCACCCTATGGGACTCATATCCACTAGCGTCCATCTCTGGTCAGCTTCCATCTGGGTCTACCCACAGATGCTACTGGGGTCTAAACAGGGATCGCATAAACGTCCACACAAGGACACTAACCCGGGTATGGATGCATCATATAATTTAGGGCATGCATCGCCCATGGGCCCTACCAGCCCTGTCACATGCGACCCGTGCCGACCAGTCCCAGCCCTCTGTCTGGGGCTGTCTCCAGCATTTCCGTTGCCCACCGTGGCCCCTGGGGTATCTTTGCCAGAGGTAGTTGGTGGAGTGTGAGTCGAGGCCTCACATTACAGGGCATTCCCGAAGGCTATGTCCTTTTTGGCCCGTATAGCCGTACGTGGCGTTGGAAAGACTTTCCCAAGAACCGGTCCTTAAGCGACCAAGGTAGGCCTCTGGATAGGAGCTCCTCCGAGACTATCCACCCTACCTCACATCTTCTTCCCCATTGGTGCCTCTCGCAACCAGGGTTTCTAGCACTGGGTAGTGTCTTAGTAGTTGGGGGTATCTGAGTGGCTAATTCTTAATGCAACTACAGACATTAAGTAAGGAGTAGAGCATATTAATGCAGTTGATTAATATGAGCAAGGAAATTGCTAAGACTTGCCTGATACGATGGTAGTCTCCGCCGGGGCTATAATCCTAAGGTTTCATGGCGGAGTATCTACACAAATAGAAATACATGACTAATCAATCATCACAGCGAATGAATTACATGTGAGGAGAGGGGTTGGGGAGAAGGGCTATAGGGTGATTTCTAGGTTAATTGAGGGTTTAGAGCCGACGTTTTGAAAGGGTTCGGGTTTCCCGGGGGTTTAGGCGGGGTTTGGGAAACGTCGGTGAAAAGCAATAAACCATTTCTAGTCTTAGGAAAGGTTTCTAGGAAATCTAACTTTATGAAAAACCTTAGAATATAATCTAATATTTTTAGGAATTTATTGGCTATTTATGGGGTTTTACTTTGTATTTGGCATAAACCGGGGTACGTTAACGAAGGCTTCCTATAGGCTGAAAAAGAATCCTTTTAAATCCTAGTTCTAGAAATGTGTATAAATAATTTGGATGGTACTAAATAGCTTATTATTTTCAATAATATTTTTAGGTATTTTCTGGGAATTTTTGGGAATTTCTAAGGTGGAGAAATAACTCTTTGGGTGCACTAAGCCGGGTGTACCTAGCATTTTTCCTTTGGTTGTGCGGCTGACGAGTGGGGTCGGCTGACGCCAGCACTGGTGCCAGCCCGCACTCTACTGTGCCATGGACCGGCAGCTTGGGCGCGTGGACCGCTCGGCCCATGAGCCTGCGGTCCACTGGACCGGGCGCACGCAAGGCGGAGAGGGGGAGGTGGCGGCAGGCGGGGCCCGCGCTGGCGTGGCTGCCACACGGGCGCCAACGCAGCTGCCGCCCTTCACGGCGGCGCGGAGGGGCAGCAGGGAAACCCGCCGGAGGGCTCACCGCCGGCAGCTACAGGGCGGCTCTCGCGGCGGTGAGGGCACCCACGGGTTCAGGGGAGCACGGCGGACACAGTGGGGATGATCTCGTCGAGGTTTAGGGGCTGGTGCGGCGGCACGGGCCCGTCGGAGTTCGAGCGGCGGCCGGTGGGAAGGGGAAAATGCGGCGAGGGGTTTCTGGGGCTTTGGCTAAGGGTCACGCGCACCCAGTGGGTGGCGTGGAGTGCGTCGGTGTGTACGGGCACGGGGAAGGGGTGCTAGAGCCGGTCAGCGGCTCGCCGGAGTTCGGTGGCGTGTGCGGAGACTGGCCGGAGCTCGACCAGCATCGGAGGAAGGGGAAAGGAGTGGGGAAAGGGCAGTGGTGGTGCTAGTGTGCTCACCGTGGTGTCGCAGAGGTGGGAAATGGCCGGAGCAGCGGCGCGGTCGACCGGCGGCTGCCACCCGTCGCCGCGGCGCTCGGGTGGCGCTCTTCAAGGCGCGAGCGTCCTATGGGGCATCTTGCTTCACACCTCGGGCGCCACGGGGTGCTCTGGGTGGCATCGCGACGGCCGGAGGGAAATCTAGGGGCTTGGCGGCGGTAGGGCTGCCGGAGCAGCGCTGCGGCGCTCTCGCGCTCGCAGTGGTGGCCGTGGAGCTTGCGTGGTATGGTGTGGTGAGGGTGAGCTCCATCCGGGACGCGCGTAGGGCTATTTATAGCCTGGTGGTGCTCCCCGGGGGCTCACCGGGGCGGCAGGGCTACGACGCGTGGCACGGCGAGCTCACCGGCATGCGACGCGTGCCGCCGCGGTAATTCGTGCGGATGGCCGGGGAAAGGGTGTCGGCGCCGCACTTCATGTGCGGTGGCCTCGCGTGGTGGTGACACGCGTCCTGCGCGCCGCTGTCGGGTCTATCCTGGCCGGAGGAAGTGGGTCGAGCGACGGCGGCGGTGGTACGAGTGCTGCGAGATGGAGGAGGAGGGGGCTCCCGTGCCGGGATGGCCTCCCTGACGCAAGGAGGAGATGGAGGTGGAGGCGTGGCGGTGGCCTGCGGCTGCCACGAGGGCCGGGGACGATGCGGTGGCAGGATGGGCGACGGCGGCGTCGGCGCCGGAGTTATGAGGGAGGGGGAGGTATCGGGGAAGAGAGAGGAGGAAGAAGGAGGAGGTGGAGTGGGTTGGGCCGAAAGTTGAGGGGCGAAAAGTAGACTTCGCGGGGAAAACTGAGGGAGAAGTAGCGCGCCGAGCTGGGCCGAGTGGAAGTGAGCCAGGAAGGGTGTTGAGGGGCCTAAACCGGACTTGGAGAGTTTGGGCTGCGGCCAGCCGGCCCGCTAGACATAGGATCCTTCCTTTATTTTCCTAAGAGGTTTTGAAAAGGGGTTTTTGAATTCAAATTTGAATTAATTTCTTTTCGATTTAGTCCTAGGGCTTCCGATGCTATTTTAATCCTTATAGAGCACTCAAGTTATAGAACTTTATTTTATATCTCTGTTATTATTTTATATTCTACTATTCCTAGAAATTCCTATTCTACCCTATAATAGTCTAATAAACTTAATAATTAATCTAATAATTAATTAAATAATCCTTATTAATTTTGAGGGTGTCACACCTCTCAAGCTCTGTGTCATTCACATAAGAAAAGCTCTTGTTTTGGACAGCCTTCCCTCCTATGACCATATTGTCTGCCCTCAACTGAATATTCACATCTCCCACATCATCTAGCAAATCATCCTCATCAAAGTCCTCCATCGTACCATCCTCTTTCAGTCCCCCGTCCTGCTGGCTGTTATGTTTATTAGTATCCCCAGAGCTGACTGAAGGTGGATCCCTCTGTTTAGATTTTTTATTCCCATCATCCATATCTGTGTCTGCATCTGGGTTACCCTTGTCATCTCCATCCTGTCCATCCTTTTTTTTAACTTCAGCTGCTCCCGAATCTGAAGTAAAAGGCTCAATTGCAAAACGGAGCTCAAAGAAACGTGTTCCAATAACACAATCCATTCGGTTGGGGACAATGGCAGGATTAAGCACAGCAACCTTGAATCTTCCAAAATTATTTTTGCGAGTGGTAACCATGTCCACCTTCACAGTGGCACCAAACGTTGTACCTATCGCCCATAACACTTCATATGTTCTAAGCACCTTTGGTAGATTTACTGTCCTCATCCAAATGGTCGGAAGCTCATGGCCAAAGTACTCCTGTATCTCATCAAAACTCAAAACTCAACTGCATACCATTTTTGAGATCCGCTGATCCAAAGTTAATGGCCCGTGTAAAGTCAGCTTTTGAAGGGAACGGTGTCACCCACATATTTGGCGCATGAAGTTGTACATCCCACTCAAATTTGGTTGAAAACAATCTTCTCAGATGGTTAATCAACTCCTCTTCCTTCAATGATCCACCCTCCACCTTAATCAAAACGGTGCTGCTGTCCGCCTTAGTCACATGGATTGGGCCATGTGGAATGTGGTAAAAACCCAGATCATCCATAGCATACCCGACAGCGACTGCCACGGGCCTCGGTTTCTTCTTCAACGGACATTTTGCGGCCACATGTTCCTCGCTCTCGCAGATATCACAGAACAAAGGTGTAGAACACTCTGCCGACACATGCCCCTTAGAGCAACACCTGAAGCACCAGGCATCTTCCGGTTTGCCTTTCCCCTTCTTCTTCTTCCTTTTCTCACCAACTGAACTGCCCTCTATCTCCACTTCCTTTCCCTCTCGCTGCAACATTTCCGACTTTTGCGTTTCAATATGCAAGGCATGACTTCCAGCTGGAGCAGAGCCCCCTTCTTGTAAATTAGTAGTGAGCGGGACAGCCACTTTCGTGGCAGTATTATTTGCAGGGTTTGGAACTGGATGTTGCACATGGCCCATAGGTGATGGTTGCTGTGGTTGCATCATTGCTGGTACTTGCTGCCGTGGCGGTCCTCTTCCAGCAAAAGCGCCGCCAGAGTTTCCTCGTCCACCATAGCCGTATTGATTCCTTCCCCTGCCCCGGTCACGACCTCTTCCGCGATGCCGCTGTCCATCCCTCCCAGGGCCATATCCTGGGTTGAACTCACGAGGAGGGCGCTGTTCGTGATTGTGGTCGGAGTTCTCTGCAAAGAAAGGCTGCTGCTGCTGTTGCGGTATGCCATTGCCGGCATTTTGACATGAGAATTGCTGCTGCATCCCGAAGCCTGAAACCCCGCGCCAGGCTGCATCCACTGACCGCTGCCCTGCATTGCACTCCCACCAGCTCCTTGCGACGTACCCCCCCATCCTGGACCTTGGGCGAACTGGCCCCTTGCATCACCACCGAAGCCACCATGAGGGCCAAACCCGCCGCCGGCCTGTCCTTGAAAGCCGCCACCTGCCTGACCAGGAAAACCACAGCCGGCGTGATTCTAGAAACCACCCTGGTGTTGCTGATTGTTGAAACCTCCATTGCCATTGCCTGCCATCACGATCTCAACGAAGGTCGGGTGCCCGGTTAGGGTTTCTGAGCCGCCGCCGCCTGCGTTATTTCGGTAACATGCTGGCAGCGTACCCCTTCGAGAGAGAAACCGGCCAACAGCTGAACCGAGTTCAACATGGATCCACGATGGGCCGTCTCTGATCCAGACACCTTTCCGTCGTTGGCCCAGCGGCAAAACCGAATCGACGTCAATCGTGGCATGCAAAAATTAAATGTTATCCATGACCAGGCCGCGCGACAATTCCGGATCGGCAACAGGGACATCATTCAAAATTCAAACTTCGTCCCTGACATTCGGTCGCCGCTGCATCTCGCCAGACTTCGATCGAGAAACCACTTTGACCGGACAATCCTCGAGCGTCATCTGTGGTGAAACCCTTTGCTTAGGTAAAAGACCATGCCAGGCTCTCCCCTTGGTGCTGTCCTTTTTAAGGATTGAGATCACCTTCCTCGCAAGTGTTACAGGCCGATCCAAAGCGACAGGAGGGGTGGAAGCCGCCATGGCCTGTTCCCATTTCACCGGATCATCAACCACTGCTGACACCTCCTCTATCTCCTCCTTGGAGAACCCTTCATCTTTAGCAAACCTTACTAGAGATGTTGTTGTTATAGAATTAGGCGTCGACATCATTGAACTTGGTGTGACATGTCCGTTGCTCCAAAACCGAGATGATGATCCTGGAGGCCGTAGCCCTTCCAGTGGATCACCATTGTTTGGTGAGAGCTTTGCCGGAGTTGTTGTCCACACTACGTCATCACAAACATCGATGCCTAAAGGATTCTCCTCCACACAGCCTATCTCCGACGGCAAAGTTTGCTTCTTCTTACCTTCAGTTACCTCTTCTGATGCCAGGACTCCCGCCCATCGCCGGCGGATCTCCCCGACGGGAGCCACCCGCAGCCGCGCCGACGCCCTCTCATCCTTCCATCCTCTCGTCAGAGCGAAGTGGAGGGTGAAGAAAATCGTCGCTACACTCATCGGAGACAGAGCGTGGTCGTCGCCGTGCCGGAGCTCCCTCACCGCTAGCTGTTGGTTATTTATGGCAACATATGTAGACTTGCTACATGTGTAAGGGGGGCGTGTTTGATGGAACAATAAAGTATCTCAACGTTTGTATCAAAATACATATATTGACGGATTATAGACATTCATCATTTCAAAATTTATGAAAACTTCTAACTATAGCTTTTAACGTGTTTACACGTTTCCACCAAAGAGGTGGTTTTCACTAAATCTTTCTCCCTCTCTCCTTCAGAGTACCACAGAAAATAAATTGATTAAATGAAATCGATACAAATTACAAACACCATGCATGTGACTACCGCTGTTTGGTCCCGTGTCCAGACATCTTCAAATCAAAGAGTCCTGCATGACTCCATAGCTCTGCAGCAGGGGCGACACATTCAAGATCAAATAGTAAACTGAAGCCACAACTAAGATAAACGCAGTACCTAGCTAGATGACCGGTAGCTAGGAAATTTTACCTGATGAGCCATCCTTCCCCCAAGGTAAACATTGGGCGACCCGGGTGAGCATCAGCAGCCTCCTGGAACGCGCGATGGATCACTGCTGTATCGGTCAGGGATGTGGTTGGCGCTTCAGACCCTGATGTGCTATTATTGCGCACGATCAAGATGTAGAGTTCTTGAAGACTTGAAAGGTGCTGGATCCCTGCAGGTGTAGCCTTGTTCCATGAAGTCGGATCGAATGCTAACCACAGCTTCCGTAGGGCGGGCATAGCACCAACCTCAAATGTCAGGTGCGATATTCCCTCACATTCCAGCTCAAAAACCTTGAGACTTACAAATAATCCTGTGGAACCTGATATTACCAACTTTTCGGGCAGGGTGCGTGTTACCCGCAGATGGAGTTGGACGAGGAAATTTATGTTCCCCATCATGCCAATATCTTCCTGCAGTATCTGCTTCGCTCCAAGCCTCAACCGGCGGAATTTAGCTTTTGACCCTATGTAGGGAATTCGATCAAAGTTACATCCTAACAGATCAAGGTGCCGAAGATTGTGTAAAGAAGTCAAGCAGAAGGCCAAGGCATCATCGCAGCTGCCAACCAGGGTGCAACTGACAGAAAGCTTTTGGAGGTTACTGAGCTTTCTAATGGAACGACCAAGAGCAATCACATACTCCAAGGACCTGGTGTGACAATGGATGGACAAATCTGACAAATTCTCAAGCTCCCCGAGGCCATTAATATTTTCTATCGAGCTCATTAGCATATTAAAGCCTTCCAAACTGCGCAAGGATTTCAACTTTTCAATCCCATCCGGCAAACCCGTGTCATGAGGAACAACAAGATGGGACAAACGTGGCAATTGAACAATGTCTGAAGGAAGGCAGCAGGCCGACAGTGCAGGTAATTCCAAAGTCTCCAAATATCGCATCCTTATTATTTGGACAGGTAGCACTATGGAGATCTCTCCTAACGATCTCTCATTTTTAACCTTCAAATATCTCAGCAGTGCCAACTTGCAAATTTGAGTCAGGTCCATTTTCACCTCGCGTCTACATATATCAAGGAATAGCACCCGCAGGAACTTGAACTGGTGAAGGAAAGGTATCCAATTTGACCCTCCCAACAAACCAAGAGAACGAACTTGTGCCAGGTGCCAGGTAGTTCTCATAGCCATTGTGCCATTGTCGACACCACCGCTCAAGTTAACGGTGAGTCGACGAATAACCTTGTCTTGCTCTTCTGCCATAACTTGTTGATCTTGTACCAAACTGATAAAATTTTCTTCTCTACACTTCCTTATAATAAGTTCAAGCAGCATGTCATGTACCGTGTAGTACGATACCGTGATATCATCATCTTCATACACAGGTTGGATCATGCTCCTATTGGCCAGCTCGATGACATAGCTCTCTGCAACATTCCATACATCTTGCCCGGAGCTACTCACAAAACCTTCTGCAACAAATCTTCTAGCTAGCTCAACCTTGTTAATCTTGTGATCCTCGGGGTAACTAGCGAGATACAGAAAGCATGCCTTTAGATGCCTTGGGAGATTCTTGTAGCTTAGGTCCAATATATGCATCATGTCTTCAAAGTTGGAGTTTGTTGCAAACTTAGTGGTGACTAGAAAATTGTGTATGTACTCCCACTGCTCATTTGGTTTTGTGCGTTTGCAAGCTAGAGCACCAGCTACAGCAGTAATTGCAAGTGGTAGACCACCACACTTTTTAGGATTTTGCATGAAGGTTCATTGAACTCACGAGGACAATAACCTTTAGATCCAAAGATTCTATCGAAGAATAATTTTCTTGAGTCTTGCTCGCTTAGGGGTTTCATATTATAAATGCATCCATGATCACTGCAACATGCTCTGGCAACATCCTCAATTCGTGTAGTTATTATAACTATGCTACGTTGATTATTTTGTGGAAAAATACAGCTGATGATATTCCACACTTGTATATCCCACAAGTCATCAACTATAATGATGTACCTACGTAAACAACATAGATTATATACTCCCTCCGGTTCAGTATTAGAAGTTGTTTAGGACAGCGACACGGTCACCAAAGCAAAACTTTGACTTCTCTTTTCTATAAAAATATTTGTTGAAAAGTTATATATGTATATTTTTATGAAAGTAATTTTCAAGACCAATCTATTTATATGATTTTTACATTTTCAAACTCAACGACTTAAATGTTATTCATGATTTATATTTCCAATGTTTGACTCAAACCTTGTCCAAAACGACTTCTAATGCTAAACTGGAGGGAGTACGTTAGACTGCATATACAGAGTAATATAAGCATGTCGAATTTCAAGTAAATATTATTGTTTAAGGTGGACAGCTATAACCCTAGCAACTAATTTACATCCCATACATATATGAATGTAGATTTGTCACACCAATATTCAAACATATATATCTTAAATTAATTAAGTTTGTTTCTTTTTCCCATTTAAACAGATAATATTTTATACATAACATAAATTAACTTTCTTTATAATAGGCTAAACATGGAAGCATATTTTGACCAAACATTAGTGCATTACTAAATTGATTGAAGTGTAGTTAGAAGGTCTCCTTTAAAATAAATAAAACAATAGTACTACGTACTCCTACCTCTTATCCTCTAGGTGTTTCCTGATGTTGTTGATGAGGTCTTGCACCTCAAAAACATGAGAAGATGTATGTGGCTCAAGCTGTAACCACATCCGCTGCAGAATCCTTGCCATGTCTGGATTTTGGGAAATGGACACAAATGCCTTGCTATTGAACTGCCCTTTGACTTCACGGTACACCTCATTGGCAAGCGTTGTCTTGCCTAGACCTCCAAAGCCTACGATTGACACCACCTTGAATTGTTGCCCTTTATCCATTTTTCCTATAAGTTCTTCCTTTGGGTTTTCAATGCCAATAAGCTTTGCTGCATCCTTGTAGAGCGCCGACAAGCGAGGATCAATCGTTGCTGTTGTACTGGAGGAGCGCCCTGCAATTGTGTACCTCTTATGTCGTTCATCTATCTCCTGCAGACGAGTTTTGAGGTCTTTGATTTGCCAAGCGGTTTTAACACGGGACTTTAAAGTTGTGAGAAAGTGAGAAATCTTATTGATGAAGCCAACTTTGACATTATCACTAATTCCCTCACTACTCATGAATTCGTCAATACAGTCTTCAATGTCGTAGGTCATCTCCTTCACTTGGTTCCTCCAATTATTCGCCTGCGCATCAAGTTCATCAATGTCGTCCTCCAGCTTCTCGAGGAGAGCGTTCATGGTGGATAGCTCTTTCCAAAGAAACTGAATACCCATGCTGGAGATGCCTATGAAGTTGCTGCACATGTCCCCCATCATCAGCTCGTTGAGCTTTGCAAGAACGGAATCAATCACCCCGTTGGATGTCCTCGACGCCATAGCTCGTCGATCTGGACCTTCTGCGGCAATCTTATCTGCAAAATGAGTACCTTGTTTGTCGTATAATAATTATTGGTAGGTGCTTCAACTCTTCACCGAGTCTCAAGCTGACTTTAATTTGGGGTACAATATATGGAGAACTACGAGGATGCTGGGCCAGATCTGGTAGGATACCATTATCTCGATCAAATCAACAGCAAAAATAAAGGTATCCAGCAGCAGGTACTTCAATTCAAAGAGAGCTACGAATTTATTAAACCACATGAATGAATCGAAACATAAACAAACATACCTGAACTAAAACTGTTGCCTCTTCTTTGAACTTCTTATTATATCCCCAGGGGTGAAAAAAATGGGAATGATAAATGAGTAAATAAATCACCAGCTCACAGTAGATCAGCTCCAATATTGGCCAAATCGATAAACTACTTAATTAGGTGAAGCCACAGCAGGTAGCAGTAGTCTAGAACAAAATGATCTCCAGTCAACTGTTCCCGCCCCCAGATCTGCTTTATTGCCTCAACAAATTAGCAGCAGCGTAGACTAGGCAGATAGAGCGACGTAGACCTCAATAAATATCTGAGGCTGTCCGCGGCCATCGCTAGTTTGCGGCCGCGCGCACACCCCTGCGCTCGCACATACTGACAAAACGTGGCAGGCCCCACCCACCCTATAGCAGTGCTGGCACGCAGCACACCGCACACCACATCGTGAGCTCCACCATGCACGCTGCCTTCACCCGCATGCTGCGCGCTCCACTCCACGTCCTGGCTCCGCACGGCTGACGTCTCCACACACAAAAAGATTGCCTGAAAAAATTGAGAAGAAAAAAATTGTTAGAATTCTTTTTGTTGGAGCAAAACTTTTTCAGCGAAAAATTTATCAAAGAAAACTTTTGTTGTAAAATATTTTGAAAACAAAATCTTGAGCAAACTTTTGCAACAAAAATTTTCAGAAAAAGAAAAAATTTGACAATAAAATCTTGAGTAAATTTTGCAACAAAATTTTCAGAAAGTTTTGCAGCAAAATCTTGAGAAAAATTTTGGAAACAAAATTTCTCATAAAAGAAAAAAAAACAAAATACCTGGCTGGAGAAGCAGCTGGTTGGAGCACGCGGATGATTTGAGGGCTGCTGGGCCCGACACACGTGCGTGAGGAGTGACCGCACGGCGCGCTTGGTGCGCTCGCGCTCAGACTTGAGATTCCGGCTGTCCGCACCAGTAAAACTCTACCACCAACCTTTAAAAGGAATATTCTGTACGGGTCAGCGAGATTCCCTACTTTAAATTCGTTTCTTCTCCCGCACTCGTCAACCTTTACACTCAACCTCTATACCAACTACCATCACGCGGGGCCCACCATCCTAATTTATTTAATCCACACATCCCCCTCTCTCCCGCGGGCCCCACCCTTCCCTCCTTCTCTCTCGCATTCTCTCCGCTCCTCCCGAAGCTTCCCCTCTCTTCCTCTGCTCTCTTCGCCTCCCTTTGTTCTCCCCCAACCTCTCTCTCTCCGGTCGCGGCCTCCTCCTCCCCGCGCGCGCCGCCATCTCCAGCGGGCGCTCCGGCCGCGCGCCGCCGTCTCCTCTCCGCTCGCCTTCTCCTCCCCGCCCCCCTTCGAGCTCGCGCGCGGCCGCCGCTCCGCCTCTGTTCCTCCGCCCGCCGCGCCCTCTATCTTCCAGCCGCCGGAGCTCGCGCGCGGGGCGGAGCAGCCGGTGCGGATCAAGCTCGGCCGGAGCTCCCGTGCTGGAGCAGAGGAGGCCCCGCCGCGCCTCCCTTCCTCTGCCGCCGCGGGTTCTCCCTCCCCAGCTTCATGTTCTCTTCCCCACGCCACGTCGGGATCGAGCTCGCGCGCGTCTCTTGAGGCAGCTGCTGAAGAAGCTCCGGCGAGCAACTTGGCGAGCGGCGCGGATCAGGGGCGCAGGCGGCCAATCCGTCTCCATCCACCCCTCGTTTTCTCCTCCAACCAGCGCCGCCGTGGTGGTGCCTCGCGAGCCGTCCTCGATCTGGGCGCCGGCTGTGGAGGAGCAGAGGTGAGGGGACCAGCGCGCGGCGGCGGGAGCTCGAGCGGAGTCCGACACGGCAGGGCGGCGGGGCCTCGTGGAGGCCGGCGCGGGCATAGAGCTCGAGCGGCGCGGCTCCCTCGAGCTGAAGGCCTGCGCAAGCGCTCGATCTGCGGCGGGGTGGAGCTCCAGCTCGGGGCGGAGCGTGCCGGCGGAGAAGAGGTGGGGACTCGAGCTTGGCCAGGAAAGCGGCAACGAGCGCAAGGCGCGAGCTTGGCCAGGGAAGTGGCGTGCCGGCGGAGAAGAGGTGGGGACTCGACGGCGGCCCAGCTCCTCCCTCTCCGGCGTCTCCTCTACGCGGGCGTGCGGCGGCGCTCCTCCTCCGGCGCGGGCACGCGGCGGCGCTCCTCCTCCTCCGGCCATGGCCTGGCGACGGCCTGCTCCCTCTCCCCTTCCCCCTCTCCCTGGTGGTTGTCGCGCGCTTACCGTGCCTGTTTCTCTCTCTGGAAGTCCCGTGCGGGGAGCTCGGCCTGGGAGGTACCGTGCCCTCCCAGGTCGCCGCTGCAGCGGAAAAAAGGTACCCCGCACGACATGCAGAGGACGTGGCGCATGCCGTGCGGCGGTACCGTGTCCGGTGCGGACAGCCTGAGCCCAGCGAGTGGTGTGGTTGTAGAATGAAACTGCTGAGTGCTGACAAGATGTGTTCACCTAACAATCGATGAATTATTGGAGATGCTCAGATGCCTGGTGAGGCTGCGAAGAAAAGCTGATATTTGACTGCCGGGACGAGCCTATAGGCTATAGCCTGCTTACCCGCTGACCGCATCGCCCCCACGCTCGATCTGGACCGCACGCTCGCGATCGAACCTGTGTCAGGGACCGCCCTCTCGTCCTTGCAGCCTTGCAGGGACGCCTCGCCCGCTGTAGACCGTGGCTCGCCGGAGCGACGCCATGTCCGCCGAGCTGCTTTCCTTGCTCCCTATGGTCGTTCTTCCCGGGGAGGCCGGAGTTCGCGGCTGCGGCGCCGGCGGCCGGCCTTTCGTGCCTGTGCGGACAGAGAAGAACGCGTCGTCCCTGTGGCCGCCGGTGTCTCCGTGTCTGACTGTCACTGTCGTACGTCTCCACCGATATCGGACAGGGCCGGTAACAAGCCCTGCTGGCCTGCTGGGGCTGCGAGGAACGCCTCCCTCCGGCATCGTGGCCACCGGCCTGCGTGCGAGCAGCGCCAGGCGCCGCGCCTAACCCAGACCCAGCGCCTGCTCCTGCCCGACGACTGACGAGGCTGTCACAATCCGATGCCGTGTAAGCTGCGCCCGATCTGAGTCGCACGTAGCCGATCCAGCGGCTAGAAGGTACCCAGGGGTTGGACGGTGGACGTTTCGTTCAGCGTCTGGCCCCAGGTCGTCGCCACGCCGCCGCGTCCGCCGAACGCCGTGCCTTGCCGGAGCGCCGCCACGTTCCAGGCGTCGATTGAACTCCTTCGGCGAGCGAATAGAAGGACGAAGCACGGCCGAGGGCGCCGCGGCGCCGGCCTGTCTGCATGGGACGGCGAATTGCTGCATGGCCGACATGTCCTGTCACACAGTGCGCAGCTTGGGCGCGTTCAAGCTTCCACCGATGGCGTTCACGGTGACGGCACCGCACTCATGTCAGACGGGACCGACGCGGCGGCGACGCCCTTGCTCTTAATGGATACGGCTGTGAGTCTCCAGTGACGGACCCAGAAATCTAGCACGAGGGAGCCTGAACTATATGGCATATGAACAGAGGTTGCGGCATGGTCGTATAGGTGAGTAGGATGAGCAACGCTTAAAGAATCTTTGGAGGATAAAAGAAGTGAGCTTGACACAATATTGATGTCTCTGCTTTGCTGCCTTTGCATTCCCACTGATGGAAAATTGGCCTTTAGTACCGGTTATAGGACGGCTTAATACCGGTCGCTGTGACCGGTACTAAAAGTCCGGTACTAACGTAGCGCACGTTAATACCGGTCACAGGCAGCCGGTACTAACGTGCCGCATGTTAGTACCGGCTCACAAAACCAGCCGGTACTAATCTTTCTAGCTGTCGTCGGCCCTTCCCTCCCCCGTCAGTCCTTTTCTTTTCTCATTTTTCCAATCACATGCACCACAATCTCAACAAGAACACAAGAATCACATGAATACATCTCAGAATAAAACAATCACACATCACAAAAATCACAGGAACAATGCATCTCACAAATCACAAATCTTATATCACAAAATCACAAAAAATTCTCACACACAACACAAAAATCACAGCTAGTAGCCTGGACGTGCCACCGGCCTGCGTGCGAGCAGCGCCAGGCGCCGCGCCTAACCCAGACCCAGCACCTGCTCCTGCCCGACGACTGACGAGGCTGTCACAATCCGATGCCGTGTAAGCTGCGCCCGATATGAGTCGCACGTAGCCGATCCAGCGGCTAGAAGGTACCCAGGGGGTGGACGGTGGACGTTTCGTTCAGCGTCTGGCCCCAGGTCGTCGCCACGCCGCCGCGTCCGCCGAACGCCGTGCCTTGCCGGAGCGCCGCCACGTTCCAGGCATCGATTGAACTCCTTCGGCGAGCGAATAGAAGGACGAAGCACGGCCGAGGGCGCCGCGGCGCCGGCCTGTCTGCATGGGACGACGAATTGCTGCATGGCCGACATGTCCTGTCACACAGTGCGCAGCTTGGGCGCGTTCAAGCTTCCACCGATGGCGTTCACGGTGACGGTACCCGCACTCATGTCAGACGGGACCGACGCGGCGGCGACGCCCTTGCCCTTAATGGATACGGCTGTGACCAGTGGCGGACCCAGAAATCTAGCACGAGTATAGATGGCCATTCGGGCCGCCTAGCCCGGCCCTGGCACAGGCCCGCCCTGGCCCGCTCTTTCACGGGCCGTGCCTGGCCCGGCCCTATGCCCCTGCGGGCCGTGCTGGGCGCGCCCACGGGCTGGGGCGACGGCCCAAGCCCGGGCCCGTCATGCCATTTTGGGCTGGGCCAGCACGACTTAGCCTGGCACTACACACCAGGCCGGGCCGCCCACAGCCCATAAACACAAAAAACCCCTTCATCATCTCTAGATTTCATAAACATTCACATTGTCACATAATCAAATCATAATTCACAGACATCACATTCACAAAATCACATTTTAGGATCAAAGTTCACATACATCACCAGATCACATTAGCGCGCGCACACACAAGTAGATTACAAAAATCACAGTGATTACAAAAATCTTCTTGAAGTCCATCAAGGAGACCTGCAACAAAGAACAGAACATGAACATGAAGTCCATCTAGATCTAGAGTTAGGGTTAGAGAGTAAATTACCTGCGCCAGTCTGGAGAAAAGGGGCGTGTGGCGGCGCTGCCGCGCTGGAGAAAAGGGACGCCGCCGCCGCTGCCCGCTGGGAGGGGGACAGGGGTCCTTGCCGCGCCGTCGCGCCTGCAGCAGTAGATCCGCCGGGATGGTCGGGGACCCACGGCTGGCAAAGAAGAGGGGAGGGCCAGGGCGAGCAGTGGTGCCAGGGAGGGTCGGGGCGACCGGCGTGGAAGAGGAGAGGGCTAGGGAGAGCGGAGGCACAGAGGAGGGCTGGGGGTGAGCCGCGACCGACGGGGAAGAGGGGAGGGCCGGGGAGAGCGGCGGCACCGAGAACGGTTGGAGACTTGGGGGGCGAGCAGCGGCCGGCGGGAAAGAAGGGAAGGGCGAGCGGCGGCGCCAGAGCCGGAGGTGAGGGAGAGAAACGCCGGGTCGTGGGGAGAGCGAGAGAGACGGTGGCGTCGGTGGGAGACTGGGGTGTCGGGCGGCGCAAGGGAGGGAGGGATGGGGGGCTAGGGTTTCTACCTTGTATATATATGAGATTAGGGTTAGCGGGCCGCTAGCGGGCCAGACTCCTCCGGCCGTGCCGGGCCGTGCCAACCCACGGGCTGGGGTGGCGGCCCACGCCCGGGCACGGCTGTCGGGCCGGGCCGGCCCGGGCACGGTGGGGAGCGGGCCGTGCCGTGTTTGGGCCGGGCCAAATTGGCCGTGCTTCGGGCGGACCAACGGGCTGCGGGCTGCATGGCCATCTATAAGCACGAGGGAGCCTGAACTATATGGTATATGAACAGAGGTTGCGGCATGGTCGTATAGGTGAGTAGGATGAGCAACGCTTAAAGAATCTTTGGAGGATAAAAGAAGTGAGCTTGACACAATATTGATGTCTCTGCTTTGCTGCCTTTGCATTCCCACTGATGGAAAATTGACCTTTAGTACCGGTTACAGGACGGCTTAGTACCGGTCGCTGTGACCGGTACTAAAGGTCCGGTACTAACGTAGGGCACGTTAGTACCGGTCACAGGCAGCCGGTACTAACGTGCCGCATGTTAGTACCGGCTCACAAAACCAGCCGGTACTAATCTTTCTAGCTGTCGTCGGCCCTTCCCTCCCCCGTCAGTCCTTTTCTTTTCTCATTTTTTCAATCACATGCACCACAATCTCAACAAGAACACAAGAATCACATGAATACATCTCAGAATAAAACAATCACACATCACAAAAATCACAGGAACGATGCATCTCACAAATCACAAATCTTATATCACAAAATCACAAAAAATTCTCACACACAACACAAAAATCACAGCTAGTAGCCTGGACGTGCCACCCGCCGCCGCTAGTGTCGCTCCATCCGTGCGCTTGGCGCCGCTCTGCCCGCGCGCCGGCCTGGGCCCGCGCGCTGGTGCCGGCCTGGCGCCGCTACGCCCCCTCGCTGGATTCGCGCACCTCTCAGCCACTGCGCCGACGTCGGTCTGGCCCCCGTGCCGGCATGAGCCCGCGCGCCGGCCCGGCGCCGCTACGCCCCCGGCGCCTGGCGCCGCTCCGCCCCCGCGCCGTCCTGGCGCCACTCCACCCCACCTGCACCAGATGAGAGCTGGATTAAGAGATGGGAAAGGGAAGAAGTAAGGAGAGAGAAAAAAGAGATGAGGATCGAGTGGAGGAAGAAGCAGCTGGGAGACGACGATAAAAAAGACACCCGCGCACTGCTCTGTGTACTCCGAGACTTATATTTTTTGGATGTTGCATATGGTTAGTACCGGCTAGGGGCTTTGCTCAGTACTAACCTGTTGCATTTTGTACCGGGTGGAGCCTCCAGCCGGTATTAAATGTTTGGGTGTCATTTAGTACCGGCTGGAGATATCAGCCGGTACTAAATTGTTTTGGCTGACGTCGATGGTGCCCTTTTAGTACCGGCTGAAGGCCCTAGCCGCTACTAATGTAGCTCAGCAGACACTATTTTCTAGAGCCGGAACTAAAAGGCTCCTTTAGTACCGGTTCCGGCCAACCGGCATTAAAGTCCAGGAATGGTTGCTCACTTTTCTTGTAGTGTCCACTCATTTATCATGCTTAGAGCGAGAGTACAGGTTTTTGGAGACATGACCCGGGCTGCAGCCATCCAGCCCGGGTGGTGAATCCGCCCCTGGCTGTCACGATGCCAGCAGCGGCGTGATTGAACCCCTTTCTCTCCTCCATGCGGCCTCTCCTCGTGTCGCGCGCTGCCCATTTCCATGGACACGGAGAGCAAGGAACGAAGAAGTCCTTCCGGTTACCTAGATGCGTGAATCTTGCTCGGCAGCCGGCGCCGGAGGATCTCCCGCGGGCGAGCGGGGCACCGCCGCATGGCCACCTGTCTGTCTGGGAGCTCCATTTGCTGTGTCCTGCCGTACCCGTACGGTGCTCGCGAACGGCGGCGGCGACGCGCCCGGCTTTCCTCCGAGCGACAAGCGCGTGGCTTGCCGCCGGAACTGAACGGGGGGAGAGCACTTCGGCCCCTGCGCTGGGACGCATGAAATCCGCCCCCGATTACGTCATCACCACGTCATCACCCGGCAAGCTGACGTCAGCTTCTTCCTCTCCAGCCCACTGCTGCCGCCGTTGCCGCCGCCCGTGGGCCACGGCAAGCACGCCGCTGCCAGAGCTGGCCACCAACCCTCTCTGTCGGCTCCTCCCTCGCCCTCGCCCCCGCCGCATCCGTCCTCACCGCCGGCAACATCTCCTCTGGTGCCCTCCGTCCCCGTACCAGCACCGCCCACCGGCCATCCTCTCCCACCCGACCGGCGGCGCCATCGCCGCCCGGCTCACCGTCACCAACCCGCCACCGCCGCCGGGCCAGCCGTGCCGCCGGCCATCCCTCTAATCCCGACGCAGTGATGGCGACGAGGGCACCCGACAACCCTAAACAATAACGCCGCTCCCTCCAGCGCCGCCCGCGGTCGGCGGCGACCTCGCCGCTGGCCGTCCCGCCCACCAACCGCCCGTCGGCCATGAAAATCCCCTACCCCAATAACCCTAACCCTAACTCTAGGCCATCGCCTTTCGCCGCCACCCGCGGCCGGTGGCGACGCGCCGCCGCCCGCCCCGCCCACAACCCACTTGCGATGGCGCGCGAACGAAGAGGAGGCGGCCGGCGGCCAGAGGAAGAAGAGAGATGGACGGGGACGACGGGCGGAGGACGAAGCGCGCCGACGTCATCACTTCATTGCCACGCTGGCGGCCGCAGGGATCTTAAAGCAGGAATCGGACGGTCGCTAATAGGGGGCGGACTTCACGTGGTGCTTACCACAACGATTTCGCCCTGCGCTCTGCGCTCGAGGTGGCACGGCGGCGACTGCGCGATCGCGGCCACGGCGCCGGAGTCCCCAGCACAGCACGGCGGCGCTGGTCAGACGATCCGGAGACAGATCGACCATTCGAGCGTCGCGGGTGTCCCGAGCGCTGTTCTGACAACATCATCAGAAAATGAACAGTTGAGTTACATGATGGTGTGAATTTGTCTCGATTGTAAACAGCTTTTCCCCCTTCATTCTAACGAGCAGTGAGGTAATTGCATCTTCTTCATTGAGGACCTGAATTCAAGATGAGGGATGGTGATGTAGCGCTTGTTGTTCGGTTACCGTCTCAAACTACTGAGAAAGCAGCCAGTACAAAATTCAGAATGAGTAACCGATGGGCAAGAACATTCACTGGCAAGGGGCTGAACGACATCGCGCCTTCAATGCAACACCGCACACCGGCCTTTCCAACGATATATAGCAGCACACGTAGATTTTGCATGCATGAAGTCATGAACACACTTGAGTCATCGCAAACTGTAACCACATTCAGTCTGTAGATTCTGGCCATCAATCGCAAACGGAAGCGACCGATAAGCATGCTTTTTGCTTTGATTTGATTTAGTTTGTACAGAAACAAGGAGCGTCTGATCGATTCTGCCATGCTAATCTCAACTCTCTTTGAACTACGAGCATGCAAAACAGGTAGACAAGCCTTTTGCCGCGGTCAGCCTGACACGCTCTCTGATGCTAGCTCCGTCGTGTGGGACCGGACCCTGCGTTGCAAAGCTGGAGCAGGAGACGGCCGACGGCGACGTGGTACGACGCACGCGCCGGCCAGCGGCCGCGCGCACGCATCTGCCGAAGCCACCCGGCGGCCATGTCCTGGCCGTGGGCCGTGGCCTATTGATCGGGCAAGCTCGTCTTGAAGCGGCCGGCGAGGTGCATCCCGCGCCGTCGACGACCAGCGCCCAGCGGGCACTCGCCGCGCCGCCCGGCCTCCCGCGTGGCGGCTCTCGCGCCTGATGCTCCATGACGACTGACGAGGACGGCGGCCCCTTGCATAGTTGCATGTGCAATCCAAGGCCGATCTATACCGCACGTTTTCGATCCAGCGGCCGAAAGGTGCCCAGGGGGTGGATGCAAGGTTTACATTTCCGGCGTCGCCGGAAATTTTGGTTCTTTCGGAGGTGAGCGAAAAAATAAATTCGAAAAAATATTTCGGAAAAAGTCAAATTCAAATGGTCATATAGGCTGGATGCGGTCAAGGTGACACCAAAAACATAATGGTGCGATGGTAGATGTGTTTTCTCCCAACCTAAAGATCCCAGGTTTGATTCTCTATTTTTCACCAATTTTTTTTTGCCGAAATATTTTTTCCATTTACCGGAATTTCGGTTTTCTCGGAAGGGAACGAAATTTTTTCAAATCCGGAATCAGAAACCTTGGGTGGATGGTATTTCAAATACCGTCCTTCCTCCTCCCTGCTCGTCACCGCACCGCCACCTCCGCTGCACGCCATCGCTCGCCGGAGCGCCGCCGCGTTCCAGGCACTGGTTGAAGAACTCCTTCAGCGAGCGACCGTAAGGAAGCGAGGCCAGAGCCGCCGCGCCGGCCTGTCACGGCGATTTGCTGCGACGCCGACGCGTCGGTGCGCGTTGTTTGTGTGGTGGTGGTGTTCGATTCGGCGCGTGATGTACAATTACTTCTTCTTCTTAAATGACAGAGCAGTGCTCCTGCTATCTATACCAATCTAAAAAGAACCTTTGGGAGAAAGGTTCTTTCAATCTACCGTAGCGTCCATCGCGTCGCCCTCTGCGACCAACTCGCGCCGGCAGCTGGGCCTGCGCCCTCTCTGCGGTCAAGAGAACGCCGCCATGTGGGCCTCCTCCCTCTGCGATACCCAGCCTCCCCGTTCTCTCTTCCCCGCCCGTTTTTCTCGGCCTCTCTCCCACGATCCCCATCACCGCCCCCTCCACCGGTTTTATCGAGCAATCAATATTTCACGATCCCCATCGCCGCCTCCTCCATCTCTCCCAGGCCGCGTCCTTGATCCCAAGAGTCTGTCGTCGCCTCTCTCTCTCTCCCCCTCTCGCCACCACATCCCACCAAGCGAAGCCCCTTCCCGTTCCACCCCCAAACGTGGCACTTCCCGGTCTCTACCAGCGGCAACCTCACCGTCGTTGATGTCGCCTCCGCCCAGCCCGTGCAGCCCAGATCCAGGTGGCGCGCGCGGGACCGTCGCCTCCGACGATGGAGCGGCAGCACAGGCCTCACCGGTACCGGTTCTGGCAGGAGCAGCACCGGATCCAGGAGGCGGGCGTGGCTGTCGGGCGCCCGCTCGTGGCAGCTCAGTGTTCGCGATCTCATGTTTAAGAGCGAGCGCACCGAGCGCATCGTACGGTCGCTCCTCACGCATGCGCGTCAGACCTGCGGGCGCGCTCCAACCAGACTGCAGCCAGGTATTTTTTTTCTTTTCTTTTATGAGAAATTTTGTTTCCAAAAGTTTGTTCAAGATTTTGTTGTAAAACTTTTCTAGAAATTTTGTTGCAAAATTTGCTCAAGATTTTGTTGCAAAATTTTTATTTTCTGAAAAATTTTGTTGCAAAAGTTTGCTCAAAATTTTGTTGTAAAAATATTTTACAACAAAAGTTTTTTTTATCAATTTTTCGCAAAAGTTTTGCTCGAACAATTTTTCCTCTAAATTTTGCTTCAAAAATTTTTCTGACAATTTTTTTCTCAATTTTTTTCATGACAATTTTTTTGTGTGTGGGGGACGTCAGAACCGTGTACAGTTTCTACACGTACATGTCCTTCTCAGTTCATCACCATGCATGACACGGAATGGAGCAGTAGTATCAAATTTTGAAAAAAAATTTGCAACAAAATTTTTTAGCAAACTTTTGAGAAAATGTGAAAAATATTTGACAAAAAAGTTTTGCAACAAATTTTAGAGCAAACTTTTGTAAAAAAAAAATATGCAAAAGACAGTGTGGTGATGAAGCTGCAGCGCACCAGCAGGTAGGAGGCGGGCGAGCATGCGTCAGCCGTCAGTGAAGATAGAGAGAGGGCGCGTACGGGCAAACGAGAATGACTGCAAAATGCAAAAACGGTGTCTCGGTGGGACCCATGTGAGTGGTTGGAACCGAGCGCACGGTAGCCTTGGTACGCGCGCGCAAATTAGCCCCCCCCCCCAGTGTTGGCGGCGCGCAAATTAGCCCCCCCCCCCCCCCCCCCCCCCCCCCCCCCCCCCCAGTGTTGGCGGCCTCGGTGCCATGCCATCGCCTGTTGTCTCGTCCTGTCCTGGGAGGAGAGAGTACAGGGTGATGAAGTCGGCGATGGCATATCGGCAACATGGTGCTCTGAAAGGGAGGTGCTTCCTCTAGCGGCGAAGGCCACCGAGATGTGGACTGACAGGGTGCGTGCTTAAAGATACCTTTCTTAGCTTATCTCCATTCTAATTCTCAAGGATCACGCGTTCAGATTTTTGTGGTTTCTTTGTTTTTCTTTGCTTCTCCGATCACATGTTAGTGTACTGCTCTACAATTTGTAACCAGAGATTTCAAAATATGACACCCAATTCTTTCAAGATTTGACACCCCTATCACACTGACATGTGGGGTCATTGTAAGTCATTGACATGTGGACCAGGGTGTCAAATCTTGAAAGACATGCGAATTGGGTGTCATGTTTAGAAATTTCTCGAATGTAACAGGTGCTCCGCCGGCTGCAGCCACAGCCATGGAGATGAGCACAGCCCAGCCCTGACGGAGATGGGCTTCAGCGGGCGCATTGGAAACGGAAGGGGCACGCAAGGCAGCTTGCTGCGTGCACGGGGAAGCGGATGGGGCAACAGGCGGCTCCGCTGCCGAGGAAGCGTCGCCACTGCCTCCAAGGATCTGCAACACCGGCTGCCGAAAACAAGGTACGCCCTGCAGGAACGATAGTCCAATGAGCATTCCAAAGCCATGACATAACCACATTGCCTGTGATGCTTGCAAGGCGTTCCACAAAATTTCCACCTGTCCTATTCCTTGTCCACGTTACATCAGGTTGGTTTAAAGGCCTCAGCTTAGAAAAGAGAATTTGATTAATATTGGACCACTAACCTGTGCAATTTGTTTTTTGTACATAAAGTTTCTTTGCTGCAAATTTGTTGATTGGATTGCTTATGCTGTCTAATTTTGGTCTTTCAGTCACTTCAGGTTAAATTTAATTGTTGAGCAGTTTCACTTAAGTTTTTTTTTGTATTGTGTGGACATGAACCCATAGCCTAGAAATTTCATTTAACCTTATCTGATTTTATCTTGGTACTTAGCTGGCAGTTCAAGGCATTACACTCTACCTGATAAACTTCAATTGTTGGACCAACAACCTGTTGCCGACCCAAGTGAGCTTTTTATTCAGTACCTCTGAAGTTGAAAATGGAATCATGCCCACTTTAGTTAAAAACTACTTTTCTTAAAGTCCACATTTGAGAATCATGTATTCCAGTCAAACAGCACCACCATAGATATCCCTAGATGCACATGCACTTTCCATTCTAAGCACTTGTTGGCGAACCACTGATCACGGGTGCATTGTTTCCCTCAATTATTTTTCTTTCTAAGTTGTCAATAGATTCATGCCCAGTTCAGTTAAAATAACTCTTGTTTGAAGATAATATTATCCATTAAAAACAAATCGCTTGATTACATCCTAAAAGGTACTTTTGCTTCAAACTTAACAATGCCACTTCAGCTTGGGTTGATGATACAAGGCATACTGAATGGCTTAATACATTGAGACACATCTAAATGGTCTTTACTTTGCTCTGACAGACCCAGCTGATGGAGTAGCACTGTAGCAGATAGCAATAATCACTTCTAAAGGAGAATTCAGCATTCTATGTAGACCCATATGAACTCTGTATCGACAATGAAGCTATCCCAACTGCTAAAGGAGAAGGTAGTACATAGGCATAGAATATTCCTGGCACTCAATGTATGTAGCTCATAAGTACATATTAATACGTAATAATTGCTAATTAAGAAAAAGAGGGGTAAACATATTAAAAGTTTCCTAAAAAATATTTTTTTGGAAGAAATATAGAGAGCAAGAGTAGTTGCTGTATAAGTAAAAAATGATTCTGAAAATAGTAGGTGTTGTGTATGAAGATTAATCACTCTCTTATGGTATGTTTAGAATCCAAAATGTTGGATTACAGAACCTCGTAAAACATATCTATATGTAACCATGGTAGTGCCACTTGGCAAAGCAAGCTTATACATTCATTTGTATGATCTAATTACCGTGTTCTTTTGTTTTTGTAACCATAGGATACGGAAATTGCTTGCCTCTAAGGTAGGAAGACAGCAACTAAGAAGAGATGTGGAGGGATTCCATCAAAAAAGATTTGTGGATGGATGTCCAACAAAGGTATGCCCATGCTATGTTCCCATTGTGTTAGTATTTGCATCATCTGCACTCCTACATGCTTACTGGAAGCAAAATTGACACCAAGAGCAAATTCACTAATTCGGACCACATACTCAAATACCTCATCTGTTCCCTGAGTCAATCTATATCCTTTTTTCTGAACTATTTATCTATGCTGAATAATAAGTTTTCGGTAGGCAAAGTTAACGCAAAAGTTGTACTATTAATGGTTCTGTTATTTATTGGATCGGAATTGACATTGTATAGTAGTTCAAGTGTTGTGGTTTAGTAACAGTGGAATGGTGTTGTTCAGTTATCTGAAGTTTGATTCTGTTATTAGAAAGCGTTGGTCGTCTTGATGTGCATAGTATACTGAATGTAATTTAAGAGGAAATACAAGTTCAGTGATTAGATTGGTTTTGTACCATCTTTTGCACTACCAATTCAGATCTTAGCTCAAACTCAAAAGGAAGCACAGTTTTCAGAGGCCATTGTCATTTCTACGTAAAGTCTGAGTTTTTATTCTGTTTTATCCTTTTCATACAGGCTACTAGGCCTTATAAATCTTCATTATATAGCTATTATCGCTCTTCCTCTTACCACCATATAACTTGGTTATATGTGCAAAAACTTTGTTCTTGTTAATTCCTTTATCACTCTATCAATTTGTTGTATCAATCATGTGCATCATTTGTTGGAGTATAATAACTCATTGGTGAGATGAGACTGTCATGGGTGGTCAATTACTACTGAATTTATATAATTTTAGCCTGTTCAGTGCTCCGTTCATAGACATCATTGCAGATTTGTGTTCTCTTCTTTCAACATTGTTCCCTTGTCACCTATTTAGAATTGGACACTTATTCAATTAGCACTTTAAACCTGTGTGAAAATGTGGTGTTTGAGCCACGATTATATTGATATTTCCCCTTTTGTTCAGATTCAGCGATATGCTGCAGAACTTCTTCATCGATCTTTTGGTACACGAAGTGAATTTCTTTTCAGCATTTTCTTTTACTATTGATTTCATTTGGGAGTTTTCTTTTTCTGCACCCAGGACGATTCATTGGAGTCACCGGAGCTAAAGGAAGGTTCAATGAGAAGACCATTATCATCAAATGAAACTTCATAATTGTTTGGAATAGTTTTACCAAATGTCCCTCAAGATAAGGACCATTAACAAGAGATGTGCATCACGTCCACCAGAGAGAGTAGACTATATGAGCAAGGACGAATTAGTTAGACAAGAAAGGCTGCTCTTATGTAGCATTTATCTTTTTGATCAATTGTAGAATGTTTGTAAAGCTACTTAGCGAACGGGTTCTTTGCATCTGTAACTTGCCTGACTTCTATTTTTAGTGGTATCAGTAAAGAAGTTCTACATGTTTTCTCCAATTGCACGTGGCAAGGCACTACTAATATATAGCATGGTTGGTTGAAATTCAGTTATTTAATCATGGAGATTTACTCCAAGTTCGTGTCCAGTCTATATGTGTGTGAATGATCACAAATATGATACATATGAGACTTGGACGCAGCTTTCTCCATGACTGTTGCTTTTCTGAATTTAATAAAATGTCACTTCGAGTGTCTAAATTTCGTAGTATTATTATCTTATTATGCGATCCGTATGTTTTTAATATAAAGTTTTGTCGTCCCGTAGCAACGCACGGGCACTTACCTAGTCTTTTAAAAAAAACAATTCTGTAGCTTACTCCGTTATATCATACTGTATATGGTCATGGACACGGAAAGACCCACTAGCCCAGATGGACACACTATTGACTCCGTGCCCACCGGCAGCCGGCGTCAAGTCGACGCCCCGACGACCCGCCGGCGTCGGCATCAGCTTCAGCTAGTACCTACTCCCTCCGTCCCAAAAAGAAGGTCGTTTTAGACTTCAAAATTTGTCCCAAAAAGAAGGTCGTTCTCGCTTTCCAATACAACTCTATCTCTATCTCTCTCCTCCTCTATCCTACCTCGTTTCCTGTGCGCTCTCTACTTTTTTACTCTTCCTTAATCCCCGTGCCCAACACCTAAAACGTCCTTCTTTTTGGGACGGAGGAGTACATGATTGTGACTGTAGACTCCGAAAGACATTTTAGCTTGAGGCCGGCCGTGTTTAATTTCGGTGAAAGTGGTGAAAAATGTGAAAACTTTTTGCACTGAGTCGTGTGCACAAAGAAAAAATAGACTAACACGTTTTTCTAGGTAACTTTTTTTTTGTAAAGTCACCAAAACTAAACAGGCCCTAGTATATTTTTAGAGAACAGTTTGCCTGAGACTGGAGTTGATGCGAACACCGCCGCGGCCTACAATACAAGGCCCCTATGACACAGACCCGCTTATCTGATTCGCCGCAAGGTAAAGCCTTGTGAGATAAGCAAGCTTACCAATGCTTCGCGGTATCTTGCCTGATATTGCGTTAGAGGACAGGTCTATGACGTCAAGAAAGGTCGCGTTCCCTATCGACGATGGTATCGCGCCGGAGATTTCATTAGAGGACATGTCTATGACCTCAAGACTAGTCGCATTATTGCCCAGCGACGGAGGTATCACGCCGGAGAACCGGTTGCCGGCCAGTATTAGATGGGTAAGCGACGCGGCGTTCCCGATGCCGGAGCCAATGCCGCCGGTGAAATGGTTTCCCGCGAGGTCGAAGACGATGATGTTTGGTAGGTCCCACAGCCCCTCGGGCACTTGGCCGGAGAGCGAGTTCTTGCTGACCCGGAACCTCAGGAGCGTCTTGCACCTCGCGTAGGTCGCCGGTATCTCGCCGGAGAAGTTGTTCTCCAGCATGAGCAGCTTCAGCAAGGTGCCTTGCTTGCACATGTCCGGCGGGATCGGCCCCGACAGCGAGTTCGCCGACACGTCGATGAAGTTGAACTTTGACCGGCTCCCGAGGCTATGTGGCAATTTCCCGGTGAGGTTGTTGCTGTACAGCGAAAGATTCTCGAGACTCTTCAATTCGCCCAACTCCGGGGGCACCTCCCCGGAGAAGTTATTGAAGAACAGCTGCAGAGCCACGAGCTGCGTGAGGGACCGGAGCTC
This sequence comes from Urochloa ruziziensis, assembly GCA_015476505.1. Lineage (NCBI taxonomy): Eukaryota > Viridiplantae > Streptophyta > Magnoliopsida > Poales > Poaceae > Urochloa > Urochloa ruziziensis. Next base: position 5,475,457 of record CM027124.1, on the reverse strand, counting down.
GGAGAGACCGCCAGTGAGGTTGTTCATGGACGCGTCAAGGTACTGCAGTTTCGTGAGCTTCCCGAACCCCGTAGGGAGATGGCCACTGAGGGAATTGTTGTAGAGCTCGAGCTGCTCGAGCTCGGTGAGCTTGCTGATCTCCGGCGGTATCTCGCCGGCGAGGTAGTTGTCGGCGAGCTCGAGGTCGACGAGGTTCGCCAGGTCGCCGCAGAGGCGTACAGCACGGTGAGGTTTGTTAACTTAGTGACCTCATCCGGGAAGGAGTCCCGTCCGCGCTAGGAACGGGTTGTCGCCGATCGCGAGCACGGCGAGGCCCGGCGCGGCGGCGGTGGCGAGAGACGCCCACGGGAACGCGCCGGCGAACCTGTTCGAGGAGATGTTGAGAGTTGTCAGCTTCGTGAGCGGGGAGAGGTCCGGCGCGGCGCCGGAGAAGCCGTTGAACGCGAGCGTCAGGTCCCGGAGCTCCGTGCATGCGGCCACCCCGGCGACACCGCCGGCGAGCGCGTTCTCCGGCAGGGACAGCGTCGCGAGCGCCGGAAGCGCGAAGCAGAGGTCGCCGAACGGGACCGACGCGGCGGCGACGCCCTGGCCTCGCACGGAGACGGCCGTGACGGCGCCTGCTGGGTCGCACGTGACGCCGGCGAAGTCGCAGGGGGAGGCGGGCCCGTCGTCCCAGGTGGCGAAGAAGGCGGCGGCCGCGGGCGGGACGGTGAGGGCGCGCTTCAAGGCGAGGAGCGCGGCCACCTCGGAGGCACCGGCGGCGACGGCGCCTGCAGTGAAGATGAGAATGGCGAATAGGAGGACGAGGTGGAGGGTGGCCGGGCTCCATGGCTGCAAACGACGGCCACGTTTGGTTTGGTGTAAGCGCATGTTCGACGACTCCAATTCGTGAAGGATGGAGTGAGTGTCCCTTTTAACGACGACTTGGTCAACTTCAAGTCAAGCTCTCGATCGTATCCTGTACGGCAAGTCGATAATGCGTGAGTGGATTAATGTCAAAAAGTGTGAGCACACACCTCGACGTTCTTATCGCTCGTATATCCTGCCCGAAAATTTAGATTCAACGAATGGTACTTTCCTGCCCACCCTTGTTCACTTGCTATGATTTGTGTTATGTTACCAGACCATGACCACAATGTTCAATGTTCCTGGCCTGATGTAGTCGCATGCAGTAAGTGTTGACATGCATACGGCCGTGGTTACAAAGAACTCTGTTTGCTGTCCTAACGAACTCCTTTTCAGATTCTCTTTTGCAGCAGGTTCTTACTAGACTGTGGTACTTGTGGAGAGCGCGGAATGACCTTCGGTTCAACAACAGAAGATGGTATGTGCATAGAGTGGGATTCGAGGTGGCAGCAGACATTGCTGCTACTTGTTCTCTTGACTCAGCTTCTCACATTGTTGTTCCATCGAGGAGCCAGAGATTGCCACCTGTTTCTCCTCTTTCTTTGAATGTGCAGGGAGCCAGGGACTTCATGGAGATGGCATCTCAGCAGCAGCCCGGAACCACAGCGCTGCTCCTGCTTTTCCTTTCTCTTTATCTGTGCAGGGGCATCACCGAGGAGAGGCTGCTGCTACATTGCCGATTGGCTTCTCTGATGTGGCGATGGAACCAGACGGACATGGACATGGAGATGTGCTCAAACTTGCAGGTCTGGGTGTGTTTCTTGACCTGACAAACACCCCTCTGGCATGTTCAGTTCGTATCAAAGCAACAGCGTGGGTTCCATCTGTCAACAGCCTAGTTAGGTCGTGATTAGACAATAAATTGCTACAGTAAACATGTGCTAATGACAGATTAATTAGACTCATTAGTTTTGTCTTGCGATTACTGACAGAATCTGTAATTAGTTTTGTAATTAGTCTATATTTAATACTTCAAATGTGTGCCCGATATACTCGAAAAATTTTTCACAAAACATCTAAACAGGGCCATTTTGGAGAGCTGGAGGCAATCTCTCTCGGACTGAAAGCGGCGGCTACGATTTTACAGGTTCCTTTGACATGGGCATCCACGATGTACCGTGGCGGCTAAGGCCAAAGATCTCGGAGCTCCTCAGGCTCCAAGAAAGTCACCCCTTTCTGGTGGTGAAAGTTACAAGGGAACTAAATAGTGTAGCGCATCGCTGCCAGCTCACGCGAGCGACCAAGTGGGTGGCGGCGGGCCCCATACATCTTTAATGCTTTGCGCCACCGTTTCGTGAGTCGGTCAGTCTCTTCTCTCTCCTATTTTCTTTCTCTCCCACGTCAGATACTGCTGATATGTCTTCTCTATCCGCCTGCTGACATAGGACCATAATACTTGCTCTAAGGATGCAAAGGCTTCTACTCCTAGTACTGCCCCTTCTATGGCTTGCTGTTCCGTAACCCATGATCGTGCTGCTTGTTGTGTAATTAGTGCACTCCAGTCTGTACTGTACGGTCCCTGGGACCATCTGTGTATTTCTTGTCTCTGAATAATACATGTGGCAGTTCCTCAAAAACTCAGTGCAACGCTTGTCCCCTGCAGGTTTCGTAGGTTATGCAAACTGTAACCACATTCAGCAGGCCATCATCGTTCTCAACACAAATGGCAGCGATAATCATGGTTCGATTTGATTCAATTTTTACTTATCTGATACTGCCATGATAATTAATCTCAACTCTCTGAACTATCTATTTTTATTCGTTTTGAAAGATCATCTGAACTACGTATCTATGAACATGCAAAACAGGTAGCAGCCTTCGCTGCATTCAGCAACTCAGCATATGCCACCGCACGCTCTCTCTCATCCTTCAATTCGTCGTCTAGGACCTGACCCGTGCGTTGCAAAACCTGGAGCAGGAGGCAGCCGCGGAGACGGCGACGTGCTTCCAGCCGCGCATCTGCCAATCCAAGCCGGCGGCCACCTCCTTGCCGTGGCTTACTGATGAAGCGGCCGGCGCCGTCGACCCGCGGTCGGCGGGCAGCGGACACTCGCCACCGAGATCGAGCGCCGCCGCCGTGCCGTCCGGCCTCCAGCGTGGCGGCGCCCGCGCTTGACGGGGACGACTGGGTCCCTTGCATGTGCAAGTCTCGTCCGATCTGGACCGCAGGTGTCCGATCCAGCGGCTGGAAGGTACCCAGGGGGTGGACGGTATTTAAAATACCGTCCACCCCCGCCCCCTGGCCGTCGCTACGCCGCCGCCCCTGCTGCACGTATGCCTCGCCGGAGCGCCACCGTGTTGCAGCCATCGATTGAACTCCTTCAGAGAGCGAACGTTAGGAAGTGAGGCCGGGGGCGCCGCCGCGCCGGTCTGCGAAGGCGACTCGCTGCGACGCCGACGTGTTGGTGCGCGCGCGTCCTGCCAACGGAGGCGTGGCGACGGCGCCGCCGGCCTCCGCCAAATTCCAGGGCAGACCAGCTTTCCGATGGAGGAACGCTTCGGCGGCCGGGGAATTCCGGCGTCCTCGAGGTGGCGCGAGCGTGGCGACGGCGAAGACAACGGCGTGGTACGACGTACGCGCGCCGGCCGTTCTCCTTGCCATGGCCTACAGTCTACAAATCGGGCGAGCTCGTCTGGAAGCGGCGGCCGTCGAGGTCTCCGGCGCCGTCGGCCGGCGGGCGCCGGACACCCGACACCGCCACCTCGAGCCCGAGCACCGCCGCCGCACCGTCCGGCCTCCAACGTGGCCGGCGCCACGCGGCACCCGCGCCTTGTCCTGACGATTGACGACGACGACCGGGTCGCTGCATGTGCCAGCCAAGGCTGATCTGGGCCGTATGTTTCCGATCCAGCGGCCAGAAGGTACCCACGGGGTGGACGGTATTTGTCGTCGCCGCGCCGCCGCACGCCGTCGCTCCCCAAAGCGCTGCCGCCGCGTCCCGGGCGCCGGTTCAACATGTTCCCTTCCTCCATCCAGCCTATCCTCGAGTCGCCGCCCGCTTGCAGCGGCCATGGCCACGGAGTGTAAGGAAGAAACAGAGTTCTCTGCATGCACAGCTCCTTGATCACCAGATGCCGGCCGCGTGATTCTCGCTTCAGAGAAGTTCGGCTTCACGAGTCGACTCGAGGCGGCCGCTCGACCCTGCCGTAGGCGCCGGCCAGAGTCCCAGAACGGCGAGGCGCGTCGCGTCGTCGAACCATTATTACTTTGATCTGTTTCTATTATTTTTGTTTTGAGGATCATGCTATATGGTCTCTTATTTTTCTCGTTTTGGAATTGTTATTATGTCATGTCATTCAGAAAGGCACGGTGACTACTAAATGAGTTCTGTTACAGTCTCTCAAGATGAACCAGAATTGTAATTTGAGTTTTGTACGAGTGCGTGCTTGCTGGCAGTATAGATGGCCATCGTGCCGCCCAGCATGACACGACACGGCCACGCACACGAAGCGGCACGGCATGAAACGACACGACGTCCCCTTCGTGCCGTGTCGTGCCGGTACTACGTACCGTCGGAGCCGCCCAGGCACGTCACGACGGTTTGTTAGACGTGCCGTGTTGGCACGCTAGCACTACAATGGCCCAGCATGCCGTCATGGCGACTTGCTGTTTGTCGTCACCCGTTGCCACCTCATGCTGTTTGCCCTTGTCGCCGCCTCTTGGATCGTCGGGATCTGCTGCTCGCCGTCCCCACCTCATGCCACTCGTCGTCAGAGTTGAGCGGAGTAGGGGAGGGGAGGGGTGGCGGGGTCACGGCGGAGCGGGAGGGGAGCGGCGATGGGGTTGGGGTCAGGGCGGAGCGAGGAAGAGAGAGGCGGTGACGGGATCAGGACCGAGATGGGTGAGCGGCAGTGGGGTCGTGGTGGAGCAGCGACAGGGTAGGGACGAGCGGGGGAGGAAGCGGCGACGGGGTCAGGCAGAACGGGATGGAGGGAATGTCGACAGGAGTTGAGCCGAGCAGATGAGAGGAGGAAGAGGGGACTTGAGGCGGGGACAAGCGATAGGAGGCCGACGACGGGGAGCAGATCAAGGGCGCAGGAGAGCGGAGGGAGAGATGGATGGCGACGACCGACGGGGAGCGGAGGACGCAGGACGGCGACGGCGACGGCTTCGAGTGGACGACAAGAGTTTTTTTATATAATTTGAACGACAGGAGTTGAGCGGATGAGAGAGGGAGGACATGAGGTGCGAGCTGTTTTTGCCTCGCGGAGCCAGGCAGGGTGAGGCCGTCGCGGCTGTTGACCGTGTAGGACCCACGTGATATAAAGTATTGCAAAGTGGAGTGTATTGTGGGTCCCTCAGCTGCATGCAACCAATGAGGAATCAGCATTAGGCTCCGTGGCCGCTGGTGCATCTGGAATTTTCGCTCTGCACCACACCATGCCTTTATCAGCGAACGTCGGCAAGCAGAAACTAAGGGCGCCTGTGGTGCGGCTCCGCCCAAAGCTGCTTCAGCTCCTCGCTACAGGAAAATATACTGTGCATCATTGTTTGGGGCTGTAGCATGGAGCCGGAACGGCTCCCGACGCATCAAAATGAACTGGAGATGGGTTCCTGTAGCGTGAAGCCGGTGGAGCTAAAAAAACATACTACCCCCGCGCTCCATGCTACAGTACTGCTACAGTCACGGAGCCGGAGCTGGCAGGAGCCGCGCCAAAACTCTTCGATCAGTGCAACGCTTGTCCCTGCAGGTTTCGTAGGTTATGCATGAAGCCACACTTCGTCTTTGCAAACTGTAACCACATTCAGCGGGCCATCATCGTTCCCAACACAAATGGCAGCGATAATCATGGTTCGATTATTTGATTCAATTTTTACTGTAAGGAGTGCCTGATCCTGCCATGATAATCTCAACTCTCTGATGAACTATCGTTTTTGTTTCTTTTTGAAAGATCATCTGAACAAACTATCTATGAACATATGCAAAACAGGTAGCAGCCTTCCTGCATTCAGCAACTCAGCATGCCACGCTCTCTCACCCTTCGTCATCTGGTACCGGACCGTGCGTTGCAAAGCCTGGAGCACAGCCGGAGACGGCGACGTGGTTCGAGCCGCGCATCTGCCAATCGAAGCCGGCGGCCACCTCCTTGCCGTGGCTTACTGCTGAGGAGGCCACGAACACACTTCGGCTAGCCACATTCGTTCAGTAAGACAACAGCTTCCATTGAAAAAGAGGTTGCAAAGTATGTAACAACCTGTTACTTCCACAGAGATCCAGCGATAGGGCATGGTCTGATTTAATTTAATTTGTGCTGAAATTAGGAGTTGTCTGATGCTGCGATGCTAATCTGAACTCTGAACATGCTAAACAATATTGGCGAGAGCGCTTCTTCCGTGTTGACTGACCTCGTCATGGCCTCCGTACCTGCCGGCGCACTCCTGCATGTTCTCGTGCACCGGCTCTCCTAGATTTACTCCTAACCTTGTGATTGTAACTTACAACATGTACATGTACAGGCCTATAAATATAGGCTCATCATATCAATACAATGTGTGCGATTGTACCATTCTTCATGGTAATCAGAGCCTGTCGATCCTAGCCTCGTTTTTTTCTCTTCCCTTCGCCATCATGAGCGACTCCGGCGCCGCCACTGAGTCTTCCTCCATGGCCGCCCTGACCAATTCCTCCACTGCTGCCCTCATCTCCGCTGCTGCCAGCGCCGCCGCATCTGTTGCCGCGGCGTCCTCTTCCTTCTCCAGCTCCACTCAGGGCGTCAACATCAAAGGGTTGATCCCCATCACCCTTGACATGCAGTCCAACTGCTACCGGCGCTGGAAATCCCTTTTCCGCATCGTCCTTGGGCGCTTCAATCTCCTCTCCCACATCGACAGCGACACACGCCACCCCACTGATCCAGCCTGGGTCCAGGCCGATCTCACCGTCGTCATGTGGCTCCATGCCACCCTCGACGACAACCTGATGGACATGGTGATGGTGGACGATCCCACTGCTCGCCGCGTCTGGTCCACCATCGCGTCCTACTTCAACTACAACAAGGCCTGCCGTGCTGTCGACCTTGAGGCCGAACTTCACTCCTTTGAACAAGGTGACCTCTCTGTTACTGCCTACTGCCACCACCTTCAGCATATCGCACATGGGCTCGCCGACTGTGATCAGCCCGTGTCCGATCACGCCCTTGTTCATCAACTGATTCGCGGTCTCACCCCGTGTTTCGCCACTCTGAAGACACTGCTGCCCGGCGCTCCCTCAGTTTCCCTCCTTCGCCGATGCTATTGGGCATCTGCGTCGGGAGGAACGCGCCCAACTCAAGAAGCCTCAGCCTCCGTCCACGGAGTCTGCCTTCATCGCCTCCGACGGATCTCCTTCCTCCGGCGACTCCAGTGGTGCCCCTCGTCAAGACATCGGCGGCCGCGGGAATTCCACCAACAATTCCTGTGGCGGACGCAACGGCGTTCGTGGTGGTGGCCGTGGCCCCTCCAACTCCAACATTGGTGGCCGCGGCACTCCACAACAACCCCAACAGGCTGTCCCTGCCTGGATCCCCTATTGGCGTGGCGTGCGCCATGGAACGGTGCCACGGGGCCGGGTGTTCTTGGCGCTCGACCCCCTGGCCAAGCCGGTCAGGCATACTTCACGGCGCCTTCCACCATGTCCGCTCCGAGCTCGGCATCATGGGATACCTCCGGCCTCATCGCAGCTCTCCACGCCGCCTCTTCACAACAGCCCAACTCCAACGGTGAATGGTACATGGATACCGGCGCCAGTACACACATGACAGGTGAACAAGGTAACTTGCCCAGCTATTGTCCCTCCTCATTGCAATCTTCCTCTCATATTATCGTTGGCAATGGATCCTCTCTCCCTGTTCTTGGTACTGGTTCCACATTTCTTTCAACTCCATCCACGAAATTTCTTTTACGCAATGTTCTTCATGCACCTCACCTCATCAAGAATCTCATTTATGTTCGTAAATTCACTACTGCTAATAATTGTTCGGTTGAATTTGATCCATCTGGTTTTTCTGTCAAGGATCTACTCACCAAGAAAACTATAATGAGATCCAGCAGCCGTGGCGAGCTCTACCCTTTCAGCACCACAGATCGCATCTCCAGTTGCATTCACCGCTCAGGCTTCCTCCGCTGCAATGTGGCATCGTCGGCTGGGACACCCAAGTCGCCAGTCCCTACAACATTTAGTTTCTGAATTTCACATTCCATGTACAAATAAGTCAGGCACTCCCTCTGTTTGTGATGCCTGTCAGCAAGGACGCCATGTGCGACTTCCTTTCTCCACCTCTCAAACTAAAACCTTTTTCCCGTTTCAAATAATCCATTGTGATCTCTGGACTTCTCCCATTGTAAGCTTTACTGGTTACAAATACTATCTTGTTGTGCTCGATGATTTCTCGCATTACACATGGGTGTTCCCTTTGCGCAACAAATCCGATGCCACTCCTACGCTTATCAATTTCTATGCTTATGTGCTTAACCAATTCCACATGTCTATACAATGTCTCCAATGTGACAACGGGAGAGTTTGATAATAACTCACTTCGTACGTTCCTTCTCTCTCATGGGATCACGATCCGTCTATCCTGCCCCTATACCTCCTCCCAAAACGGGAAGGCCGAGCGATCCTTGCGTACAATCAACGACATCATACGCACACTCCTCTTTCAGTCTCATTTGCCAGCTGAATTTTGGGTTGAGGCTCTTCACACGGCTTGCTACCTTCTAAACCGTCGTCCAAGCAAAGCCATCAACCTCCAAACCCCATACCAAATCCTCTTTCAAGAACAACCAGACTATTCCCACCTTCGGGTCTTTGGATGCCTATGCTATCCCAACCTCTTGCCAACCACAACTCACAAACTTGCTCCGCGTTCCATGCCATGCATCTTTCTGGGATATCCACAGGATCATAAAGGATACCGGTGTTTTGATTTGCATACTCACAAAGTCATCATATCTAGACATGTTATTTTTTATGAGCAATGCTTTCCTTTCAGCACACCGGCGACCTCCACAAATCCAGCCGCATCTGATCCCATCCGATCCACATCGGATCTGATGCCCGCTCCCCCCTGCGCAACCTCGTACCAAATCCGCACCGAACCACGCGCGGATCCCTCCCCGTCCGGTGCCGTCTCGCCACGTGCCCCGACAGATTCGCCGCCCGTGCGCCTGACCTCCACTCCACCCCTTCCGCGCGTGACATCTGTCCAACCCAATCCATCCACCAACGACAATCTGCCCCGCCCGGCTCCCGGCGCTCCAACACGCGTGCCACGCTCCGTGCACCCAGCTCCAGCCTTGCCACGCTATGCGCACCCCACTTCTTCCTCCCAGCATCACATGAACACCCGACTCAAGGATGGAATCAGGATTCCAAAGAAACACTTCAATCTTTCCGCATCCACACAACCAATTTCGCCTATTCCCACGTCTTATCGTGCTGCTCTCAAGGATCCACACTGGCTCAATGCTATGACGGAGGAATATAATGCTTTGATGAGAAACAATACTTGGTGTCTTGTTCCTAAGCCTGCAGGTATCAATGTCATCACCGGAAAATGGATCTTTCGCCACAAGTACAATCCCGATGGGTCTCTAGCCCGTTACAAGGCTCGGTGGGTTGTCCGCGGCTTCAATCAACAACACGGCATCGACTACGATGAAACCTTCAGCCCCGTGATCAAGCCACCGACGATTCGTACCGTGTTGAGCATTGCTGCATCCTCCTCCTGGCCGATTCATCAACTCGACGTCAAAAATGCATTTCTCCACGGTCATCTCTCCGAAACAGTGTATTGCTCTCAACCATCTGGGTTTGTTGATTCTTCTCTTGCTTCGCACGTTTGCAAACTCAACAAATCTCTTTATGGTTTAAAGCAAGCTCCTCGCACTTGGTTTCTGAGATTTACATCTTTTCTCGCCCGCCTTGGATTTCATGCCTCCAAAGCTGATTCCTCTCTGTTCATCTTGCATCAAAATGGCCAGACAACATATCTTATGCTTTATGTTGATGACATAATTCTTACTGCCAACTCTTCTGCACTCCTCCGACACATCATTAACCAGTTGTGCTCCGAGTTCTCCATGAGTGATCTCGGGCCACTCGAGCAATTTCTTGGGGTTCATGTGTCCCATACGCCGTCTGGTCTATTCCTCTCCCAGGAGCAATATGCTCTTGAGATCCTTGAGCGTGCCAACATGCTAAATTGCAATCCTTGCACCACACCAGTTGACACAAAACCGAAACTATCTTCCATAGATGGCCCACCGGTGGAAAATCCAACTGAATATCGTCGTCTTGCTGGTGCTCTTCAATATCTCACCATCACCCGACCTGACATCAGCTATGCTGTTCAGCAAATTTGCTTGTTCATGAATTCTCTCAAAGAACCCCACCTAGCACTCTTGAAACGTGTTCTTTGCTACCTTCGTGGTACTTTGCAACACGGTCTGCACCTCACACGATCCGCTAATGCCAACATCATTGCATACTCTGATGCGGATTGGGCATGTTGCCCTGATACACGACGGTCTACCTCTGGGTACTGTGTTTATGTTGGTGATAATTTGGTTGCTTGGTCGTCCAAGAGACAAACTACAGTCTCACGATCGAGTGCAGAAGCTGAGTATCGTGGTGTTGCAAATGCTGTTTCAGAGGCTTGTTGGATTCGCCAGCTGCTGTTCGAGTTGGGACGACCACCAGAGCGAGCTTCTGTGGTCTATTGTGACAATATCAGTGCCATGTACATGTCTACTAACCCTGTGCAGCATCAACGTACAAAGCATGTCGAGATAGACTTGCATTTTGTTCGTGACAAGGTTTCTCTTGGGGAGATTAAAGTGCAACACGTTCCATCACATCTGCAATTTGCCGACATATTCACAAAGGGGCTTCCGTCGGCACTGTTTGATGAGTTCAGACGCAGCCTCAACGTTGCACCACGTCCAGGCTGAGGGGGGCTATTGGCAAGAGCGCTTCTTCCGTGTTGACTGACCTCGTCATGGCCTCCGTACCCGCCGGCGCACTCCTGCATGTTCTCGTGCACCGGCTCTCCTAGATTTACTCCTAACCTTGTGATTGTAACTTACACAACATGTACATGTACAGGCCTATAAATATAGGCTCATCGTATCAATACAATGTGTGCGATTGTACCATTCTTCAAACAAGCAGCCCGTCCCGCTATCTGATCCTCCGTCGTCGTCTCGGACCGGAACCTGCGTTGCAAACCTGGATCAGGAGGCAGGCCAGCTGGCAGCCATCTCCTTGCCGTGGCCTAACTGATCGGGCGAGCTCGTCTTGAATTGGCCGGCGAGGACTCCCGCGCCGCCTAGCCCGAGCGCCGGCGCGCCGCCGTTCCGCTTCCAGCGTGACCAGCGCCACGCAGCTCCCGTGCCTGCCCCCCTGACAATTGACGAGGACGACAGGGTCCAGCGTATGTGCAATCCACGCCTGATCTGAGCCGCATGTTTCGGATCCAGCGGCAAGCAGACACCCAGGGGGTGGACGGTATTTGAAATACCGTCCACCCCCGGACGGCAATTCGTTCACCGTCCGGTCCCGGTCGTCGCCGCGCCTCCGCCTCCGCGGCACGCCGTGGCTCGCCTGAGCCGCCGCAGCGTCCCGAGCGCCGGTTAAACCCCTTCACTTCCTCCATGCGTTCATTCCCCGAGTCGCCAGCGGCCATGGCCACGGGGTGCAAGGGAAGAACAGAATGCTGCACAGCTCCTTGATCTGATGCCGACCGCGTGATTCTTGCCCAGCAGTCGCCACTCACCACCATCCAGAGCAGAGCGAGGCGACGCCGCGCCGGTCTCCGTCACTCCGTCAGTCTCTGGAACGGCCGCGCCGGTGGCGCGGCGGCGGCGCCGCCGCCGCACTCGAGGTGGAGCGTGAGGCGGCCGCCCCGAGCGTGGCGTAGGCTCTGCTCTCTAATCAGCTCATTAACCTAGCGCCAGGAACGGGTTGTCGCCGAGCGCGAGCAGCGCGAGGCCTGGCGTGGCGACAGCGAGGGACGCCCACGGGAACACGCCGGCGAAGCAGTTCGAGGAGACGTCGAGAGTTTGGAGCTTAGTCGGTGGCTAGAGTTCTGGCACGGCGCCGTAGAAGCTGTTGAACGCGAGCGCGGCGGCGGCGGCGGCGAGAGGGATGCCCACGGGAACGCGCCGACGAAGCAGTTGGAGGAGACGTTCAGAGTTGGAGGGATGCTCACGAAGCTCCGGACGGCACGGCGAGAGGTCTGGCACGGCGCCGGAGAAGCCGTTGAACGCGAGCGTCAGGTCCTGGAGCGCCGCGGGCGAGCGGGTTCTCCGGCAGGGACAACGTCGCGAGCGCCGGCAGCGCGCCGCAGAGGTCGCCGAACGGGACCGACGCGGCGGCGACGCCCTGGCTCTGAATGGAGACGGCCGTCACGGCCGCCGACGAGGTCTCTCCCGCGCCATCGACCTGCGGACACACATCCTCCACCGAGCCCAAGCACCGCCACCGCTGGCAAGTGGCAACTCACGGACGGGGACGACCAGTCCCTGATTCTCCCAGTCCGCGCTCGATCTGGGCCGCACGTGCCCGATCCATCGGCTGGCAGGTACCCAGGGGGCGGACGGTATTTGAAATACCGTCCACCCCCGGACGGGGTTTCGTTTACCGTCCTCCCCCGGTCATTACCGCGTCGCCGTCTCCGCTGCGCGCCGCGTCTCGCCGGAGCGCCGCCGCGTTCCAGGCATCCTTTGAACTCTTTCAGCGAGCGAACGTAAGGAAGCGAGGCCGGGGGCGCCGCTGCGACGCCGACGTGTTGGTGCGCGCGCGTCCTGCCACCGGTGGCTTCGCGTCGGCGGCGCCGGCCTGCACCAAATTCCAGGGCAGACCAGCTTTCCGATGGAGAAGCGCCGGCGCCACCGGTGGCTTCGCGTCGGCGGCGCCGGCTTGCTCTCAACGCAAACGGCAGACATAAGCACGGTCTGATTTCATTGAATCTCTACTGAAAATAGGAGTGCCTGTGCCTGCGATGCTGAACTCTGAACATGCACATTATTGCAAAACAGAGAGCCTCTGCTGCTGTAGGCTTTGTCACGCTCTCTGAATCTCTGACCATCGTCCGCTGGGACCCTGCGATTGACGAGGAGGCAGACGAGGGCGCCGGCGAGAGGACTCGCCGCCGAGCCCGAGCGCCGTCCGGCCACTACAGCATGGGCGCCACCCAGCTCCCGCGCCTGCCTTCCTCGCAACTGACGAGGGCGACAGACGGCGACGCGGTTCGATCCGGCGGCCGCGTGCATCTGCCAAAGCCAGCCGGCTGCGCCGGGATAGCGTTGCGAGCGCCGTCAGCGCGCAGCAGAGGTCCCCAAACGGGACCCACGCGGCGGTGACGCCCTGGCTCTGAATAGAGACGGCCGTGACGCCGAGGATCGCGCATGTAGTGCGGGCGCGTCCAGCCGCCGCAACACGGGCGCGTTCCAGCTTCCACTGACAGCGCCCGCGGTGGCGCGCCGCCGGCGCCGCACTCGAGGTCAGACGGGACGAACGCGGTGGCGACGTCCTGGCTCTTGATGGATACTGCCATGACGCCGCTGCCGGCGGCGTGATTGAACCCCTTTCCCTCCTCCATACGGCCCGTTTCCATGGAGCATCCGCACCACTGTCTTCACCTCCTCGACGTCGGTGAGGGCCACGTCGGTGATCGTGGATGCAACTTTTTCAGGATCATCCGCACATTTCCACGTCGGTGAGGGCCACGTCGGTGGCGGCCATCTCCTTGCCGTGGCCTACTGATTGGGCGACCTCATGTTGAAGCGGCCGGCAAGGTCCCCCGCGCCGTCGACCGGCAGCCAGCGGTCACTCGCCGCCGAGCCCAAGCATCGCCGCCCGGCCTCCAGCGTGGCGGCTCCCGCGCCTGACGAGGACGACCCGGACGGTGAATCGTTTACCGTCCGCCCCTGGTCGTCCTCGTCGCCGCGCCGCCGCCTCCGCTGCATGCCGTGCCTCGCCGGAGCGCCGCCGCGATTCGAGCGTCGATTGAACCCCTTCCCTTTCTCTGTGCGGTCTTTTCCCCGTGTTGCCACCCGCTTGCAACCGGCCATGTCCACGGAGTGCAAGGAAGGAACAGATCCCGGAGTCGCGTGCCGGCGGCGGCGTGGTGCTGGTCGATCAGCCTGGTATGGATGTGCTGGTCTCGAGTCTCGACTTCCCTTTCGAGCTTCATCCTTGGCCTGCTGGCATCAACTTTGAAGAAGACGGCGCGCTCGCTGCGAAGAGTAGGTGGTGTGTCTCAGTGTCTGATCTCTCTGATGCTGCAATGCTAACTCTGAACATGCAAAATAAAGGCAGCAGACAACCTTTGCCGCTGTCAGCATGCCACGCTCTCTGATCCTCCGTCATCTGGAACCGGACCTTGCGTTGCAACAAACCAGGAGCAGGAGGCTGGCGGGCGCCGGCGAATGGCACAGAGTGCAGGAAAGGAACAGAGTCCTCTGCACAGCTCCATGATCACTCTCCAGATAAGTTCGGCTTCACGACTCGACTCGAGGTGGCGCGCGAGCGTGGCATAGGCGCCGGCCGGAGCGGAGTCCCACAACGGCGAGGCATGGCGTCGTGGAACATTGCACGTTCCTTCCTTGTCAGTGTTTCGCCGCCGCCGCGTGATTCTTTGCACATTCCCAACCATAGTCCGACTCGAGGAAGAAGACGACGGCGCATCTCGCCATCTCCGATCCGATTCCCCCTCGGTCTCGAACTCCCGATCGGAGGTCGTACGTGCTCCTCTGTCTTCCGCCCAAATAAAGTCGCACTTGATCTTTGACCTCTATCTCCCTAATAATCCACGCACTACCCTCGATCACGCGTGTGTGTGAGTGGCGCGTGTGCGGTGTGCGTGCGCGCGGAACGGCTAAGTCTAAAAGACGTTGCCGTGTGCCGTGGATTTGGACACACGGCAAAGCTGCACGCGGAACGGCTAAGTCTAAAAGATGTTGCCGTGTGCCGTGGATTTAGGCACACGGCAAAGCCTGCAACTTTGCCGTGTGCTCAGATCCACGGCACACGACAATGCGTTTTTTAAATTATTTTGAAATTTAAAACCGTTCTACTGTTTGCCGTGTGCCCTGGATCTGGGCACACGGCAAACACCTTTGCCGTGCGCCGACCCAGGGGCACACGGCAAACAGCCTATGCCGTGTGCCTCTGGACAAAGCACACGGCAAACATATTTCTGTCTAAAAAAAATTAAAAAATATCAAACGGATTCAAAAAATAACCAATTTTGGGCATGAACCTGTCTACGATGTATGTAGACTATACAAAATAAGTTTTGTTGTAAAACTTAATTTCAATTGTCACGTTGCTTCAAATAACAACATCTCTTTCACAACTCTTAGTATCTTCTCCTGAGAAGCTTCGATTTGTAAAGAGACAATGCGACAACTTGCTCGAAACCTTTTCAATTTTTTACCATAGCCTCTACGTATGAAAACATGATATCACGCCAAAATTTATAATTTTTGACTTTTTTTGCATTTTATAGAATTTTTAGATGAACCGAGCCCAAATTCGGGCACACGGTAAGCGAGCAATATATTCAAAATTTGATTCCGTTTAATGCATATGGCATCATATTAGTCTAAAGAATCTGAATAACAATTTTTCAAACTTTACATTACATTACATTATTCGAAACACTTACGGTTCAAATTTGCCTTATCGGCAAAATTAAAAACAATGAAATAAAATGATTAAATATAGCAAACAGACCGGAAAACATGCACAAAACTAACATGGAATAACACATCAATAAAAATGTTAGCAAAAAAAGTTTGGAGACAAAATTCAAATTTTTTGCACCCTGTTTGCCGTGTGTTGGCCCAGAGCACACGGCAAAACTAACGGCCGGGGCCATGGCTGTTTGGGGCGGCCTGTTTGCCGTGTGCCTGTCGTTAGGCACACAACAAACAAGCCTCTTTGCCGTGCGCCTCTTGTTTTCCGTGTGCCACGTGGCCAGATACACAGCAAACATGCCTCTTTGCCGTGTGCCGGCAAAGTATATGACCTCTTTTGGTGCACGCACAACACTACTTAACACGCTCCTTAAAAAAATAGGGAAACGATTAATTTTCAACTTTGCCGTGTGCCGGCCTGTTTGTCAGATACACAGCAAACATGTCTCTTTGCCGTGTGCCGGCCTGTTTGTCTTGTGCCTGCGGCGGGCCGCCGTGTACCATGTGTTTGCCGTGTGCCCGTGATGTGGCACACGGCAACCCGCGGGCATACGGTAAACAGGCGATTTCCTGTAGTGAGTGTGCTCCATCAGTTACTCCTCGTAATTTACTGGTTCGAGTGGTAACCGTCAGATGAATGATTATTACCTCTAATCATCCGAGATGGCTTCGCTAGTGTGATCGTTATACAGAATGAGGCTATATTAGGTCTGCTCCCTACTATATTAGCTCTAGGCGTATCCAATGGCGGAGCTTAGATGGGGGGCTTTGCAATTGTTCATTGTAGGTCCGCCAATGCTTTGTATTAGTAGAATGTGTTAAAAAATTATGTTATGACATCTTAAACTTTCATTTCTATCATTTATTTGCAATTTGTGATGATTCTAGTGTTGTGATTTCTATATAAATGTCGCTTGTGAATATAGAATGTTTTTTTTGGCACTTATATTATGTTGTCGTGTGAGTCGCAGCTAAAATTTTCTACAAGCTCTGCCACTGGGCATATCCAACACCGAGCGAGAGACTAAATACTTGGCTTCCTCTAAAAGTTAAACTAGTACACTAGCTTAAGCAAGGTTTTTTAATTTTCTTTTCGGTAAATTTTCGGTCACCGGCAAAATTACCGAAATTCGAGAATTTTGGAAAAAAGTTTCGGTCAAAGTTTGGTCAAACATGATTTTTCTAGAACAGGAAGCATATTATTAAGCGACTTGTGCAATCAGGTTTCACAGTTGAGCTTGCGGTGTAGTCGTTTGGCTCGTTTAGGTGAGCTGGAGCCTGGAGGTGTCCGGTTCGAGTCTCTGGCGCTGGCCTGTTTTTTATCAAAAATGAGGTCGATCCACCACACTACAACCCAAAACCTGTTTATTGGAGGCTATGGACGCTATATAAAATAAAATTTTGAGCTAACGAAATTTTTAACCGAATTTTTGTTTTTTTTTCGTTCACCAACGAAAAACACGAAATTGGCAAAGATTCGCTGAAATTTCGTCGAAAGTTTTAACCTTGAGCTTAAGCATGCATCCCGGCTAGGGGCACTTATTAGGAGAGTGGGGCAATACTATTTTTTTTCTCCATAATTTTGGTTGAATTTAATTCTTTAGCGTAAATTATTGTGCCATGGTGGGAGGGTAGGGGGGCCATGCCCCTCCCCGAACTAGAATGCATGGTTAAGGCTACCCTTACCACCACATGCTCTCGTGAAGGTTCATCGTTGGAGTCATCGGCCTATATATATGCAATATTACTTGGTGTGTTGCTTCTTATGCATACGAGATACAGGTGCAAGCGAAGAGAGCACAGGCAATGGACTCTCAGCCGCGAGCCGGTGAACAGAGAAAGCCATGAACACGTTCAACGCGGCACTTGAACAATGGCAGGTTACGTTAGTTGCTAGATTGTGTATGAAGCATTGAAGCCATGAACACACCTCGTCTTCGCAAGCTGTTAGCTACATTCAATCCAGTAACGATTTCCCATCAGCCTGTACATTCAGGCACAAAGATCAAAGATCCAACATGGTTCTCAACACAAAGGGCAGCGAGAAGCATGGTTGAAACAAGGGCTGTCTGATTCTGCCATGCTAATCTCAACTCTCTCAAACAGGTAGGCAGCCTAAGCCGCAGTCAGCTTGTCACGCTCTCGATCTGATGCCGGCGAAGACGGCGCCGTGGTTCGAGCAGCGGCCGCGCGCATTTGCCGAAGCCAGCCAGCGGCCATTTCCGATCCCTGCCGTGTGGCCTTACTGATCGGGCGAGCTCGCCTCGAAGCGGCCGGCAAGGTGTCCCGCGCCGTCGACCGGCGGGCGGGGGACACTCACCAGTCACCACCACCACCGCGCCATCCGGCCTCCAGCGTGGCGGCGCCACGCGGCTCCGCGCCAGCCTGACGACCGGGTCCCAGTTGCACGTGCAATACGCGCCCGATCTGGACTGCACGTGCCCGATCCGGTCGCTAGCAGGTACCCAGGGTCCATCCCTTGACGGGGTTTCGTTACCGTCCGCCCCCTAGCCGTCGCCACGCCGCCGCGTTCCTGGCATCCGCCGCGCCGCCCCTCCGCCAAATTCCAGAGCAGACAGGCTTTCCGATGCAGGAGCGCTTCGGCAGCCGAGGAATTCCGGCGTCCTCGAGCGGCGGCGCGCGAGCGCTGGAGCCCGCACGTCGTCGAACACGGCGGCGGCGCTGGTCGGTCATCCGGGAACCGATCCGCTGTTGGACCATTCGAGCGCGTGATTCCAACCCAGCAGTCGGCTCCATCCAGAGCTGCGCACGAGAATCAGTCTGATTCCATCAGTCTGCTTCCAGCGTGGCCAGCGCGGCAGCGCCACGCGGCTCCCGCGCCTGCCCCCTGACGACTGACGGGGGTTTCGTCTACCGTCCGCCCCCTTGTCGTCGCCTCCAGTGCACGCCGTAGCTCGCCGGAGCACCGCCGCGTTCGAGGTATCGGGGTTGAGCTCCTTCAGCGAGCGAACGTAAGGAAGCGAGGCTGGGGCCGCCGCCGCCGCGCCGGGCTGTGAGGGCGACTTGCTGCGACGCCGACGTGTCGGTGCGCGCGCGCGCGTCCTGCCACCCGGTGGCGTGGTGACGGCGCCGCCGCCCGCCGGCCTCCGCCAAATTCCATGGCACACCGGTTTTCAGATGGAGGAGAGCTTCGGCGGCCGGGGAATTCCGGCGTCCTCGAGGTGGCGCGGCGGCCGCGCGAGCGTCACGTGGGCGCTGGAGCCTGCACGTCGTCGAACACGGCGGCGGCGCCGGTCGATCATCCGGAACCCAGCAGCCGGCTCCATCCAGAGCTGCGCACGAGAATCTCCGGCGATCGAACCGTGGCCGGGCCGTCGCCGCCGCCGTCACTCCTCCAGTCTCTGGACGGCCGCGCCTGCGGATGGCGGTGGCGCGCCGCCGCCGCCGTCACTCCTTCAGTCTCTGGACAGCCGCGCCTGCGGATGGCGGTGGCGCGCCGTCGCCGCCGCACTCTATAGAAGGTCGACTCGAGGTGGCACGGACGACGGCCGCGCCGGCCGGAGCCCCTAGTACAGCTTGGCGTCGCGTGGTACGTCGAACATGGCGGCCCTGGTCGATCAGCCTGGTGTCCCCTGGTTTCGCCGCCGCTGCCGCGTGATTTTTTGCACGTTCCTTGCCGTTCCCAACTGTAGCCTGACGATCATAGGCCGTACGTGATCCTCTAATATAATCCTCTCTTCCAAAAATAAAACGAGCACCCACATTTGTATTGACTATTGAGGAGCTGAATTGCAGGCATGGGATGATGCAGTGCTCGTTGTTCAGTTGGCAGTCTCAGTGAACTGGGAAAGTAGCCCTTCAGACAAGAGTCACTGATGGGCAAGAACATCCACTGAAACATTGTAGTAAGGGACTGAATGACACCACGCCGTTAGAAGTGAACGTAGGAAGGCAAAAGATCAATGCAACACTTGTCTTTCCAACAAAATAGCAGGTTACGTGGATTTATGCATGAATACACTTATTGGTACTCCATCCATTCATAAATATAAATCATTCCAACTTTCTTGTAGAGTCAAACTTTCTGAGCTTTGACCAAATTTATACAATAAAATACTAACGCTTATGATATCAAATAAGTACCATTAGATTTTTTATTAGATATATATTTTCATAGTATAGCTATTCGGTATTATAAATATTTGAAGTCATCTTTATAATTTTGATAAAAAATAAAATAGTTTGACTCTCCAAAAAAGTTGGAATGGCTTATATTTTGGAACGGAGTACTTCGCAAGCTGTTAATTGCATTCGGTTCATAAAAGGTAGCAAAGCAAATAATCTGTTCCTTTCATTAGTCTGTTTAAGTGTAGATTCAAGCACACAGATCCATCATCGCTCTCAACGCAAACGGCAGTGATATGCATGTGTTTATTTAATTTAGTTTGTATATATATACTGGAAGTTCCAACAGCAGTGTCTGATTCTGCAATGCTAATGTGAACTCTGAACGTTTAAACGGCAAATGCTAATCTGAGATCAACAGCCTGTAGATTCAGGCAATAAGATCCCATAATTTGGTCATTCTCAACGCAAACGGCAGACATGAGAACGTTCTGATTTCATTTAATCTCTACTGAAAATAGGAGTGGCTGTGCCTGAGATGCTGCGATGCAAATTAATCTGCAACTCTGAACTCTGAACATGCACATTGCAAAGCCAATAGCCTCTGCTGCTGTCAGCTTGTCACGCTCTCTGAATCTCTGACCACCGTCCGCTGGGACCCTGCGATTGACGAGGAAGCAGACGAGGGCGCCGGCGAGAGGACTCGCCGCCGAGCCCGAGCGCCGTCCGGCCACTACAGCATGGGCGCCACCCAGCTCCCGCGCCTGCCTTCCTCGCAACTGATGAGGGCGACAGACGGCGACGCGTGCATGCCAAAGCCAGCCGGCTGCCATCTCCTTGCCGTCGAGCCCGAGCACCGCCACTTCCGAGCCCGAGCACCGCCGTCGCGCCGCCCGGCTTCCAGCATGGCCGGCGGCACGTGGCTCCCGCGCCTGCCGCCTGACGCCCTAATGAGTGACGACGACGACGACCGGGTCCCTTGCATGTGCAACCCAAGGCCGATCTGGACCGCACGTTCCCGATCCAGCGATTCGTAGGTACCCAGGGGTGGACGGTATTTGAAATACCGTCCACCCCCGGACGGGGGTTTCGTTTACCATCCCCTGGCCGTCGCCGCGCCGCCGGCTCTGCTGCACGCCGTGCCTCGCCGGAGCGCCAACGCGTCGGTTGGACTCGCCAGAGAATGCCGGCTTCACGACTGGACTCGACGTGGAGCCGGAGAAGCCATTGAACGCGAGCGCGTCAGGTGCTGGAGCGCCGCGCACGCGGCCACCCCCCTCGACGCACGCCGCCGGCGAGCGCATTCTCCGGCAGGGATAGCGTTGCGAGCGCCGTCAGCGCGCAGCAGAGGTCGCCAAACGGGACTCACGCGGCGGCGACGCCCTGGCTATGAATGGAGACGGTCGTGACGCCGGCGATCGCGCATGCAGTGCGGGCGCGTCCAGCAGCCGCAGCACGGGCGCGTTCCAGCTTCCACCGACAGCGCCCGCGGCGACGGCGCCGCACTCCAGGTCAGACGGGACGAACGCGGTGGCGACGTCCTGGCTCTTAATGGATACTGCCATGAAGCTGTATCCCTGCGCGATCGTTGCACTGAACGGCGGCGGCTGCGCGATCGCGGCCTCGGCGCCGGAGTCCCCAGCACAGCACGGCGGGATCCGGAGACAGATGAACCATTCGAGCGTCGCGGGTGTACCGAGCGCCGATTAGCCTGCTGTTCTGACAACATCATCAGAAAATGGACAGTTGAGTTACACAATGGTCTGATTTCATTATTTAATCTCTACTGAAAATGGGAGTGCCTGTGCCTGAGATGCTGCGATGCAAATTGATCTGCAACTCTGAACATGCACATTGCTAAACCGATAGCCTCTGCTGCTGTGAGCTTGTGACGAGGAGACAGAGGTGGGCGCCGGCCAGAAAGTCCCGCGCGTGCCTGCCTCGTGACTGACGAGGGCAACGGACGGCGACGCGGTTCGATCCAGCGGCCGCGTGCATCTGCCAGATCCAGCCGGCGGCCATCTCCTTGCTGCCGAGCCCGAGCACCGCCGCCGCGACTCCGCCGCCGATTCCGAGCCCCGCCGCCGCGCCGCCCGGCTTCCAGCATGGCCGGCGGCACGCGGCTCCCGCTACTGCCGCCTGACGCCCTAACGAGTGACGATGACGACGACCTTGCGTTGCAACAAACCAGGAGCAGGAGGCTGGCTGGCGCCGGCGAATGAAGACAGCAGCGTGGTACGACGTACTACGTACGTACGCCGCCGGCCGCGCGCACGCATCTGCCAAAGCCGGCCGGTCTCCTACAGTCTACAGATCGGGCGAGCTCGTCTGGAAGCGGCGGCCGGTCTCCGGCTTCCAACGTGGCCGGCGCCATCGCGCCACGCGGCACCCGCGCCCTGTCCTGACGATTGACGATGACGACCGGGTCGCCGCATGTGCAACCCAAGGCCGATCTCGCATGTACATTTCCGATCCAGCGGCCAGAAGGTACCGAGGGGGCGGACGGTATTTGAAATACCGTCCACCCCCGGACGGGTTTCCCCGGTCGTCGCCGTGCCGCCGCGTCCCGGGCGCCGGTTCAACCCGTTCCCTTCCTCCATCCGGCCTCTCCTCGAGTCGCCGCCCGCTTGCACCGGCCATGGGCACAGAGTGCAGGGAAGGAACAGAGTCTCTGCACAGCTCCTTGATCACCAGATGCCGGCTGCGTGATTCCTCAGCTCTCGGCAGCGACGGCGGCGGCGCCGCCGCCGCAGCCGCACTCTCCAGAGAAGTTCGGCTTCACGAGTCGACTCGAGGCGGCGCGCGCGGCGGCCGCGTGACCGTGGCGTAGGCGCCGGCCGGAGTCCCGCAACGGCGAGGCCTGGCGTCGTCGAACATTGCCCGTTCCTCCATGCGGCCACTCCGACTCCGCGTGTCGCCACTCGCTTGCACAAGCCATGGCCATGGAGTGCAAGGAAGGAACGCCGAACGCGTGATTCTCGCTCAGCTGTCGGCGGTGGAGCGGCGACGGCGCCGCCGCCGCCACCACACTCCAGAGAATGCCGGCTTCACGATTGGAGTCGACGTCCTGGCTCTTAATGGATACTGCCATGACGCCGCTGCCGGCGGCCCGTTTCCATGGACACGGAGAGCAAGGAACGAAGTACTGCCCGCTAACTAGATCTTCCGCGAGCGAGCGGAGCAAGCCGCGTGGCCGGGATGCCGCTCGGTTTGCCATCGACCCTTTGGCCTTTGCGTGTTCTTTGTGGATTTGTTTATTCCTACCGTAGCCCGGCTCGAAGATGAAGACCACCTCCACGATCAGCAGCAAAGCATCCCGATTCCTGGCCATTCAAGCGTGGTGTGCTGTTCTGACAACAAGCATCAGAAAATCAACAGTTGAGTTACTTCCCTTCTTTCTAACGAGCAGATGAAGCGTGGTGTGCAGTGCGCTTGGTGTTCTGTTGCAGTCGCAGAGTGGGAAAGCAGCCAGTCCAAATTTCAGAATGAGTAACTGATGGGCAAGAACGTTCACTCGAGCGTTCTATGGCAAGGGGCTGCTCAATGCAACACTTGCCATTCCAACGGTATATAGCGGGATACGCAGATTATGCATGAAGAAGGTGCTGTCTGATGCTGCTGCAATATGCAGATTGCAGACGCTCGTGTAGTCGTGTGCTTGCCCCTTTCGAGCTTCATGCGTCGCCTGCTGGCATCAACGACTTTGAACAAGACGGCGCGCTCGCTGCGAAGAGTAGGTGGTGTGTCTCAGTGTCTGATCTCTCTGATGCTGCGATGCTAATCTCAACTCTGAACAGGCAAAACACAGCAGACAACGTTTGCCGCTGTCAGCATGCCACGCTCTCTGTCTGATCCTCCGTCTTCTGGGACCGGACCTTGCGTTGCAACAAACCAAGAGCAGGCGTGCGCCGGCGAAGACGGCGGCGGCCATCGAGGTCTCCGGTGGCCGGCGGACAGCCGGACACTCGCCACCACCACCTCGAGCCCGAGCACCGCCGCCGCGCCGTCCGGCCTCCAACGTGGCCGGCGCCTCGCGGCTCCCGCGCCCTGTCCTGACGATTGACGAATGGCGATGACGACCGGGTCGCTGCATGCCTGCATGTGCCACTGAAGGCCGATCTGGACCGTACGTTTACGATCTAGCGGCCAGAAGGTACCCAGGGGGTGGACGGTATTTGAAATACCGTCCACCCCCGGACGGGCACTGTCCGGCGTCCGCCCCCGGTCGTCGCCGCGCCGCACGCCATCGCTCGCTGGAGCTCCGCCGCCGCGTCCCGTGCGCTGGTTCAACGTGCTCCTCGAGTCGCCGCCCGCTTGCACCGGCCATGGACACGGAGTGCAGGGAAGGAACAGAGCCCTCTGCACAGCTCCATGATCACCAGATTCCGGCCGCCTGATTCTCGCTCAGCTGTCGGCGGCGACGGAGGCGGCGGCGCCGCCGAAGCCGCACTCTCCAGAGAAGTTCGGCTTCACGAGTCGACTTGAGGCGGCGCGCGCGGCGGCCGCTCGACCCTGACGTAGGTGCCGGCCAGAGTCCCAGAATGGCGAGGCGTGGCGTCGTGGAACATTGCCCCGTTCCTTCCTTGTCAGTGTTTCGCCGCCGCCGTCGCCGCCGCCGCCGCCGCGTGATTCTTTGCACGTTCCCAACCCTAGTCCGACTCGCAGAAGAAGACGACGGCGCATCTTGCCATCTCCGATTCTCCCGATCGGAGGCCGTACGTGCTCCTCTGCTCCTCCCTCTTCCTCCTCCCAAATAAAATCGCACTCGATCTTTAACCTCAACCTCTCCCTAATAATCCACGCACTACCCTCGATCGCACGCATCTCCTAGCCCGGCCGTGACCGTGATAAATAATAAATTCCTGACTCCAAGTTCAGACTTCAAATTGATGATGCAGACGCTCGTCGGCTTGGCTCTTTCCACCTTCATGCTTCGCCCTGCTCACCTCAACTTTGAACAAGACGGCAGCGTGCTCGCTGATCTCATCTTTGCAGACTACGACGGCTTGCATGCTGATCCTGATGATGATGATGACTTTAATGCTGATCCTGACGATGATGACGACTTCAACAACGAACTCGATGCTCAACATGGTAAGTTTACTATTGCCTCTCTCGGACTCTCGCTCTCCATTGATTGTGCATTGGATATATACAGCCATTTTTTATTTACATGTTTTGGTGGTTTCCTTATAAAATTTCAGACCGGTGGCTATCTCTGCTTGTTGAGCCCTAGAAGAGGCATGTCTATGCAATTTAATTGCCTAATTGAAGTGGATATCAGAGTGAAGGCAGCGGGGGATGATGATATAGACGACCAGACCCTGGCTGATGGATGCATGGAGTTTGTCGAGAGTCGAGTTTGTTTGGAGGAGCTCCTCGGATGCGATATGACCGGTCTGTATGGTTCTGTGGCTTTTGATTACATTATATTTCGAAAGGGTTTTGAGGCAACCATAGAGCTCAACTTCTTGGAAGTGCCTGACGGCAGTTTCAACATACAAATGTGTGGGTCCACCACTGTTCAGAAGAACTATTATGCTTTCATAGACAAGAATTGCGAGTGTGATAGCTTTATCAGCTCGACTGGGAGATTCCCGCACTATTTCGTAGCGGCTGTGCAGAAGGATGATTACTTTCTTGTAGACTTTGCGGAGGGAAGATCGCCTCTCATTTTTAAGCCTAATATTCATGGCAGCGAAGAGAAAGAGTACTCCTTCCGCAATGGTGCTCTGGTGTCCGCCAAATTGTCATGGTCCACAGCCTTCTACATTTGATGTTTGTGATGTGATGTCGTGGTTTAGCTAGTGAGGCTTCATCAGCACTATCCAGCCTTCTATTGTTGAGGTTTCTAATGTGATGGTGTGGTTTAGTGAGGCTATCGTGTTTGTAATTCATACCTACTTTAAACTTATATATGTGGACCTACTTTTTAAGTTGTTATCTGTGCAAGCATGCAAAGTATATGACCTCTTTTGGTGCACGCACAACACTACTTAACATACTCCTTAAAAAATAGGGAAACGACTAATTTTCAACTTTTAACTATGTTAAAAGTCTTATTTTCAACCTACAACTACAAAACCAAATATGAAAGGCCATCCAAATGTCAAAACCGGGCAAATTTGGCCCTTTAGGCGATTTTCAAGAGTGGTTTTGTATTTTCTAAAAATTCAAACAGTTTTGATTTAACAAAAAAGTTTATAATCAATTCATTAAAATCAGAAAAATACCAAATTGTACAAAAAATTTTCCTAAAAATGTAATGTATCCCTCGATACTATATTTTTCATTATTTGAATCTTATTTGTCCATATTACTTGTATTTTATTGCTCGACATAAAAACCTAAAAAAAATATAAACAACTTCAAGTAGAGTAGCAACAAACAACCTACATTTTTAGAAAACGTTTGGTGCGAATTTCATATTTTAATGATTTGAAATTAATTTTTATGAATTTTTTTATTAAATTAAAACTTTTAAAATTATATAAAAAATGCAAAACCACCTTTAAAACCACCCAAAGGGCTAAATTTGTCCAGTTTTGACAGTTGGATGGTTCTTTCTATCCGGTTTTGTAGCTGTAGGTTAAAAATCAGACTTTTGCTATGGTTAGAGGTTGAAAATACCACTTTTCTCTAAAAAAACTTCTACTACTTAATGTAGTTCAATAAAGTCATACGTATTTGGAAAATCACCATACTATCGTACATGACCCTTCTCTATTAATCAATACAAATCCAGCGCTTGCTTGCTTTACGTAATGTTGAAGCACGTTTCTGGTGCAGCTTGCAAGTTGCTTTGGCTAAGTTTTATGAGCTTCTTAACATGCTCCTATAATGCCCGACATCTGTTGCGAAGAATGTTATCTAGGTGGTTACAACAGAGACATGTTAGGTAATATTGAGACAGAGCATCCAACAAATTTTGAGAGGCTAGTATGCACCTCATGTGATTCACTTTTTCCGTCCTTCTGGTTTAGTTTGAGCTGTTTCTATTATTTTTGTTTTGAGGATCATGCTATATGGTCTCTTATTTTTCTCCTTTTGGAATTGCTATTATGTCATCTCAATCAGAAAGACACGGTGATTACTTTTTTTTTTGAACGGAACGGCAAAAGAATTGCCGTAATTTTTATTAGAAGAAGAAAAAGGCTCCAACAAAAAAAACCAGAAACAAAAAACCCAAAGGAAAAAAAAAACACAACTATGGGAAAGGGCCAACTACTTAAGGCTCCAAAACCGACTCAGCTCAACTAAGCAAACAAAAAAAAAGCTACTCTAAGAACTAAGGCCCAAACAGATTCCAGTACCGTCAAAAAGCTACTCAGAGTTGGTGGTATGAACCGGGGATGAAGGATGTTTTGCCAAAGCAGCCTGGTGCAATTGTACGTCGTGTCTGATCATAGCCGCCACTTCACCTTCTTGCAAAGAGGCATGTTGAAAAACTCTTCTATTCCGTTCCTTCCAGATGTTCCACCAGAAATAAACAACTAGTCCATCGAAGACCGGTTTATCCTTCTCTTCGAACGCTCGGCGGGCTTGTTTCCACCAGCCATTAATTGTGTGTGCTGATGATGATTGCAGGTCTTGTCTTCCCATGCTCGTTGTTAAATGATTCCAAACATTCCTGGTGAACGGACAATCGAAACAGAGATGTACAGGGCTCTCCGGGTTGGAGTGGCAAAGTTGGCATTGAGGATCATGTGGCCAGCCGCGTTTGGCTAGGTTATTTGCAGTGAGGATCTTGTGTTGTAGTAGAATCCATGCAAAGATCTTGCATTTAGGTTCAGCCTTCGCCTTCCAGATTGGTGAGAAAGAATTTTTCTTGATCCTTCCTAGGAATTGTATACGATATGCACTGTGTGTGGTGTACTGGCCATCTTGTGTCCATTTCCACTTAATCTCATCTTCTTCGTCTGTTCTTCTTTGCACCATGCTCAACTCTTCCCATAGTGAGATGTATTCATGTAGTTCTTCCTCCGTGGAGATGGGAGTGATGTGGTTTACCCATCTGTTGTTTTCAGTAGCTTTCAATACCGAGATATTTTTTCTTTTGGCCTTCCGGAATAAGGCGGGGGCAACGTGTTTTGCGGCCCGGCCATTGATCCAATGTGAGTGCCAAAATGTAGCCTTGTCTCCTTTTCCCACCGTGACAATTGTTGAAGCGTTGAAAAGGTCCATGTCCGTGCTGTCGCATGGGATGTCCATTCTGGCCCACGGCCTATCAGATTGTTTCCATTTGAACCAGAGCCATCGAAGTCTCAATGCTCGTGCAAAGCGTTCAAGGTCAAGGATGCCGAGCCCCCCCATATTCTTAGGCGTACAGACCGTCGGCCAATTCACCAGGCAGTGACCACCACTAACTTTGTCAGGCTCCTCTCCTTTCCAAAGGAATGATCTCCGCATTCTATCAATTTGTTTCAGCAACCACTTCTGCATCGGAAACACTGTTATGTGATAAATTGGTTGAGATGTTAAGACACTCTTAACCAATGTCTCCCTGCCCGCCATGGATAGGAGTTTGCCTTTCCAACCTGGAATGCGGCTGCCAATTTTGTCGAGTAAAGGTTGAACCTCAACCCTTCGTAGTTTGCGTGTGTGTAGGGGGAGGCCTAAATATTTGCCAGGAAATTTTCCGAGCTTGCCAGGGAAGTCGACTAGTGCTGTCAAGATCATTGATTCATCGCATCTGATGGGGAAGATTTCTGTCTTATTCAGATTAACTTTTAACCCCGAGCAATTGCCAAAAAGATTTAATATATGGGTGATGTGGTGTAGCTCAGTGCGATCCGGGTTGGAAAAGATTGCCGCATCATCTGCATAGAGAGAGCATCGTAGGAAAGCTGCCCTAGGTAGCACTGGTTGTAGTAATCCCCTATGGGATGCCAACTCAATTAATCGGTGTAGCGGATCAATTGCCAGAATAAACAACATCGGCGAAAGTGGGTCTCCCTGTCTTAAGCCCCGGGCGTGCTTAATTCTCTTCCCTGGAGTGCCGTTTAACAAGATTTTAGATGAGGAGGTAGCCAATAATGTTGCAATCCAATCGCGCCATCTCTGGCCAAACCCAAGTGCATGCAACACTTCGAGTAGAAAAGCCCAGCTTACTGAATCGAACGCCTTAGAGATGTCCAATTTTATAAAAAGGGATGGCCGTTTAGCTTTGTGAAGGGCCTTGATCACATTCTGCACGTAGACAAAATTGTCATGAATGCATCGCTTTTTGATGAATGCATTCTGACACCCCGACACTAGTTCGTTGAGTCTCGGCGCAAGTCGATCCGCTAGGATTTTAGTGATGATTTTGGCCAAGCTGTTTATGAGACTGATCGGTCGAAAATCGGTTATACTATCAGCTTCAGTCGTTTTTGGTAGTAAGACCACATTCGCTTCATTAATCAACTCCAATCGTTGTGTTCTAAGGGAATGGAATGCTTGTAGGGCCGCCATTAGGTCTGTTCGGATGATCGACCAACATTTTTTGTAGAACAAGCCTATGAATCCATCCGGGCCAGGCGCTTTCTCATTTGGAAGGTGCATGATTATATTCTTGATCTCGTCTTCCTCGAACAGGGCTTCAAGCTCATTGAGGCTGTGTGGCTCATAGCCTAAATTGGACCAATTGAGGCTGGCAGTTCGTTCTTGGGTTTGGCCTAGCAGGTTGACGAAGTGATTAAACACCACTTCTTCTTTTCGTTGTTGGCTGACTGCTATCCCGTTTTGTAGCTTGAGTGCCGGAATGAATAGCTTTCGCCGTCTGTTGCTTGCATGGATCATGAAAAGTCTGGTGCAAGCGTCCCCATTTCTTATCCAAGTGAGTCTGGAATGTTGTCGTGCCCGTGATCTGAGTATGGCTGCAAGGCTTACTGTTTTTGCTTTGAGATATCGGCGGAAGACTAATTCGTCTTGTGTGAGCTGCCTCTTCTCTTGTTCCGAATCCATTAGTAGTAGAAGTTGCTTAGCAATTTCTAAACGTAGCGGTAGGTTTCCCAGATTCTGTCTTCTCCACAACTTCAATGCTTTGGCCGTTCGAAGGAGTTTCACATGCATGCGGAGAATGGCGTCTTGTGTATCTACTGGTTGGTTCCAGGCGGCTTGGACGATGTCTGTGAATCCCGGCATCTTGATCCAAAATGACTCGAAGCGAAATCCTGAGTAATTTTGTCGGGCCACATCTCCAGTAAGCAGTAACGGTGCATGGTCTGATCCCATCGTCGGCAAGGCTTGCAAATCAATATTAGGGAAAAGGAGATGCCATTCCGGCGAGCAAAAAATGCGATCAATTCTGGTGAACGTTGGATCATTTTGTTCATTACTCCATGTGTATGCTCTACCCCTTAGATCCACTTCCATGAGTTGGGTTTCATCTAGAGTGTCTTTGAATTTGTTCATCAGGCGCCTGTTTAGCCGATTATTGCTTTTATCTTCTGCTTTGTAGATCAAGTTAAAGTCCCCTAAAACCATCCATTCATCTTTTCCCCTATTTTTTAAAAGTTTTAGTTCGTCAAGAAACTCTTCCTTGTCATTGTTCCCTTGAGGGCCATAGACTCCTGTGATCGTCCATGTAGTGTTATCCGCATGCATCACTACATCGGCAGAGACGGTATAGTTTGTTGTGTGGAAGTTTTGCAGGGAAAAAAAGTTCTCGTTTACAGCGATCAGAATGCCCCCTCGAACGCCGTCTGCCGGCAGGGATGTGAAGTTGTTTTTGAAATTTGGCCCGAGCGTATCGCCAACTAGTCTGCATGTCCAGTGGGCAATTTTTGTTTCCTGTAAACAGACTAACGTTGCCCCTGCTGCCACAACTGCATTCCTGATGCTATCTCTTCTGGTCCTTGAATTGAGCCCACGGACATTCCAAGAAAACACACTGCAGTTATTTTGCGACATAAAAAACATTCGAACAACTGATGACTAAATGAGTTTTTTTTACGGTCCTTGACTGAAAATGAACCAGAATTGTAATTTGAGTTTTGTACGAGTGCGTGCGTGCTTGCTGGCAGTTTTGAGATACATACACACACACATATATATATATTTTAGAAAAAGAAAACTGTTCAGAAGAACAAAACTCTGACGACCATGGTCCATGGCGGCATGGCCATGGGCAGGGACGCAGGGCATGCAGCGGTAGAGAAGATAGAGGCAGTTTCTTGGATATCAGGATTTTCATTTTGGTCAGGTTCTATCTAATTTTCTGGCCCCAGAGTCCGATCCGAATCCGGTCCTTCTCGGCGGGGGATTTGGGAGATGGGGACCCTCTCTATAAAATACGCAGAGAGGGGAACACAGGGGAACCGCCCTGGATTTACGGATCATGATGCAGTTCCAAGGAGGTAAAATGGCAAGAAGCTCCTCTCGAGAACATGCTTATGGTGGTGGATAATCTTCCGTCGATGCCTGACTTGTTCATAACCCATGCGTGATGTATTTTGCAGATGGATCCATTGCTCCACGGACTGAAACGCAGGGCTCACCCTGCCAACAAGGTGAAGATTCTCTGGGAGCTCAAATACAGGGCTGTGCTGGGCGACAACTTCCAAAGGTACGGTACACTGTCAAATTTTCATTATGGATACTTAAAGATCGATTGAACTGGGAAAATTGTTCCTGCTGGGCTAGGAGTTGCTAGCTCTGTTCCAAAAGTTGCAGATCTAACTCTGTTATCTGCAACAATTACATTCCACCGTGTTTTGACAGCAGATGCGGGTAAAACTCCAGATGGATTCCTGCATTTATATTTCCACTGACGAATTTTCTCCCCGCCGTGTGTTTGCACGCAGGAGATATGGGATCACATACATTCCCTGCTGCCAATGAGAGATGCTGCCCAGGTTGCCTGCGTGTCTCAGGACTTCGTACGTTCCTGGAGATCCCGCCCCAACCTCACCTTCAATAAACAAACACTGGGCTTAAACCAAAGCATATACCCAAAGGATGATACGATAATGAGAAATTTCATTGATAGAGTTGATAACATACTGAAAAACCACTCAGGCTTTGTCGTGAAGACTTTAAAGTTTTGCTTTGGTGTGGCTTACACCAAGAAGGACCTTTGCTACCTTGATCATCTTGACAGTTGGCTGCAGATTGCTGTTAAACCAGGGATTGAGGAACTAGAGCTTACCATGTCGACATATAGTGCACGGTACAACTTCCCATGCTCACTTTTGTCTGGCGGGATGAAAACCTCGCTTCGGTCTCTTTTCCTTGTCACCTGTGGATTTCATCCCACTGTCACATCTGGCCGTTTGAGAAGCTTGGCAAGACTAGTGTTGTATGAGGGCGCTGTTTAGATGTTTCGTGAAATTTTTTTCGAGTATGTTCCCTCACATGCATGGCATATTAAATGTAGTCGAAAAAAATAACCCATTATATGGATGGAGTGTACTTCGCGAGACGAATCTAATGAGCCTAGTTAGGTCGTGATTAGATAATAAATTGCTACGGTAAACATGTGCTAATGACGGATTAATTAGACTCATTAGGTTCGTCTTGCGATGAACTGACAGAATCTGTAATTAGTTTTGTAATTAGTCTATATTTAATACTTCAAATGTGTGTCCGACATATTGTAAATTTTTTCGCGCAACAATCTAAACGCGGCCGAGGTGTGTATCGAGGAGGAGGAGCTTCGGTGTCTTCTTTCCGATACTCCTGCTTTGGAGTGGTTGGATGTCAGGTGCTGCTATCCGATAACTAGCATCAGGGCCGTGTTTACATGTTTCGCGGAATTTTTTTCGAGTATGTCGGACACACATTTGAAGTATTAGATATAGACTAATTACAAAACTAATTACAGATTCTGTCAGTAAATCGCAAGACGAACCTAATGAGTCTAATTAATCCGTCATTAGCACATGTTTACTGTAGCAATTTATTGTCTAATCACGACCTAACTAGGCTCATTAGATTCGTCTCGCGAAGTACACTACATCCATATAATGGGTTATTTTTTTCGACTACATTTAATATGCCATGCATGTGAGGGAACATACTCGAAAAATTTCGCGAAACATCTAAACAGGGCCGGATACCTTGCCTGCAGCAGCTCAGCTACATTGGCGTGTCATGTACGAAACGCTGCACGGCGCTATCGACCGAGAGCAAAGTTCCGAATCTCTCCAGTTTTCTCTTCCAAGGTGATATTAGGATTCTACTCTCGCTTGGAGACACATTGCTGCAAATTAAGGAACTAGACATGAGCTGTGAGAAAGCCACCTCGTATGCTCTTACTGAGCTTTCATCCAGCATGCCAAGTCTTGAAACGCTTACCATATATTCTTATTCGGGCGGGGAGGTATGTACTCTTAGGTTACCTGATTACCAATATTTTCACGTTGCAAGAACCTGACATTCCTCCACCAATAATGAAACCTGGCATCTTTCTGCAGGAGGCCAATACACCAACGGCATCTAGCAAATTCCTCCACCTTGGCCCTGTTTAGATGTTTCGCGAAATTTTTTTGAGTATGTCGGGCACACATTTGAAGTATTAAATATAGACTAATTACAAAACTAATTACAGATTCTGTCAGTAAATCGCAAGACGAACCTAACGAGTCTAATTAATCCGTCATTAGCACATGTTTACTGTAGCAATTTATTGTCTAATCACGACCTAACTAGGCTCATTAGATTCGTCTCGCGAAGTACACTCCATCCATATAATGGGTTATTTTTTTCGACTACATTTAATATGTCATGCATGTGAGGGAACATACGCGAAAAAAATTTCGCGAAACATGACACGGCCAAGGTCTTTGACTATAAGTTCTTCTCGGTCGGCCTATGATCTTCTGTCTGTGGTTAATTTTCTTTGTGCAGCTCCTTCCTTGGAGACATTGGTCTTGATTGTAAGTCACTGCCATTCCTGCATAGACACAGTAAATTATCTGGTGTAATTGCTGATTCAAGTTTACCTTCATTTATTTCCACCCGTTAGGTAGAGCGCTCGAAGCAAGTCTCGACTTTTGCTGACCTACCACTGCCAGGCCTGAGGTGGGTAATGCCGGAGTACCGCCATGAGAAACTCAAGAGTGTCAAGATTTTTAGGTTCTCTTCTGCCAAGAGTGTCGTTGAGTTTACATGCCACATTATGGAGTCCGCATCGTCCCTTGAGCGCCTTACATTGGACACCACTTGTGGCGTGCATAGGTGCTCTGTTTCACAAACCGGTAAATGTTGGTCTATGAGCACAGAAGAAGTGGTGGAAGCCCGTAGAGCGGTCTTGGCTGTTGAAAGGTACATCAAGCCGAAGGTTCCTTCCATCGTCGAGTTGAATGTTTTGGAGCCTTGCAGCCGGTGCCATGCTGCTCAACTCTTGATGGCAGGCTATCATAATGATTATACTCAATGATCTGGTTCTTAGATTTTCAGAAGACTGGCAAATTAAATGGCTTCGTTGTGTTTCATTAGCTGTGATTGTGTCCCTAATTTGCTAACAGGTTTGCAGTATGCGTTTCGGGAACTTGTGCTAAAGTAAATTCATTAGCAACTCGACAAGGGTGGCGCATTGAGGCCATGTGTTAAAGTAAATTTTAGGTCCTATACAATTAGTTAAAAATAGAAATATAATAAACTTTGTTCTTTAAAAACACTATACGTGCTATATTTATGTGCGAAAATTCAATCGAGTATAAATTTACATGAAAAATATTATTTTACAACTTTTGCACGATACTATCTGCTCCTCTCTGATTCATAATTTGGCATGAGAACTACTAAATATGTCTTGGAAATAGAAATGAAACCCCATCGTGGCTAAAACGTTCTATAACACAACGCCAAAATCAAATACTACGACTAGCATATGAGATTGTGAAAACAAAGTATTGGAGTCCTTATTTCATTTATCAACTCGGATATTTTTAGATGATTTGACACTCTTAAAACTGTAAAATAAAACTCTCCACTGCTCTCTCTAGGCGTCCTATGCATTTGCCGGTATGGAGGAACGAAGAAGACCTCTAAAGAATAGTATTGCCCAACGCTGTCCCATTGGGCATAGAGAGGGAAAGTGTCCAAGGCTTGGAGCCAATTACATAGTCCATTCATTTTAAAATCTTAGAGCAACTCCAACATAGTTGCCATTTTTCCCTCTTCATTTGACTCCCTATTCGACTCTCTACAAATATTCATCTCCATATTGAGTATCTGACTCTAACAGACTCTCTATTTTTCACTCTCTAAATCTCAACGGCTACCTTCAACTCTCCTATTAACAAACACTGACGGATGGGTCCCACACGTCATCCCCTTCTTCCCAATCCCATCCCCCTACCTCCGCCTAGGCGCCCACATCAGTGGCGCCCCTCCCTATCCATCTCCCTCCTCCACTAGCTGCTGCCGCCAAAACTTCACCGAGAAGCGACGCCCTGCGGACCCCGCCGGCGCCGGCCCGGACGGCAGAGCCACCGCCGGCCTTGCCAATCCATGGCGCCCGCCGGGTGAGTTCGGCCCGCGTCTGACCATGGTGCTCGCTGGG
Source organism: Urochloa ruziziensis (assembly GCA_015476505.1). NCBI lineage: Eukaryota > Viridiplantae > Streptophyta > Magnoliopsida > Poales > Poaceae > Urochloa > Urochloa ruziziensis. Next base: position 5,440,292 of record CM027124.1, on the reverse strand, counting down.
GAAGCTTCGCCCCGCGCCGGCCATGTCGCCCGCCGCCCTGCATCTCCCCTCCGTCGTCCTGCACCTCGTCTCCGCCCGACCGGCCGCCACGGCGCCCACCGCCCTCCCTTCCTCCTTTCTTTCCCCATCTCCCCATCTCCTCCTGCATCCTCGCGCCGGCACGCGGCTTCTCCTGGCCAGCATCCTCCTCACCGGCGCTTCCCGATCGCGGCTCCTCCCTGGCTCCTTCCCACGCCGCGGTTGGCAAAGGGCGGGGCGCGCGCTGTGCGCTCGGCGACGGGCGGCGCGTGGGACCCATGATTTGGCAAGCGAGATGAGGCTTGCCAGGCTTGGCCAGTCGGGGGAGTAGTTTGGCAAGCCGGATACGATAGCAGGTCCGATAGGGAGTATGTTGGACCTTGATTTTTTTTACCTCACTTGCCAAATTTGGGTTTAGAGAGCCATATGACAACTCTTTTGGAGTTGCTCTAAGCCATTCTGACTATACATTGGATGGTCTAGGTACATAGCAAAAATGCCTTCTGTTTTAGAATGGAGAGAATAGACAAAAAAAATTGATATCAACCAGCATACAGCATACATGGGCGCAGTTATCTCATAATTAATATATGGGATGCAATCATCTCAATCAATATATGAAATGCATAGTGTCGAAACTTTGTAGGATAGGATCCCAAGTTCGCCGCCCCTACGTGAAGGAAGAAAAAAAAACAACTCTCATCAGGAGGCGGATTTGAAGAATAACATAGCTACACAAGTAGATAGAAAAAAAAATCTAGCAGGTTATTTCCTACTCTCTCCGTCCCTAAATAAGTGTCGCCGTTGGTGTGCGTGCCACAAGTTTGACTCGATTTGTACAAAATACATACAATATTTGTATCTCCAAATAAATCTATACTATAAAGCACGACGAAATTTTCGTTTCGTCCGTCGTCTTTCGTTTCGTCCGTCGTCATCTATATCTCACACCGTCGGATTCTATAATGATCCAACGCTCTAAATTAATCTAAAGGGTTCATATTGATTATATCTCACCTTTAAGCCTACATCGTCGGGTTTTATGATGATCGAACGCTCTAGATTAACCTAAAGAGTTCATGTAGATTACACATCTAAATTAATAATTTTTTTCCAACAACACGTGCCTGCGGCACGTGCCCTTCCGCTAGTTTGTTAAAAAATTAGACGAAAAGATCTTTCCAATGATACTAATTATGTACCACAAATAATAATATTTTTTAATATAAAGTTAAACAAAATTTTTTTCTCGGGAAGTGAGAAAGACAGTTATTTAGGGACGGATGGAGTAACTTTGAATAATTTCGGGGAGTAATTTAGTTTTTTTTTTCCAAAAGAAAACACACTCTTCCCCCACGAGTTTTCAGGTAATAAATAAACGCGCCTGTGCCGTGGGGACAAAACAGCCGACTCCCTTCTCCCCCCAGTCCCCACCATCGCTTCCCTCCCGTTGCTCCCGCCTCAGGGACGACTAGGGTTTGGCCCCGCCACCCCCCAGTTGCCCCCGCCGCCGCCGCCCCAGCGGGCCCGTAACCTGCCATCCCGTCGCCCGCGCGGTCGCTCGCTGCCATCGCCGGCCCACGAAATCCCCAAGCTGGTACCCGAGGCCATCGGAGGTCTCTGGGAGCTTTGCCTGCGGGGAGCCGGCCGATTCCAAGGTAGGCCCGCGTGATTGCAACTCCCGAACTCCGGTTGGTGCCCGTGCCCGTGTGGTGCTCTGAAACGGGATGCGAATTTGATTTATGTATGTGCCGTGTTCGTCTGATGCAGCTGCGTGACTGCATATTTTGACTCAAGTTGCACAATTGTGAATGCAGCTGTCAGATGGACCTTGTTTGCATTTTTAGGATATCTGTTGATAATGAAGATTTGTGCTATGCTGTCATGTAATGTGTATATATGTAAGTAAATTATGACGCAGTATATCACATTTACGGACCAGTTGAACAAATGGTTGTAACACAGATCAAACAGTAGGTAATTCCGGTACAATCCTCCCTTTCATGACTCAGGTGAAGCCAATTTGCCAAGCGATTTAATAAACTGCGTTTGCTCTGCTTCACTAATCACTAGTGGATATTGCAAGTTTATCCAAATGGATACATTATTGTCAGTTAGAACAGGTTTCTGATACAAACTAGCTGTAGAGTACAACTTGTGTAAGTTTTATAATACTTGTAGTAAGCTTCAGAAGAAGCAGCAGGCTCTGTTGTTAAGTATTTTAGCTTGAATACCCCTTTTCTGAAGTGATATCCACAATGCTGTCTCTTGTGTAGCTTGCAAGGAATTACCCAAAACTTGCTAGGTAAACCAACAAATGAAAGAAAAGACGAATTCAACAAAGGATGGGCCTGAATGGTCAATCTGATGGTTGAGTGGACAAGAAGATACATGCCACAGTTAGTTCTCCTGTGGTATATACATGTAGCTAAATGGTGCATTGAACAATTTGTGCATGATTGTGTTTACTGAGCATTATTGCAATTCACTAGCTGGGTTTAATATGTGAAATATTGGTAATCAAAATAGGATACTATATGTTATCAATGACTTTATCATTTATGAATGCGTCAAGTTTCTGTTAGACCATTGTGAATAGCTCTTTTTGGCATGACAATGAGCATACATTTATTTGATATATATTTTTATCCTGAGATACATTGGTGCTTAAGGTTTTGTTTATTCCACACATTCAGGTTTGAACCTGCTTTAAAAATATACAATATGGCTGCGGTTGATGCAGCAACCAAGGAGATTGAGGCATTGCATGTTGGACAAAATGACGAAATGAAAGTAAGTTGCTGCAAAAAGTTTCTTTGTTTTGCATGCCCCATGGGATTAATTAGCAATGCCGTTTCTACAAAAAGGAGAGCATATTTTTTTTTGGCACCTATTTGAGAACTGGGGGAGTATTTTGTTTACAGAGTTGGTCCTGTTCTAGTCATGACAACTGGCTGTTGTTCTTGGATACACATGTTTATTGCATTAATTGCCTATTCTTTTGTTCCATGTTGCAATTATGCTTTATCTGAATTTTCCAGTGTAAGGAATGACCAAAATTTCCTAATAATGGTCACTAAATTTGCTAGAGGACATGGGTAGCTTTTCCAGAACTCAGTTCGAAAGAGAAATGATTAGATGACTTGAACAAGTTATAACAACTATTGATACTGCATGGATTGTATATTGTTATATGACATATTTCTCTTGCATGACCCTTGCTTTGCTGTAGTTTTTATTTCATAACAATTATCATCCATTTCTCTTTAGCAGGAGAATCTGATTAAAGAGGACAAAGCTGCAAGCAGCAATAGTGCGGTTCTTGCAGCTCAGTCCTCACCACCAGAGGATGATGATGATGAAGCACAAGCTGATGGTCCATCTCAAGATGGAGCACCAGGTGACAACTCTGCCTTGCATGTTCTCTTTGCCATATTTCTCGTATAAGAAGAAGCTTATTCTGTAATATCTAGCATTTGGGGTGAGGTCAGTCTAATAACTTTCTTTTTGAAATGGGCATTTTCAGGAGCTGTTAAAAAGAAAAAGAAGAAAAACAAATCCAAGTGAGTTCTGCTGTTGAGTTGAACCATACTTTTCTTGTTTGGTCTGTTTCATTTGACAAGGATGACAATGTCTTCTGTAGAAAGAAGAAGGACCCCCTTCAACAGACAGATCCTCCATCAATACCTGTTGATGAGCTCTTCCCTTCAGCTGACTTTCCTGAGGGTGAAATCCAACAATATAAGGATGAGTAAGTGCAAGTGTATCACCAGTAGTTGAAGTTCCATGGAATTAAACAATCCTATGTGAACATATGTTGGTGTATTGTCATATCGAATCCTTTACATATGAAATGTATTGGGGAAAAATATGTTCCCCATTTTTTAAGTACTGGCAATTCTGAACTATTGTAATGAACTACCAGTAATTGCTTACAAATCTGTACACTACACTATTCAGTAATTTATGGAGAACAACTAGTGAGGAAAAGAGGGAGCTGGAACGACTGCAAAAGCCAATGTACAACTCTGTTCGCCGAGCAGCAGAAGTTCATAGACAGGTTTGAAATATACCCCTATGCAATTTATTTGCAGCACAATTTTGTTCTATATGTTGTTGGTTGCAATTCTACAATGTATATTCTTATTTGCTAGGTGCGGAAATATATGAGGAGCATCATAAAGCCTGGAATGTTAATGGTTGATCTATGTGAAACATTGGAAAACATGGTCCGGAAACTTATCAAGGAGAATGGACTGCAAGCTGGCATTGCCTTTCCAACTGGATGCTCCTTGAATTGGTATTGTGCTCAACAGTTTTCCATTAGTTTTGTATACTTCATTGTGTTTCCGAGTCTTTATTAATTGATGGAAGAAAAATGCAATTCTTAGGGTTGCAGCTCACTGGACTCCAAATGCGGGTGACAAAACTGTACTACAGTATGATGATGTGATGAAGCTGGATTTTGGAACACATATAGATGGTCTGTCAATTAATTTTCTTTCGTATTTGTCTATTTGTTGCACTACCTGTTGGGGTTCCTTGTCAATTAATGATGCTTCATATTTGTTCCAGGGTACATTGTTGATTGTGCGTTTACTGTTGCATTCAATCCTATGTATGATCCACTGCTTCAAGCAACGAGAGATGCCACAAATACAGGGATCAAGGTAATTTCGACTTGATTCTCTGCACTCTGTACATTTTGTTCATGTCATTTTCCTGCAGTGCTCTGCTTGATTGTACAAAGTGTGATCTTTTGCTGAAGTGCAGCACATTCATGTGTTCTTGGAATACTGATTCCCATTATCAATTATAGTATGTGTAGGCATCTCTGTAGCCGCTACTGTATACTTTGTCTAGACTCATTTGAATTTCTCCTGTTAATAGTCCGGTTTATGTGGTTGTCTGAAATTATTTCTTCTGTTACAGCATGCAACGTTGAACATAAATAATGTTGTGATTACTTCATTTCAGGAAGCTGGAATAGATGCACGGCTTTGTGATGTTGGTGCTGCAATCCAAGAAGTAATGGAGTCATATGAGGTTGAAATCAATGGAAAAGTTTTCCAAGGTAATGTAAAGCAGTCATATGCAGCTTCTGATTTTCCGACCTGCGAAAATAATGTAAAGTGAGAAAGGAAATGATAATTCAAACAACTTTGTTGCTTGTGTGACAGTAAAAAGTATTCGGAACCTCAATGGACATAGCATTGGGCCATATCAAATCCATGCTGGGAAATCAGTTCCAATAGTGAAAGGTGGAGAACAAACAAAAATGGAGGAGGGGGAGTTTTATGCCATTGAAACCTTTGGGTCTACTGGTATGTTACTCTTTTGCAGCTTGAACTCATATATAGAAATGTATGAGTAGTGTCATATGTCATATTTGTTTTGCCAAAAAAAGTCTCTTGGTCACTTATACAGTTATATCAGTAGAACGACCCTTGGCTGCACAGCATAAATTTAATTCCCCTACTTGGGACAAGGCTTCAACACTTCATAACCTTCATGATGTTTGCAGGAAAGGGATTTGTCAGGGAGGACTTGGAATGCAGTCATTACATGAAGAACTTTGATGTTGGACATGTGCCTTTGAGGTTAGCAAAGGCTAAGCAACTGCTCGGGACCATCAACAACAACTTTGGAACGCTCGCCTTTTGCCGCCGGTACTTGGACCGCCTCGGCGAGACCAAGTACCTCATGGCTCTGAAAAATCTCTGTGATAATGGCATCATTCAGGTAGATCAACCGCTCCATCCCTACCCCATCGTCCAAACCCTGTCACTGTCGTGGTTATTCACTGTCTGATGCTTTGTCCACAGCCTTACCCACCCCTGTGCGACGTCAGAGGGAGCTACGTCTCGCAGTTTGAGCACACCATCCTACTCCGGCCCACCTGCAAAGAGGTGATTTCCAGAGGCGATGACTACTGAGTATAGCGGCTGCAGCGGCTCCTCTGTACGTGAACAGAGTACACACTGTTTTTGTGCAATCTGTGTACCATCTGTTTATACGGAGCAAAAGGAAATATCACAATCGGATAAATAATGTGGCATTCGTTGTCAAATGTTTTGAGTTCAGAACATGTTGGAGCTTGCTTGGAGCTGAAATTGCTATCCCGTTGTGTTGGACTAGCAGAAGGGCACGTGTCGCAGGCATGTGTTTTAAGAAAAAACACTAATTTAGATCGATGTGTAATCTACATGGATTCTTTAGATTAATCTAGAGTGTTCGATCATCATAGAATCCGACGGTTTAGGCTTAAAGGTGAGATGCAGTCAATATGGACTCTTTAGATTAATTTAGAGCGTTGGATCGTCATAAAATCCGACGGTGTGGGATATAGATGACGACGGATGAAACGAACGACGACGGACGAAACGAAAATTTCATCGTGCTTTATAGTATAGATAACCTTACCTTGATAGCTATCCCGTTGTGTTGGATAACCTTACAACAAGCATCACGTGGGACGGTGGGAGAACTAAGAGTACGATTTTTGGAAACATGGATTTTACTGCAGTGGTTGCCCTAGGGTCCAGCATAAAACGTGCTGTTGGTTTATTTAAGAGCTGTTGTGTACTGATAATTATCAAATCGGAACGTTGATACCAATTATGATGACAGGAATGCTGCAATTGCAATTGCAACCCCAAAGGGGAGCGGGCTAAAGTGCTGCTTGCGTGGTACTGAGAAGAAGGTGCAACTTGGAAGCCCAAATTATTGAAGGCCCAACTGAGCCCGTCAAGCACTACTATGCAGTTCGCTTTTGTGGACCAGTCTGTTACGGACACGACGGATGAGTTAGACTGTTGGAGACTGACTGAATTTCTTTCAAACTGTCAAGACGAGTTTGAATTGAGTTGAGACTCGGTTGTTCGACTTCGATCTCGATGTGCGTATAGCGCACGCGTGCATCGAGGGGACACAGCAATCAAACTGGACGACGACGACCGGCAACGATGGCAGCGACAGCGTCGTCAGGGACGGTCGAGACTGAAGACCACACTTGCTGTGGGCTGTGGCCGAGCAGCAGCACCATCGCTGCGACAGCCTCAAGGTTGTATATTAATTTGTCAGAAACTAATCAAACATGACTTGACACTGCATTAGAAAAACAGTGTATGGTGATATAACACAACACGACAATGAGTAGCTGGCTTAAACAGTAGTAGTCTTCTAGCTTACACTAGCAGGCTCTAGTTCTTTTTTTAGTATCTTTTCACAAAGTATAGTCAAGTTCAAGGCTTAAAGATGGCTTGACACTGCATTAGAAAAGCAAGGCAGGCAGGCCCGTACCTAAGTTTTTGTGGCCATGGTGCAAAACACAAATGGTGGCCCTATAACTATATTATAAAATGATTATAAATATATATTCATACTTCATCATACAACTATTATAAGAATTCAGTCATGCTATAAAGAAGTAAAAAGAGTAAATCTTCCTTACCGAATTTTGTTTAACTTGTATTAAAAAGTTACATTTGTCTAGTATTCTTCTTTGCCGCTTGCGTTTTTTAGCACGAGACCCATGGTTTCTATTGCTTACTCTAGAAGACATGATCGGCCTGTTCATAATTCAAAAATAGAACAAAGCTAAATTAATAAATATAAAGTGCATGATGGCCCAAGACAATAGCAGATGCAAATCTGATCACTTGTTTACCTGGTGAACGGAACGGCGAGCGACCACAGCGGCGTGGATGAAAGGCGACGCGGCGAGCAGCAACTGCCATGACGCGGCGAGCAGCAACGGGCGCCGGCGTGACGGCGTCGATGAAAGGCGAGCGGCGTGCGGCTTCGATGGAGGGAACATGGAAGAGAAATCGTCGCGATCGGCAACTCGTGCGTGACTTCGGCGTCGTTTCCTTTCCTGCTTGCGTGCGTTACTAGGCTTTGCCTTGCTGGGCTTTGATTGTCTAATGTTAATTACTCTGATTAGTAATTAGTGGGCCTAATTTGGGCGGCCCCGACGAATGGGCGGCCTGGCGATGTCGCGCAGGTTGCCCGCCTGATCGACGGGGCTGAAGGCAGGTCATAGTATAAGCTAAGGCAACGCAACAACGAGTTAGTAGCAGGCTTAAACGTACAGTAGCAGTAGTAGGCTCTAGTTTTTTTTAGAGCAAATTGCATAAGTGCCATCATTCTGAACTGCAACCTTATGTTTACCCTTTTGTTTAGACTTTACATGTTTGCCTCTATTTTTTTTTAATGTGAATCGGCCGTCTGCCCTCCTTTCTAGACGCCGTCAGATTAACTAGGCAGATTGGCGCGCTATGCGCGCCTCTATTAAAAATATTGACTCGAAGTATCAACAATAAAGAATGTATTCTTTTACTGCATTAGAAATAACATCGTGTCGATTATTGAATCAGAAAACATATTTTAATGAATTTATAATTTTAATTGGTTGATATTGGCACATAAATTTATTTTCAAATTAGCTGCACCTTACGTTGTATTAGTTTTCTGAGCTCTACACAATTTCTTGACCAAAATGTTGCTGATTTTAGACATTTATATATATTATATGTTATATTGGTCTATTGTCCAAATAAGAAAGTAAAACACGAAATTAGTTATAAATAATTAGATAAGATCTTGTAAAATTAATGTTTACTTGAAGAAATCATGTCAAAAAGATAGTTAAATTTATCATACTTTAAAATCATATTTAAAAAAAATCAAGAACAATAAGCTAATACTTTCAAAAAATACAAACTATGGTGGGTCCCACGTATATTGGGTCATGTGGGTCCCACAAATGGTGGGCCCGTGGGTCCCATATAAGGGTCCCGCCTCCGTGGGTCCCATGAATGGTGGGCCCCGCGGGACCCATGAATAGTAGCACATGCCTAAAAAATACAAACGATGGTGGGTCCTACGTATATTGGGTCATGTGGGTCCCACGAATGGTGGGACCGTGGGTCCCATATAAGGGTCCCGCCTCCGTGGGTCCCATGAATGGTGGGCCCCGTGGGACCCATGAATAGTAGCACATGCCCTAAAATTGCTTCAAATTTTGGAGCTTTTTTAATATATAGGTATATATTAGTTTTTATGGGATAAACTAAGAGGAAATAACGATTGCAAAGGAGAAAAGAAAGGGAAATGTCATTGTTACCCTTACCTTATCCAGCACATCCTCACTCCCCTCCAGCTCTCTGCCGGTGTCGACGGAGGCATTGTTGGCGGCGCTGGAGGCGGACACGGAGCAGGCGGTGGTGGCTTCGGTGCAGGAGGCGGCGCGGGTATCAGCGGCGGCGCGCGGCGCGGGGCTGCAGCTCGCAGCACGCGGGCCTGCCTGGCGCGGTGACATATCCAAATCAATCCTCTGCTTGGTCTTCTTCCTTCAGTTTTGATATTCAGTTTTGATATGTTCTTCAATTGCCTTGCACTGTCCATTTTAATCCGTGAGGAATATCAAATCTGTTGCTGTTAGCTTTGGTTTTCATCGCTGATTAAGTTTATTTTGAGCTGTATGTCTTCTTGTAAATGATAGTATGTGCTTTGTTGATAGTTTGCAAGCACGCAAACAACAGTCAAAGTTGTTCATGAGTTAGCTTTATCAAATTACAAGATAGATGATCTGTGTGATGCTTGCGAAATATGATAACTGAAAGATATGATTATTGCCCAAATCAATTATAACCGCAAGATCCGTACTTTGTCGTTTAGTTGAAATATATGCTCACATTTGTTTGATACATTATTTCCAAAATAGGTCTGGATACGCAATCCTCTTAGAGCAACTCCAACATAGCTATAATTCTAGCTAAATTTAAAGTTTTACAAGGACTCTAAAATATAGAGAGCCTCCTAAACGGTGGAGTAATCCAACAGACTCTTTAAAACTGGACCATCTATAATTCAAATGCTGATTGTTTTTTTTTCTCTTTTCATTTTTAATTATTTCTATCCCTCTCTGCTTCTTTCTTATCCGATCCTATCTGCTTTCTCTGCCGCACAACATTTTTCTTCACCCTTCTCTCTCCTTTCTTATCCGATGAAAGCTGCCCCACGCGAGCGGCTCTGGCACCAGCGCCACCACGCTGCCTGCCCCTGCTTCCTTGCCGCTCCATTCCTCGTCGCCGCGCTGCCTACTGCTGCTGCTTCTTGCTTGCCTGCGGAGAGAGCACGAAGAGCACGAAGAGGATCAGAGAAGCAAAGGAAGATGCAACTCCGTGGTGGGTGTGCAGAGAGAAACGAGATCAATGGAGAAAGAGCAGATCGACGGAGCTCACCTTGCTGCCAAATTGAGCTCATCCACCGTCAAATTTTTTTTCGACCAAAGGCTTCATCCACCGTCAAATTGAGCACTAGTGCGGCCGAATCGAGCCGGGGTGCCACGAAATTGAGCTCCGGTGCCATCAAATCGAGCTTTGCTGCCATCAATCGGATCGAGGAGTCAAGGTGCGCTGTCCGCAGAGAGAAAGATGCACGGGCCCCTTGCTCAGGAGCCACAGGCAGGGCATCCCGTGGTGCCTGCCTCTCTCGCCTTCCCCTTGTGCTCCCCGGCCAGCTGCCACCGCCGTTCTTCTCCCTCGCCGGCGAAACACAGCCAAGTTCGTCGGTCTCCGGCCAAATCCGCCGCGGCGACCTCAGGCTAACCCGCGTGATCTCGCCTGTCTCGTACCCTACCAAGGTCGCGCCGATGCCGGAGTACCAGCCCGCCGACGGGAGGCGGAGGGGCACCTGGGGAGGGCTACGGGGGGAGGGGGCGCGGGCGGCCCGGGAGCGGGAGCGCGCGAGGGAGAGCGGGAGGGCCGGAGCGCGCGGGAACCAGGGGATGGCGAGGCCGATTCACTCGGGAAATATGCCGAGCAGAGGGGGGCGGATGGCCAGTCACGTAGCGAGTCGACGAAGATAGAGAGGCTCTTGGATCGACTGTTTCCGTCTGTTTTCTTTTTTTTACCGAGTATAACAAGTTTAGCCAGTCTGTTGGAGTTGCTCTTACGCGGCCATCCATGACAAGGGCATATGTGTCTTTTCACCCTTTCGTCAACAGTGTTAACCTTCTCTCACAGAATAGGGGCCAACTTGTGGCTTTCATTTAAGAAACAGGGCAAACATGTAAAAGAGATGATTTCTGAAATTTACCTCAACACAAACTGGACTTGTGTCAACCTTTCCTTCCTATCACTATCTTTGGCTATTTGTTACTGCTTACTAATTACTATTCCTGGTAAAAATTTATGCAAGTTATTCTTTAAATAAAACTATCTCAGAAATATTAAAATTCACTGAAACTCTTGGTTGAATAGTACACTGGCAAGCAGAGCAGAGAAAATTCCATGGACCACGTTTCGCTTACACATCTTTGTTTCTTTCTCGTGTCACTTGTCATCACCTATCGGTCATTCCAAACTGGTCTCTAGAGCAAGTCAGTGTTTAGTCCAATACTATATAAATCTTGAGTATGACAGCAGGGGATTTATACCCGAGTGCCCTAGTCTATATGCCAAGAAATACCAAAAAGCAAAACCAGAAAAAAAGGGACCACTTCTCAGGTGCGGAGAGATGGATCATGTACTCATCTTCCTTCTCGCGTCTCACCTGCTCATCTTCCTGTCCAGTCCTTTTACAATCTCAGCTGCAGAATCGACCAACGAATCCGAGATCGAGCTGCGTGCCCTCTTGGACTTCAAGTTAGCCATCACCAACGATACCTATGGTGTCTTCTGCTCATGGAACGTAAGCGTCCACTTCTGCCGCTGGAGCGGGGTCATGTGTGGTAAGGCTCATCCATCCCGCGTTGTTTCACTGGCGCTGAACTCGCAACAGCTGGTTGGGCAATTATCGTCTTCTCTTGGTAACCTTACTTCATTAAGACAATTAGATCTTGGAAACAATTCGTTCCATGGACCCATCCCTGAGGAGTTGGGCACACTTCCTAAGCTCCAGTATCTGTTTCTTGCATACAACAGCCTTAGTGGAGGTATACCCCATTCCTTGGCAACTAGCTCAATCACTTATTGAGCTGAGCCTTGCAAATAACATGCTAGAAGGTACGATCCCAGGTTCACTAGGTAACACAAGTAGGTCTCTTAGCTATGTCGATCTTGCATACAACAGGCTCAGTGGAGATATACCACCCCATTCCTTGGCAACTAGCTCATCACTTATCAAGCTGAACCTTGCAAATAACATGCTTGAAGGTAAGATCCCAAGGTCTCTAGGTACCACAAGTAGGTCTCTCAGCTATGTCTACCTTGCATACAACAATCTCACTGGAGGTATACCCCATTCATTGGCAACTAACTCATCACTCACTGTGCTAGACCTGGCAATGAACGGATTATCAGGGATGATACCGGCTAATCTGTTTAATGGATCATCTCAACTTAGCTCTGTTTATCTTGGATGGAATTTATTCTCTGGGCCTATTCCAGACGATTTTCATGGGATGGTAACTCTGCAATTTCTCAGCCTCTCAGGGAACAACCTTTCAGGAAGCATACCTGCATCACTAGGAAATATTTCTTCCCTCACTAGAATAAACCTTGGTTTAAACAATTTAGGTGGATCAATTCCAGAAACTCTAAGTCAAATTCAGAACCTTAGCGTGCTGGGTTTAAGCGAAAATAACCTATTGGGGCATGTCCCAGCCCAGATTTATAACATCTCGTCCCTCGTTCGCCTTTCCTTAAGCCACAATAAACTTACAGGAACAATACCGTCTGGCAATGAATTCTCATTACCAAACCTTGTATTGTTGACTTTGTCGAGTAACACAATTGAAGGATCTATTCCGGCATCGCTAGCTAATTCATCAAAGTTACAAATGATTAGTCTTTCCAGAAACTCAATCTCCGGAGAAATTCCTTCAAGCATTTGGAATCTTAGAAACCTGGTATTTCTAAGTCTATCCCGGAACAAATTGTCCGGTCAAATCTCACCCGCAGTAGGTAACCTTAGCCAGTTATCCCAGCTTTCTCTTGACAGCAACAGTTTGAGTGGAAACATACCAGCAAGTTTAGGACAGTGCAAACGATTGACCGGACTGGACTTGTCTGTTAACAACCTTGCGGGAAACATACCAACTCAACTGCTAACTATTGCTACCCTTCTGAGTTTGGACTTGTCGAAAAACAATCTTATTGGATCAATACCAGAACAATGTGAGAATAAGTCATGCAACACTTGTTAGTTTGTTAGTCTGTTAGCGTGTCTAGCTGATCGCGTTGGTCAAGTCTGTTAGGATCAACGTGAACACGCGGTTGACGTGCACCTGTACGCACGGAACGCGCGGATAGCGCGGCACGACCCAGGGTTGTGGGATGGCACAACCTGAGCACGATCGTGTCGCGTAAGAGTCGGCCACGACGGCCATGATCGAGTCTGTATCGAGTCTGTACAAAGTTTTCTTTATATGCAATACATAGAGTCAGATAAACGCTGCCGCTTTGCAGCACAAGTGTATCGTCTCTCCGTTCCTCTGTGTCGCGTGCGTTCCAAAGATCCTGAAGCCTCGCCGTCGAGTTGATCTCCGGCCGGGCCTCTAACAATTGGCATCAGAGCCGTGTGAAGATCCCAGGGCGCCATGTCGTCGCCGGGGAAGAAGCTGGCCACCGCCGGCGACACCTCTGGCGACAAGAAGGGCGCACGTTCTCCTACACCGCCGTCACGACGTCGAGTCCGTTCTCCGTCGCGACATCCACGCCGTTCACGCACCAGGGACGCCCGGCAGCGTGAAGTGATGGTCGAGCGTGTCGTCGAGAAGACGGTGGCTCCGGCGTCATACCCGATGCTCACCCGAACCAATTACCAGGAGTGGTCTTTGGATATGAAGGTGAACTTTCAGGCATAAGGGTTGTGGGAGGCGATCGATCCGGGCGATTGTGACGACCGTGAAGATCGGCTCGCCCTCGCCGCCCTGCTCCGAGCTGTGCCCAACGACATGTGGAGCACACTAGCGCGGAAGGAGACGGCCAAGGACGCATGGGAGGCAGTGAAGACGATCCGCGTCGGGGTCCAGCGCGTTCGGGACTTCAACGCCCAACAGCTGCGTCGAGACTTCGCCGAGCTCCGCTTCAACGAGGGTGAGTTCGTGGACGAATTCTCACTTCGCATCACCTCCCTCGCCGACAACCTCCGCACCCTTGGAGATGCAATCACCGACGCAGAGGTGGTCAAGAAGATGCTCCAGGTGGTCCCGGAACACCTCTCTCAGGCCGCCGTCACCGTCGAGATGATCCTCGACCTCAACGCCACCTCGGTCGAGGAGGTCACCGGCCGCCTGAGGGTGTTCGAGCAACGCTGCGTCAAGCCAAAGCCGCCCACCGACGCGATGGGGCGGCTACTCCTCTGCGAGGACGACTGGATCGCGCGCCAGAAGGCACGACGCGAGCAGGAGAACTCAGGCAACAGCTCGCACTCCGGAGGACGCGGCAAGCGGAGAGGAAGAGGCGGCGGCCGTGGCGGCGGACACGGCAACTCCCGGGACGCCAAGGATCGGCCTCCTCCCAATGACCCGTGCATACATTGCGGGCGCACTGGGCATTGGTCGAAGGATTGCCGGTCCAAGAAGAAGACGGGCCAGGCCCATCTGGCCCAGGCAGAGGAGGAGGAACACACCCTCCTGATCCTGGCAGCCCAGGTTGACGAGGAGAGCAATCCTCCCCAGATCCACTCGCCTCCACCAGCGCCGCCGTCGCTCACTCCGCCGCCGTCGTCGACCATTATCCGTGCGCCAGCGATGCTTCCCCAAGTCGAGCTTGAAGAGAACAAGGCGTACTTCCAGCTTGGGGAGGACGGACCCCAGGACTCACACAACTGGGTCCTGGACACTGGCGCAACCAACCACATGACGGGGTCCAAGAACGCCTTCGCCGAGCTTGATCCCAGGATCTGCGGGCGCGTCAGGTTCGGGGATGGCTCGGTGGTTGCAATTGAAGGTCGAGGGACGGTGCTGTTCTCCTACAAATCAGGGGAACACAGGATGCTGGCCGGGGTGTACTTCATCCCACGACTGACGGCGAACATCGTCAGCCTGGGACAGCTCGACGAAGCCGGTTTCAAGATCGACATCGACTCCGGGGTACTGCGCGTCTTCGACCAGGAGCGCAAGCTCCTCGCAAAGGTGCTCCGCTCCGAGAATCGCCTGTACCACCTCCTGCTCCAGCTCGCCAGACCAGTGTGCCTGACTGCTCGCGTCGACGACACGACGTGGCTGTGGCACTGCCGCTACGGTCACGTCAACTTCCAGGCGCTGCGGACGCTGGCCCGCAAGGAAATGGTGCGCGGTCTCCCACAAATCGCCCACGTCGGGCAAGTCTGTGAAGATTGCATCCTGAGCAAGCAACGGCGGACGGCGTTCCCGCAGCAAGCAAAGTACCGCGCCACTGAGGCGCTCGAGCTCGTCGACGGGGATCTCTGCGGCCCCATCTCTCCACCAACACCAGGAGACAAGCGCTACTTCCTCCTTCTCGTCGACGACATGAGTCGTTTCATGTGGCTCGTGCTGCTGCGGTCCAAGGACGAAGCATCGGAGGCCATCATCGTGCACCAGAACAAGGTCGAACGCGAGAGCGGCAAGAAGCTGAAGGTACTCCGCACGGATCATGGTGGGGAATTCACATCCGTGAGTTTCGGTGAGTATTGTGCCGGCATTGGCGTCCAGCGCCACTTCTCTACTCCCTACAGCCCACAGCAGAATGGCGTCGTAGAACGCCGGAACGGGAGCGTGGTGGCGATGGCGAGGAGCATCCTGCGCGCAAGGGGCATGCCTGGTCACTTCTGGGGAGAAGCCGTCACCACCGCGGTATTCCTTCTCAACAGAGCGCCCACAGCCAGCCTCCAAGGGCGCACGCCTTATGAAGCCTGGACAGGGAAGAAGCCGGCGGTACACTTCCTCAAGATCTTCGGGTGCATCGCCTACATCAAGAACACGCGCGCACACCTCGCCAAGCTCGACGACCGCGGCATCAAGGTGGTCTTCATCGGCTACGAACCTGGATCTAAAGCATATCGCTTCTACGATCCTGCGACAGACCGGGTACACGTATCCCGGGATGCCGTGTTCGACGAGGGAACGAGGTGGAGCTGGGACAAGGAGGAGCAGTACAACGCCGACGAGCCATTCGTGGTGGAGTACCAGATCGAGAGCGCTCGAACCCCGACGGCAGCGTCCTCATCCTCGACGTCACGCTCACCAACGCCGGGTACCACGACGCCCCTGCACCAACCCATGTTCGCGGACGACCTGCACGACGACGTCGAGTTCGCGACGCCTCTGAGCGAGGATCCAAACCTCGACGCAGATGACGACGAGGAAGCTGAACATCGGTACCGCCGCGTCGACAACGTGCTCGGGCCATGCCTTGCTCCTGGACGCGCCCGGCGCAGGACCATACGAGCACAGCTGCATGTTGTGAGCGCCGAAGAGCCTACATCAGTGATGGAAGCACAGCGCGAGGAGCACTGGTACACCGCCATGAAGGAGGAGTTGACGTCGATTGAAGAGAACCAGATGTGGACGCTTGCTGAGCTGCCCCCAGGACATCGAGCCATTGGGCTGAAGTGGGTGTTCAAGGTTAAACGCGACGAGCATGGGGACATAACCAAGTACAAAGCCCGTCTCGTCGCCAAAGGCTACGTGCAGCGAGAGGGGATCGATTATGAAGAGGTGTTTGCCCCCGTTGCTCGCCTGGAATCAGTTCGCCTTCTCCTCGCTCTTGCTGCACACTACAGGTGGGAAGTCCACCACATGGACGTCAAATCGGCGTTCCTGAACGGCGAGCTGAAGGAGATCGTCTACGTGCAGCAACCACCCGGCTTCATCGACCCAGAGAACAAGAACAAGGTCCTGCGCCTTCATAAAGCTCTGTACAGGCTGAAGCAGGCACCACGTGCATGGAACGCCAAGCTTGACAGCTCCCTGCTGTCCCTCGGCTTCCACCGCTGCATCAGCGAGCACGGGATGTACACCCGTGGAGAAGGCAAGAAGCACCTGATTGTGGGTGTGTACGTTGATGATCTCATCATCACGGGAGGCGACGTCGACACACTGGAGGAGTTCAAGCTGGAGATGAAGAGGATATTCCGGATGAGCGATCTGGGTGCACTGTCCTACTACTTGGGAATGGAGGTGCACCAGAGCGCCACCGGGATCTCCCTGAAGCAGAACGCCTACGCGGTCAAGATCTTAGAGAAGGCCGGCATGGGGGACTGCAATCCGTCTACAACACCGATGGAACCTCGTTTGAAGCTGATGAAAGAAGGCACCACAGAAGCTGTCGACTCCACCAATTACCGCAGCATCATTGGAAGCTTGAGGTACCTCGTGAATTCACGCCCAGATCTTGCATATGCAGTGGGTTATCTTAGCCGATTCATGGAGGCACCAAGAGAAGAGCACCTCGCAGCTGTGAAGCGTGTGTTGAGATACATAGCAGGGACACTGAACTGGGGCGTGTTCTTTCCTGCTGGAGGAGAATCAATGGAAAGGCCCAAGCTGCTGGGCTACACTGACAGTGACCTTGCCGGCGACGTGAACGACAGGAAGAGCACCAGTGGGCTCATTTTCTTCCTCACCGGTGGACCTATTGCATGGCAGTCAGCGAAGCAGAAGGTCGTAGCTCTGTCTTCTTGCGAGGCAGAGTATATTGCAGCAGCAGCCGGCGCTTGCCAAGGTGTGTGGCTGGCACGTCTTCTTTCTGAGCTGATCGGCGGTGAACCAGTGCCGCCCATGATCAAAGTGGACAACAAGTCCACCATCTCGCTGATCAAGAACCCGGTGCACCATGAACGGAGCAAGCACATTGACGTGAAGTTCCATTACATCCGGGAGTGCGCCGAGAAGGGGCTGATCGACGTGGACTTCATCCGCACGGAGGAGCAACTGGGTGACATCTGCACTAAGGCGCTCGGACGAACGCGGTTCCAGGAGCTACGCTCGAAGATTGGCCTCAAGGTGATCGAGTAAGTGTTGCAATCCTTAGGAGGAGATTGTGAGAATAAGTCATGCAACACTTGTTAGTTTGTTAGTCTGTTAGCGTGTCTAGCTGATCGCGTTGGTCAAGTCTGTTAGGATCAACGTGAACACGCGGTTGACGTGCACCTGTACGCACGGAACGCGCGGATAGCGCGGCACGACCCAGGGTTGTGGGATGGCACAACCTGAGCACGATCGTGTCGCGTAAGAGTCGGCCACGACGGCCATGATCGAGTCTGTATCGAGTCTGTACAAAGTTTTCTTTATATGCAATACATAGAGTCAGATAAACGCTGCCGCTTTGCAGCACAAGTGTATCGTCTCTCCGTTCCTCTGTGTCGCGTGCGTTCCAAAGATCCTGAAGCCTCGCCGTCGAGTTGATCTCCGGCCGGGCCTCTAACAATTGGCATCAGAGCCGTGTGAAGATCCCAGGGCGCCATGTCGTCGCCGGGGAAGAAGCTGGCCACCGCCGGCGACACCTCTGGCGACAAGAAGGGCGCACGTTCTCCTACACCGCCGTCACGACGTCGAGTCCGTTCTCCGTCGCGACATCCACGCCGTTCACGCACCAGGGACGCCCGGCAGCGTGAAGTGATGGTCGAGCGTGTCGTCGAGAAGACGGTGGCTCCGGCGTCATACCCGATGCTCACCCGAACCAATTACCAGGAGTGGTCTTTGGATATGAAGGTGAACTTTCAGGCATAAGGGTTGTGGGAGGCGATCGATCCGGGCGATTGTGACGACCGTGAAGATCGGCTCGCCCTCGCCGCCCTGCTCCGAGCTGTGCCCAACGACATGTGGAGCACACTAGCGCGGAAGGAGACGGCCAAGGACGCATGGGAGGCAGTGAAGACGATCCGCGTCGGGGTCCAGCGCGTTCGGGACTTCAACGCCCAACAGCTGCGTCGAGACTTCGCCGAGCTCCGCTTCAACGAGGGTGAGTTCGTGGACGAATTCTCACTTCGCATCACCTCCCTCGCCGACAACCTCCGCACCCTTGGAGATGCAATCACCGACGCAGAGGTGGTCAAGAAGATGCTCCAGGTGGTCCCGGAACACCTCTCTCAGGCCGCCGTCACCGTCGAGATGATCCTCGACCTCAACGCCACCTCGGTCGAGGAGGTCACCGGCCGCCTGAGGGTGTTCGAGCAACGCTGCGTCAAGCCAAAGCCGCCCACCGACGCGATGGGGCGGCTACTCCTCTGCGAGGACGACTGGATCGCGCGCCAGAAGGCACGACGCGAGCAGGAGAACTCAGGCAACAGCTCGCACTCCGGAGGACGCGGCAAGCGGAGAGGAAGAGGCGGCGGCCGTGGCGGCGGACACGGCAACTCCCGGGACGCCAAGGATCGGCCTCCTCCCAATGACCCGTGCATACATTGCGGGCGCACTGGGCATTGGTCGAAGGATTGCCGGTCCAAGAAGAAGACGGGCCAGGCCCATCTGGCCCAGGCAGAGGAGGAGGAACACACCCTCCTGATCCTGGCAGCCCAGGTTGACGAGGAGAGCAATCCTCCCCAGATCCACTCGCCTCCACCAGCGCCGCCGTCGCTCACTCCGCCGCCGTCGTCGACCATTATCCGTGCGCCAGCGATGCTTCCCCAAGTCGAGCTTGAAGAGAACAAGGCGTACTTCCAGCTTGGGGAGGACGGACCCCAGGACTCACACAACTGGGTCCTGGACACTGGCGCAACCAACCACATGACGGGGTCCAAGAACGCCTTCGCCGAGCTTGATCCCAGGATCTGCGGGCGCGTCAGGTTCGGGGATGGCTCGGTGGTTGCAATTGAAGGTCGAGGGACGGTGCTGTTCTCCTACAAATCAGGGGAACACAGGATGCTGGCCGGGGTGTACTTCATCCCACGACTGACGGCGAACATCGTCAGCCTGGGACAGCTCGACGAAGCCGGTTTCAAGATCGACATCGACTCCGGGGTACTGCGCGTCTTCGACCAGGAGCGCAAGCTCCTCGCAAAGGTGCTCCGCTCCGAGAATCGCCTGTACCACCTCCTGCTCCAGCTCGCCAGACCAGTGTGCCTGACTGCTCGCGTCGACGACACGACGTGGCTGTGGCACTGCCGCTACGGTCACGTCAACTTCCAGGCGCTGCGGACGCTGGCCCGCAAGGAAATGGTGCGCGGTCTCCCACAAATCGCCCACGTCGGGCAAGTCTGTGAAGATTGCATCCTGAGCAAGCAACGGCGGACGGCGTTCCCGCAGCAAGCAAAGTACCGCGCCACTGAGGCGCTCGAGCTCGTCGACGGGGATCTCTGCGGCCCCATCTCTCCACCAACACCAGGAGACAAGCGCTACTTCCTCCTTCTCGTCGACGACATGAGTCGTTTCATGTGGCTCGTGCTGCTGCGGTCCAAGGACGAAGCATCGGAGGCCATCATCGTGCACCAGAACAAGGTCGAACGCGAGAGCGGCAAGAAGCTGAAGGTACTCCGCACGGATCATGGTGGGGAATTCACATCCGTGAGTTTCGGTGAGTATTGTGCCGGCATTGGCGTCCAGCGCCACTTCTCTACTCCCTACAGCCCACAGCAGAATGGCGTCGTAGAACGCCGGAACGGGAGCGTGGTGGCGATGGCGAGGAGCATCCTGCGCGCAAGGGGCATGCCTGGTCACTTCTGGGGAGAAGCCGTCACCACCGCGGTATTCCTTCTCAACAGAGCGCCCACAGCCAGCCTCCAAGGGCGCACGCCTTATGAAGCCTGGACAGGGAAGAAGCCGGCGGTACACTTCCTCAAGATCTTCGGGTGCATCGCCTACATCAAGAACACGCGCGCACACCTCGCCAAGCTCGACGACCGCGGCATCAAGGTGGTCTTCATCGGCTACGAACCTGGATCTAAAGCATATCGCTTCTACGATCCTGCGACAGACCGGGTACACGTATCCCGGGATGCCGTGTTCGACGAGGGAACGAGGTGGAGCTGGGACAAGGAGGAGCAGTACAACGCCGACGAGCCGTTCGTGGTGGAGTACCAGATCGAGAGCGCTCGAACCCCGACGGCAGCGTCCTCATCCTCGACGTCACGCTCACCAACGCCGGGTACCACGACGCCCCTGCACCAACCCATGTTCGCGGACGACCTGCACGACGACGTCGAGTTCGCGACGCCTCTGAGCGAGGATCCAAACCTCGACGCAGATGACGACGAGGAAGCTGAACATCGGTACCGCCGCGTCGACAACGTGCTCGGGCCATGCCTTGCTCCTGGACGCGCCCGGCGCAGGACCATACGAGCACAGCTGCATGTTGTGAGCGCCGAAGAGCCTACATCAGTGATGGAAGCACAGCGCGAGGAGCACTGGTACACCGCCATGAAGGAGGAGTTGACGTCGATTGAAGAGAACCAGATGTGGACGCTTGCTGAGCTGCCCCCAGGACATCGAGCCATTGGGCTGAAGTGGGTGTTCAAGGTTAAACGCGACGAGCATGGGGACATAACCAAGTACAAAGCCCGTCTCGTCGCCAAAGGCTACGTGCAGCGAGAGGGGATCGATTATGAAGAGGTGTTTGCCCCCGTTGCTCGCCTGGAATCAGTTCGCCTTCTCCTCGCTCTTGCTGCACACTACAGGTGGGAAGTCCACCACATGGACGTCAAATCGGCGTTCCTGAACGGCGAGCTGAAGGAGATCGTCTACGTGCAGCAACCACCCGGCTTCATCGACCCAGAGAACAAGAACAAGGTCCTGCGCCTTCATAAAGCTCTGTACAGGCTGAAGCAGGCACCACGTGCATGGAACGCCAAGCTTGACAGCTCCCTGCTGTCCCTCGGCTTCCACCGCTGCATCAGCGAGCACGGGATGTACACCCGTGGAGAAGGCAAGAAGCACCTGATTGTGGGTGTGTACGTTGATGATCTCATCATCACGGGAGGCGACGTCGACACACTGGAGGAGTTCAAGCTGGAGATGAAGAGGATATTCCGGATGAGCGATCTGGGTGCACTGTCCTACTACTTGGGAATGGAGGTGCACCAGAGCGCCACCGGGATCTCCCTGAAGCAGAACGCCTACGCGGTCAAGATCTTAGAGAAGGCCGGCATGGGGGACTGCAATCCGTCTGCAACACCGATGGAACCTCGTTTGAAGCTGATGAAAGAAGGCACCACAGAAGCTGTCGACTCCACCAATTACCGCAGCATCATTGGAAGCTTGAGGTACCTCGTGAATTCACGCCCAGATCTTGCATATGCAGTGGGTTATCTTAGCCGATTCATGGAGGCACCAAGAGAAGAGCACCTCGCAGCTGTGAAGCGTGTGTTGAGATACATAGCAGGGACACTGAACTGGGGCGTGTTCTTTCCTGCTGGAGGAGAATCAATGGAAAGGCCCAAGCTGCTGGGCTACACTGACAGTGACCTTGCCGACGACGTGAACGACAGGAAGAGCACCAGTGGGCTCATTTTCTTCCTCACCGGTGGACCTATTGCATGGCAGTCAGCGAAGCAGAAGGTCGTAGCTCTGTCTTCTTGCGAGGCAGAGTATATTGCAGCAGCAGCCGGCGCTTGCCAAGGTGTGTGGCTGGCACGTCTTCTTTCTGAGCTGATCGGCGGTGAACCAGTGCCGCCCATGATCAAAGTGGACAACAAGTCCACCATCTCGCTGATCAAGAACCCGGTGCACCATGAACGGAGCAAGCACATTGACGTGAAGTTCCATTACATCCGGGAGTGCGCCGAGAAGGGGCTGATCGACGTGGACTTCATCCGCACGGAGGAGCAACTGGGTGACATCTGCACTAAGGCGCTCGGACGAACGCGGTTCCAGGAGCTACGCTCGAAGATTGGCCTCAAGGTGATCGAGTAAGTGTTGCAATCCTTAGGAGGAGATTGTGAGAATAAGTCATGCAACACTTGTTAGTTTGTTAGTCTGTTAGCGTGTCTAGCTGATCGCGTTGGTCAAGTCTGTTAGGATCAACGTGAACACGCGGTTGACGTGCACCTGTACGCACGGAACGCGCGGATAGCGCGGCACGACCCAGGGTTGTGGGATGGCACAACCTGAGCACGATCGTGTCGCGTAAGAGTCGGCCACGACGGCCATGATCGAGTCTGTATCGTATCGAGTCTGTACAAAGTTTTCTTTATATGCAATACATAGAGTCAGAAAAACGCTGCCGCTTTGCAGCACAAGTGTATCGTCTCTCCGTTCCTCTGTGTCGCGTGCGTTCCAAAGATCCTGAAGCCTCGCCGTCGAGTTGATCTCCGGCCGGGCCTCTAACAAACAAATTGGTTTAATCAATCTTGCCGTTCTGAACATTTCATACAATCAGTTGTCTGGGCAAATTCCTCGTTCATTAGGCCAGTGTCCCGTTCTATCCTTCCTCCACGTGGAAAACAACCAGCTGGATCGCGAAATTCCTCAATCTTTCATGAACCTGAAAGCCATCCAGCAGATTGATCTTTCTCATAACAACTTAACAGGACAGATTCCAGATTTTTTCAACAGCTTCACTGCATTGTAGGAACTTAATTTATCCTTCAACAAATTGAAGGATAATAAATAATAAAAGGACCTGTCGGCCATTGAAGGGCCGACAGGTCCTTTTCCTCACCAAAAAGCCGTCTCAAGTCCTCCTCGTGGCCAATAGGTCATCTCACACCCACCACGTCATGATGTCGTACTGCCATGTAGGCTATGCAGCTATTTAGAGGACGATAGGTCCTTTCACGACCATTCTAGGGCCGACATATATCAATTTTCACAATTCCTGAATTTTTCCACCTATTTTTGCAATTTTCCAATGAAATAATATTATTTTAAAAAATATTCATCTTTCATGTGATTTGTTTTCTCCAACACAGTCACTTTGTGATCCAAGCAAAGATATGCCATTTACCATGCCTAAAAACATTAAGATATCATCTCAAAAAAGAAAATAAATAATAAAAGGACCTGTCGGCCATTGAAGGGCCGACAGGTCCTTTTCCTCACCAAAAAGCCGTCTCAAGTCCTCCTCGTGGCCAATAGGTCATCTCACACCCACCACGTCATGATGTCGTACTGCCATGTAGGCTATGCAGCTATTTAGAGGACGATAGGTCCTTTCACGACCATTCTAGGGCCGACATATATCAATTTTCACAATTCCTGAATTTTTCCACCTATTTTTGCAATTTTCCAATGAAATAATATTATTTTAAAAAATATTCATCTTTCATGTGACTTTTTTTCTCCAACACAGGCACTTTGTTATACAAGCAAAGATATGCAATTACCATGCCTAAAAACGTTGAGATATCATCTCAAAAAAGAAAATAAATAATAAAAGGACCTGTCGGCCATTGAAGGGCCGACAGGTCCTTTCCTCACCAAAAAGCCGTCTCAAGTCCTCCTCGTGGCCAATAGGTCATCTCACACCCACCACGTCATGATGTCGTACTGCCATGTAGGCTATGCAGCTATTTAGAGGACGATAGGTCCTTTCACGACCATTCTAGGGCCGACATATATCAATTTTCACAATTCCTGAATTTTTCCACCTATTTTTGCAATTTTCCAATGAAATAATATTATTTTAAAAAATATTCATCTTTCATGTGACTTTTTTTTCTCCAACACAGTCACTTTGTTATACAAGCAAAGATATGCAATTACCATGCCTAAAAACGTTGAGATATCATCTCAAAAAGAAAATAAATAATAAAAGGACCTGTCGGCCATTGAAGGGCCGACAGGTCCTTTTCCTCACCAAAAAGCCGTCTCAAGTCCTCCTCGTGGCCAATAGGTCATCTCACACCCACCACGTCATGATGTCGTACTGCCATGTAGGCTATGCAGCTATTTAGAGGACGATAGGTCCTTTCACGACCATTCTAGGGCCGACATATATCAATTTTCACAATTCCTGAATTTTTCCACCTATTTTTGCAATTTTCCAATGAAATAATATTATTTTAAAAAATATTCATCTTTCATGTGACTTTTTTTTCTCCAACACAGGCACTTTGTTATACAAGCAAAGATATGCAATTACCATGCCTAAAAACGTTGAGATATCATCTCAAAAAAGAAAATAAATAATAAAAGGACCTGTCGGCCATTGAAGGGCCGACAGGTCCTTTTCCTCACCAAAAAGCCGTCTCAAGTCCTCCTCGTGGCCAATAGGTCATCTCACACCCACCACGTCATGATGTCGTACTGCCATGTAGGCTATGCAGCTATTTAGAGGACGATAGGTCCTTTCACGACCATTCTAGGGCCGACATATATCAATTTTCACAATTCCTGAATTTTTCCACCTATTTTTGCAATTTTCCAATGAAATAATATTATTTTAAAAAATATTCATCTTTCATGTGACTTTTTTTCTCCAACACAGTCACTTTGTTATACAAGCAAAGATATGCAATTACCATGCCTAAAAACATTGAGATATCATCTCAAAAAGAAAATAAATAATAAAAGGACCTGTCGGCCATTGAAGGGCCGACAGGTCCTTTTCCTCACCAAAAAGCCGTCTCAAGTCCTCCTCGTGGCCAATAGGTCATCTCACACCCACCACGTCATGATGTCGTACTGCCATGTAGGCTATGCAGCTATTTAGAGGACGATAGGTCCTTTCACGACCATTCTAGGGCCGACATATATCAATTTTCACAATTCCTGAATTTTTCCACCTATTTTTGCAATTTTCCAATGAAATAATATTATTTTAAAAAATATTCATCTTTCATGTGACTTTTTTTTCTCCAACACAGGCACTTTGTTATACAAGCAAAGATATGCAATTACCATGCCTAAAAACGTTGAGATATCATCTCAAAAAGAAAATAAATAATAAAAGGACCTGTCGGCCATTGAAGGGCCGACAGGTCCTTTTCCTCACCAAAAAGCCGTCTCAAGTCCTCCTCGTGGCCAATAGGTCATCTCACACCCACCACGTCATGATGTCGTACTGCCATGTAGGCTATGCAGCTATTTAGAGGACGATAGGTCCTTTCACGACCATTCTAGGGCCGACATATATCAATTTTCACAATTCCTGAATTTTTCCACCTATTTTTGCAATTTTCCAATGAAATAATATTATTTTAAAAAATATTCATCTTTCATGTGACTTTTTTTTCTCCAACACAGTCACTTTGTTATACAAGCAAAGATATGCAATTACCATGCCTAAAAACGTTGAGATATCATCTCAAAAAGAAAATAAATAATAAAAGGACCTGTCGGCCATTGAAGGGCCGACAGGTCCTTTTCCTCACCAAAAAGCCGTCTCAAGTCCTCCTCGTGGCCAATAGGTCATCTCACACCCACCACGTCATGATGTCGTACTGCCATGTAGGCTATGCAGCTATTTAGAGGACGATAGGTCCTTTCACGACCATTCTAGGGCCGACATATATCAATTTTCACAATTCCTGAATTTTTCCACCTATTTTTGCAATTTTCCAATGAAATAATATTATTTTAAAAAATATTCATCTTTCATGTGACTTTTTTTTCTCCAACACAGGCACTTTGTTATACAAGCAAAGATATGCAATTACCATGCCTAAAAACGTTGAGATATCATCTCAAAAAGAAAATAAATAATAAAAGGACCTGTCGGCCATTGAAGGGCCGACAGGTCCTTTTCCTCACCAAAAAGCCGTCTCAAGTCCTCCTCGTGGCCAATAGGTCATCTCACACCCACCACGTCATGATGTCGTACTGCCATGTAGGCTATGCAGCTATTTAGAGGACGATAGGTCCTTTCACGACCATTCTAGGGCCGACATATATCAATTTTCACAATTCCTGAATTTTTCCACCTATTTTTGCAATTTTCCAATGAAATAATATTATTTTAAAAAATATTCATCTTTCATGTGACTTTTTTTCTCCAACACAGTCACTTTGTGATACAAGCAAAGATATGCAATTACCATGCCTAAAAACATTAAGATATCATCTCAAAAAGAAAATAAATAATAAAAGGACCTGTCGGCCATTGAAGGGCCGACAGGTCCTTTTCCTCACCAAAAAGCCGTCTCAAGTCCTCCTCGTGGCCAATAGGTCATCTCACACCCACCACGTCATGATGTCGTACTGCCATGTAGGCTATGCAGCTATTTAGAGGACGATAGGTCCTTTCACGACCATTCTAGGGCCGACATATATCAATTTTCACAATTCCTGAATTTTTCCACCTATTTTTGCAATTTTCCAATGAAATAATATTATTTTAAAAAATATTCATCTTTCATGTGACTTTTTTTCTCCAACACAGTCACTTTGTTATACAAGCAAAGATATGCAATTACCATGCCTAAAAACGTTGAGATATCATCTCAAAAAGAAAATAAATAATAAAAGGACCTGTCGGCCATTGAAGGGCCGACAGGTCCTTTTCCTCACCAAAAAGCCGTCTCAAGTCCTCCTCGTGGCCAATAGGTCATCTCACACCCACCACGTCATGATGTCGTACTGCCATGTAGGCTATGCAGCTATTTAGAGGACGATAGGTCCTTTCACGACCATTCTAGGGCCGACATATATCAATTTTCACAATTCCTGAATTTTTCCACCTATTTTTGCAATTTTCCAATGAAATAATATTATTTTAAAAATATTCATCTTTCATGTGACTTTTTTTTCTCCAACACAGGCACTTTGTTATACAAGCAAAGATATGCAATTACCATGCCTAAAAACGTTGAGATATCATCTCAAAAAGAAAATAAATAATAAAAGGACCTGTCGGCCATTGAAGGGCCGACAGGTCCTTTTCCTCACCAAAAAGCCGTCTCAAGTCCTCCTCGTGGCCAATAGGTCATCTCACACCCACCACGTCATGATGTCGTACTGCCATGTAGGCTATGCAGCTATTTAGAGGACGATAGGTCCTTTCACGACCATTCTAGGGCCGACATATATCAATTTTCACAATTCCTGAATTTTTCCACCTATTTTTGCAATTTTCCAATGAAATAATATTATTTTAAAAAATATTCATCTTTCATGTGACTTTTTTTTCTCCAACACAGGCACTTTGTTATACAAGCAAAGATATGCAATTACCATGCCTAAAAACGTTGAGATATCATCTCAAAAAGAAAATAAATAATAAAAGGACCTGTCGGCCATTGAAGGGCCGACAGGTCCTTTTCCTCACCAAAAAGCCGTCTCAAGTCCTCCTCGTGGCCAATAGGTCATCTCACACCCACCACGTCATGATGTCGTACTGCCATGTAGGCTATGCAGCTATTTAGAGGACGATAGGTCCTTTCACGACCATTCTAGGGCCGACATATATCAATTTTCACAATTCCTGAATTTTTCCACCTATTTTTGCAATTTTCCAATGAAATAATATTATTTTAAAAATATTCATCTTTCATGTGACTTTTTTTTC
The DNA here is from genome assembly GCA_015476505.1 of Urochloa ruziziensis. Lineage (NCBI taxonomy): Eukaryota > Viridiplantae > Streptophyta > Magnoliopsida > Poales > Poaceae > Urochloa > Urochloa ruziziensis. Next base: position 5,411,982 of record CM027124.1, on the reverse strand, counting down.
TCCAACACAGGCACTTTGTTATACAAGCAAAGATATGCAATTACCATGCCTAAAAACGTTGAGATATCATCTCAAAAAGAAAATAAATAATAAAAGGACCTGTCGGCCATTGAAGGGCCGACAGGTCCTTTTCCTCACCAAAAAGCCGTCTCAAGTCCTCCTCGTGGCCAATAGGTCATCTCACACCCACCACGTCATGATGTCGTACTGCCATGTAGGCTATGCAGCTATTTAGAGGACGATAGGTCCTTTCACGACCATTCTAGGGCCGACATATATCAATTTTCACAATTCCTGAATTTTTCCACCTATTTTTGCAATTTTCCAATGAAATAATATTATTTTAAAAAATATTCATCTTTCATGTGACTTTTTTTTCTCCAACACAGGCACTTTGTTATACAAGCAAAGATATGCAATTACCATGCCTAAAAACGTTGAGATATCATCTCAAAAAGAAAATAAATAATAAAAGGACCTGTCGGCCATTGAAGGGCCGACAGGTCCTTTTCCTCACCAAAAAGCCGTCTCAAGTCCTCCTCGTGGCCAATAGGTCATCTCACACCCACCACGTCATGATGTCGTACTGCCATGTAGGCTATGCAGCTATTTAGAGGACGATAGGTCCTTTCACGACCATTCTAGGGCCGACATATATCAATTTTCACAATTCCTGAATTTTTCCACCTATTTTTGCAATTTTCCAATGAAATAATATTATTTTAAAAATATTCATCTTTCATGTGACTTTTTTTTCTCCAACACAGTCACTTTGTGATACAAGCAAAGATATGCAATTACCATGCCTAAAAACATTAAGATATCATCTCAAAAAGAAAATAAATAATAAAAGGACCTGTCGGCCATTGAAGGGCCGACAGGTCCTTTTCCTCACCAAAAAGCCGTCTCAAGTCCTCCTCGTGGCCAATAGGTCATCTCACACCCACCACGTCATGATGTCGTACTGCC